>CM053570.1:1508943-1608784 GCA_028646485.1 Cryptoprocta ferox
AGAGTGGGAGAGCCTCGAATTTCTTTCTGATCACCAGGCAGGCATCTCTGCACTGACTGGAGAGTCAGCTTTATTTATGGAAAAAATGTATGGGGTACAAAACAGCAGTGCAATTGCCTTAGACACTGATTTCTGATGACAAATTCTTTGGCGTGTAAAAATCTCCCAGAACATAGATTGGTAGAAGACTCATGCATAATCTTTATCAATAGTGATCAATGAAGGTGACTTAGATGCTCATCATATGGGGAAGGAAGGTATCTTTAGCATTCGAATACAAGGCAATGTTTTTAGCGTAGCAAAGGCAAGAGTTAGTTCTTTGAGAGCCTGTTTTCTCGAGAGGAAGAAAAACAGGTTTCTCAGGAAATGTAATATTTGCTCCCATAAACACAAAAGAAGAAATTCCTGTAAGTTCCTTCACAAGGTGCAGTCAGCATTTCAGGGCCAGAATAAGGGGACAAGTCACTCCCGATACCAGTCAACAAGGCGCCTTGGGGGTCGGTGCTCAAGCAAAAATAATTGAGTGGGGGGTAGACATCAGTCGCCATCTGAGGCCCCCGCCTTGCAAACCCCCCTTACCTCACAAGGAGTTGATTTTTTCAACTTAGTGAAAAATCTGAACTTAGTGAGTTCAGAAAATGGCTTCCAACACCTAACAATAAAAAATCAATAAAATCTGCCAATTGAAATGGAATTAAAACAGGAAGTATGCTTTGCTGGGATGAGGGGAATAACTTGGTCCCGGGAGAGGGAAATGGGGTTGGGAGAAGTTATAGTGAGATTTTAGCTTTACTATAATATTTTTTAAAGAATGGATATAATTGCTTATGTAGTTAATTTTTAAGGTATTTATGAGACTTTTGGTTTTAGGATGATAAAGTAAAGATGTCTTCACACCCTGTCATCTTGAAAAATCTTAGGATCTGATGGCATTGGGTACCTTGAAAAGCTGGACTGAGGTGGGGATGCTGAAAATTCAGACTTAGATAGAAAGAGGATCACCAGGGACCACTAGATATTTGAGGAAAGCCTTCAGCATAAAGGAGAAAGGAATTCTCCTCTTCAAACAGAAGTTCTCTGACCCACGAGAGATGAGAACATGCATCACAGGAAACCTGGTGCTCACGTGTTCATAGTACTCCAACAATGGAAGCAGCCTGTATGTCAATCAACTGATGAATGGGTAACCTAATGTGGCCTGTCCATACGACTGAGTATTATTTGGCCACGAAATGGAATGAGGTACTGATAGGTGCTCCAGCATGGGTAGACTTTGAAACTATCCCGCTGAGTGAAATAAGCCCGACACGAAAAGCCACACATTACATGATTCCATTTAAACGAAATGTCCAGGGGCGCCTGGGTGGCTCAGTCGGTTGGGTGTCTGACTTTGGTTCAGGCCATGAACTTGTGGTTCCTGAGGTTGGGCCCTGCGTCGGGCTCTGTGCTGACTGCTCAGAACCTGGAGCCTGCTTCGGTTTCTGTGTCTCCCTCTCTCTTTGCTCCTCCCCTACTTGCACTCTGTCTCTCTATCCCTCAAAAATAAATAAAGATTAAAACTGAATGAATGAATGAATGAATGAATGGTCCAGAAAAGGCAAATCCATAGATTAGTGTCTGCCAAGGGCTGGGGGTGGGGAATGGAAGGTGATCACTAACGAATAGTAGGTGTTTTTGTTTTTTCTGACATTATGAAGATTCTCTAAAATTAGATTGTGTTGATGGTTGCCTAACTGTGAATATACTGAAAACCACTGAACTGCACCCTTTTTATGGGTGAATTTTATGGTATGTGAATTATATCTCAATAAAGCTTTTTTTAAAGTGACCTGAGAGGAAGCAAAGATATTGGAGGGCAAAGGAGAGGACATCAGCCCTCCCGTCTTCACGTTTGGAACAAGCCCTTGAAAAATCCTACATCAGAGAATGTGTTTCTGCACATTAGTCTTTTCTTTTCTTTTTTATGGTTAGTTATTTATTTTGAGAGAGAGAGAGAGAGAGCATCCCAAGCAAGCTCCGTGCTGTCGGTGTGGAGCCTGATGCAGGACTGGATCTCAGGAACTATGAGATCGTGACCTGAGCTGAAATCAAGAGTCAGATGCTTAACCAACTGAGCCACCCAGGAGCCCTCACTTAGTCTTTTCTGATGTCTTACTATTTTCATTCTAAGAGCATTTATGATCTAATTGCCAGGCTTTTTTTTTTCAATGACTGTTCTCTTCTATGTCACCCTCTTTTTTAGGGTCCCTAGCCTTGAGACAGCACTCTGTGAACTTTACGAAATATTCCCTGTTCAGGCCCACTTGGTCCCAAAAATGAGTTTTAGAAAGTATATCAACAATACCTGTTTCTTGTTAATAATAATAATAATAAACGCTGCATACAAAGTATGTACAAATAACTATACAAAGTCAATACTATCCAATTTCACTCTTTTCCCAAGACGTGAACTTCCTTTACATTTTGTTGTGTCTTTCCAGACTGTTTTTATCCACATGCAGACAAAGAGGGTTTTATTTTTGTTTTGGGGGTTTTTTGTTTGTATTTTTTTAATGTTATTTTTGAGAGAGAGAGACAGAGCACGAGCAGGGGAGGGGCGCAGAGAGAGGGAGACACAGAATCGGAAGCAGGCTCCAGGCTCTGAGGTGTCAGCACAGAGCCCGTTGCGGGGCTCGAACTCATGAACTGTGAGATCATGACCTGAGCCAACGTCAGACGCTCAACCAACTGAGCCACCCTGTTTTTTTGTTTTGTTTTGTTTTGTTTAAGAGAACATGTTATACGTATAGTTTGGCACTTGGCAAACTGCTTTTTGCTCAAATCTCTTGACTGTCCTGTACCAGTATATATGGTCGGCTTTCCTTGTGTTCCTCAGCACAGATATATCCCAAATTATGTACCGTGCTCTCAAGGAAATGGCTACCGTTTTCACTATCCCAAATAACGCGGCCCTGGACAGCTCTGTTTGGATACTCATGCACCTGTTAAAGTATTTCCATAAAATTGAATTGGGATCAAAATCTTGATATCTACCATTTTGGAAGATACTAACAGCATTGTCCTCCCAAAAACATCATTTCGAGCACAGCCTAATGTATAGGATTATCGAATCCAAGTGTTGTACCTTTGAAACCAATGTAACACAGTGTGTCAACTATACTCAGACAAAAATAATTTAATTTGATTTTTAAGGCATTTCACTGAACCCTCCCATTAACGATGAGTGTCATTCTCTCACCCCTCGCACCGTTGGATATTTTCTACCTTTCTGACTTTTGCCAAACGAATAGGGCAAGACAGTTTCGCTGGCCTGCACTAGCTTGTGAGACAGACTTGTGCCTCGTCTCTTCCCAATCCTGTGTTTAGTGATGACTCATTGGTAGCTGGAATCTGTTGTATTTACACCACAAAATGGGCAAAGATAACAAATTAAAAACATACACACACGTATACACACGAAGGAAGGAAGGAAATATGATTAGAAACTACAGTCCTCGCCTTTTGGGTTTTTTTACTGTTCTCTTGTTCTCATATTTTTGTTTTGTTTTGTTTTTTCATTTTATTTAGAGAGAGAGAATGAGCAGGAAGAGGGGCTGAGGGAGAAAGAGAATCTTAGGCAGGTTCCACGCCCAGCGCAGAGCCCGACTTGGGGCTCAGTCCCTCAACTCTGGGATCGTGACCTGCGCCAAAATCAAGAGTCAGACGCTCAACCGACTGAGCCAGCCAGGTGCCCCTCATGTTCTCATTTTTAATTAAACTTCTTCTTTGGAGGTAATGTAGACTCCCATGCAGCTGTAAGAAAAAAATGCAGGAAGAGTCTACGTACTCTGCCCAGTTTCTCCAGATGGTAACATCTCGCAAATTACAGTGCCATTTCCCGACCCGGAAATCACTGATACGATCAAGATACGAGCGTTTATGTTACCACCGCGTCTTTTATGGCCACACCCACTTTCTTCACACCTTAACTCCTGGTAAACATTAATCTGTTCTCCATTTCTATAATTTTATAATTTCAAGAAGGTTATATAGATCGAATCATACAGTATGTAACCTTTTGCGATTGGCTTTTTTCACTTCGCATGATTCTCTGGGGATTCATGCAGGTTATCGTGTGTAAACAATAGTTCATTTTTTAAAAATTGAGATATAATTGACATATGACATTATATTAGCTTCAGGCATACGACATAATGATTTGACATTTGTACATATGGTAAATGATCACCACAATAAGTCTAATTGACAACATCACCATAGTTACCAAATTTTTCTTTTTTTTTTATGTTTATTGCTTTTTGAGAGAGAGAGACAGAATGTGAGTGGGGGGGGGGGGCAGAGAGAGAGGGAGACACAATCTGAAGCAGGCTTACGAACTGCAAGATCATGACCTGAGCCGAAGTCGGACGCTTAACCACCTGAGCCACCCAGGCGCCTCGCCAAATTTTTCTTTATCGTGATGAGAACTTTTAAGATCTACTGTCTTAGCAACTTTTATGTATGCAATACATTATTATTCTATGATCACCATGCTGTATATTACATCCCTACCATTTATTTTATAACTAGAACTTGATACCTTTTGGCCCCCTTCACTGATTTTCCCCGCCCCCCACACTCCTACTCTGTGGCAACTATCAAACCGTTCTCTGCATCTGTGTGTGTGTGTGTGTGTGTGTGTGTGTGTGTGCGCGCGCGTGTGGTTTTCTTTAATTCTGCATACATGTGAGATTTGTCTTTCTCTAACTTATTTTTTTTAAGTCAGCCTTTGTGCTTTTTAATTATTTTTTTAATGTTTATTTATTTTGAGAGAGAGAGAGAGAGAGAGAGAGAGAGAGAGCGTGAGCACAAGTGAGCCGGGGAAGGGCAGAGAGAGAGGGAGACACAGAATCCGAACAGGCTCCAGGCTCTGAGCTGTCAGCGCAGAGCCCAATGCGGGGCTCGAACTCACAAACCATGAGATCAAGACATGAGCCAAAGTCAGATGCTGAACTGACTGAGCCACCCAGGCGCCCCATTCTCTAACTTATTTAACGTAACGCCCTCAAGGTCCATCCATTCTGTTGCAGATGGTAAGATCTCCTTATTTTTATGGCTGAATAATGTTCCGCTGTGCGTGCGCGCACGCGCGTGTGTGTGTGTGTGTGTGTGTGTGTGTACATTTTCTTTATCCATTCCTCCATTGAGGGGCATTGAGTTGCTTCATGTCTTGGCTATTTTAAATAATACCGCAATAAACTTAGGGGTGCATATATCACTTCGGGTTAGCGTTTTCATTTTCTTCAGATACACACCCAGAAGTGGAATCATGGATCATTGGGTAGTTCTATTTTTAATTTTTTTTAATTTTTTTAATTACATGTATTTATTTTTTGAGAGACAGAGTAAGAGCATGAGCGGGGAGGGGCAGAGAGAGAGGGAGACACAGAATCCGAAGCAGCTCCAGGCTCCGAGCTGTCAGCACAGAGCCCGACGCGGGGCTCGAACCCACCGACCGTGAGATCGTGACCTGAGCCGAAGTCGGACGCTCAACCGACTGAGCCACTCAGACGCCCCTATTTTTAATTTTTTTACGAAACTCCAGACTGTTTTCCACAGTGGCTGCACCGGTTTACATTCCCACCGACAGGGCATGAGGATTCTCTTTTCTCCACACCCTCGCCAACACTTACTATTTCTTGTCTTTTCAGTAATAGCCATTCTGACAGGTGTGAGGTGGTATCTCATTGTGGTTTTGGTTTGCATTTTCTTGGTGACGAGTGATGCTGAACCCCTTTTCATGGGCCTCTCGGCCTGGGCGTCTTCTTGGGGAAAATGTCTACTTACGTCCTCTGCCCATTTTTTAAATGGATTGTTGGGAGGTTTTTTTCTGGTGAGTTGTGTAACACATACAACTTTGTGGATTTTGGTCGTCCGCTCCTTCTCGCATAGAGGATTTGCACATCTTTCCTCTTATTTGATGGGTTGCCTTTTCATTGTGCTGATGTTTTTCTTCCTGTGCAATAGTTCATTTCTTTTTGTTGCCAAGGAAACTTACCATGGTGTGTATATACCTTTGTTTGATCACGCCCGCACTGAAAGACATCTGGACTGTTTCGTTCTATTTTTGTCTGTTATGAATAAAACTAATACCAGCATGCCTGGCCAAGTTTTCGTGTGTCCGTTCTCATTTTCCCAGCTGATCCTGAGGCTGTTGCTGGTATTTATGACTTTCATGACTTTCCTCTGTTACTTCTCATTCCTTTGGCTTAATAATGGCTAACATTTATAGGGTGTTTACTGCATGCCAGACCCTGTCCTAAGTGCTTTATAAGTATTACTCAATTCTCAAAATAAGCATCTGAGGGATGAACTGTTATTATCCCTGGTTTATAGGTGTGGAAACTAAAGCAAGACAGCTATACAGCCAACACGTGTTAGCGCTTAGATTTGAATCCACGTAAGCTGGTACTAGAGCTCAACCTCTAAACCACTATATTACACAGACGTAAGGTGATCGGGAGCCTTCCCTTGTGGAGTGATCTTGGCCTTACTCCTGGGGGACCTGAACTCTCAGTTATCTGCTGCTGCTGCTGCTGCTGCTTAGTCTTCTGTGAACTTTGACCATTGCCCATGGTGGTATAAGGTATCCTGGGCGTGCCCGTGGGTTGCACCCAGCTCCCTCCCTGACCCTGTGTGTAACAGCAACTTATTCTCTCTAAATCATCAGGATCGATCACCCCAGCTAATATCTTGCCCCCCCCCTTTTCTGCCTATTCACTCGATGGCATAAAAAACCTGAAATACCCAGGTTACGGCCTCAAGGTCCAGTTCAGTGGACCTACTGGTGTCTCCTGTTCGTGGGAGCAAATCTCCTCGGGATGCCAAACCTCTAACGGGCAAAGCCAAGAGCTGGAGCTGCATCCAAAGCTGTTGTGAACGGGTTCTCACTCCCACCCTTCTGTCTGTTTCTAGGCTCATCGTGTGTTCTGGCTGAGAGAGAAATGGAGCCATGAGTCGTGGCTGGTTCAGAACATCGATTGCACTCGGTGGTCAGCACTCCAATCTTAAAAGGTTTTCCCCTAAATGAGTCTTCTGTAAAGTCACTGCATCTGAGGGATGGGGTACACGGTAAGATCCATGACTCTCGTGCATCTTCGTGTGGTGGTGAAAGCATGGACTCTAGACCGAATTGTCTGGATTCGAACACAGGCCTTCCCACTCACTTACCTACTTCTGACTTGGAGCACTTTAGGAAATTTCCCTGTGACTCAGTTTCCTGATCTATCAAGTGGAGCTAATAATAATGATATTTTGCTCAATCTGGTTCCTGTGAAGATTAGATGAGTTAATGTCTGCCGGACATTGCTGACACTCTGTCACTGTACACTGAGAGCTTTGGTCAGAAGCCAGGTGATGGGGGCCACCAAGGGAGCCCCCGAGGCATCCAGAAGGTCCACAGATGGTGGTGGTGGCAAACATACGGGAGCAGGGAAAATGAATCCAAATATGAAACTGGCTTCTAGAGGAAACGAATTTCTGCCCCCTCTTTGTCGAAGAGACCTAACATGAGCGTCCTTCACCATGTGGGGTGCTGGTTTGGTAGTTTCTGTAGGCCAAGTGCACCTTCAGCAATAGCCCCGGTCTAAGGGGCGGGCCATCCTATGAGGGCCACGTGCAGCCTGTGTTCTTGCCGCCACAGCCACTTCTTCCGTGGAATGTCTGCGGAGGAAACGGAATGACAGCCACAAAGCAGGTTCCCTTGACCCACTTGATCCCCAGAAGCAACCTTAATTTATGATGGCGAGCGGCCATTGTGACACAAATACTCCTCCGTTCTGAAACCCTCCTGCGTGGTCTGTGCACAAGCCTTCTTCCTGAACCCGCCGTCCCCAGTCCTGTGATCTCGGTCTATTCGAATCTGTCCACCCGCCAGGGCACCGGCCTTGCACGTGAATCAGTAAAGACCCTCCAACTCTGTCTTCTGCCAGCAGAGCCAGAACAAACACTCTACTCGAGATTTTACCCACCGGGGGATTTTCCTTCTCCACTAACCTCTGGCTCTATCTCTCAGAAAGCATCATTATTTCATTAAATAAAGAGGCATTTATTAATTCTCTGCAAGGTAAGGAAAGAATCACTAATTCCCTCGCTTTGAAAGTGAGCATCTTGGTTATAAAATTCTACGTTTAAAAACTTTCATTTTCACAAGTTTTATAACATTTTTTATTGTGGTAAAGAACCTATAACATTAAATTTACCATCTTAACTATTTATTTATCTATTTACTATAAGTTTATTTATTTATTTTGAGAGAGAGCGCACGAGCAGGGGAAGGGTAGAGAGAGGGAGAAAGAGAAGATCCCAAGCAGGCCCCACGCTGTCAGCACAGAGCCCGATCTGGGATTTGATCACGACAAGCAGGGAGAGCACGACCTGAGCTGAAGTCGAGAGTCGGATGCTTCACCGATTGAGCCCTCCAGGCGCCCCCATTTTTTTAATTTTAGAAAGAAAGAGAGAGCGCATGAGTGGGAAAGAGGGACGGGGGAGAGGGAGAGAGAATCTTAAGCAGGCCCCACACTCGACACACAGCCTGACATGGGGCTCGATTCCACGACCCTGGGATCATGACCTGAGCCGAAATCAAGTCGCTCAACCAACTAAGCCACCCAGGTGCCCGCTCATCTTAACCATTTGTAAATGTACAGTTCAGTTTTGAGTTTGTGCAACTGATCCCTAGAACTTCAGACGGGCTTTGTCACCGCAATCACAACATCAGCACTTAGTGCTATTAGAACTTTACTGATATTAAGTCGTTAAATTTTCAATGCAGCCTATGAGGGTGGGTATTTTTATTATCTCTCTTTTAGAGATGAGGAAACCGAGGTACACAGAGGTGAGATAACTTGCCCAAATTCGTTCAGCTGGGAACTGGTAGAACCAGAATTCAAACACAGGACCTCTGGTTCTAGAATTCTTGCTGTTAATCTCCCGATAGGCCCCCCCTGCCCGGTGAGGGTTTATTGTGGAAAGCCAGCCACCTGTGATCCAAGCCAGAATGTTTGTTTTTTTCTTCTCGGGATCTTTCCCGAGGCCAGCGGAGCCGGCTTCCGAAGCCATCAGGGCGGGCTGAGGAGGATGAGTTTTGGCAAGACGGGACAAACTGGAGGGCGCACCAGGGCATTTTGTGGTTTCCTTCTGCCTTCAGGACGTTCTCAGGCTCTACCCAGATGTACGTGGAGGCGAGAAGCATGGAGCTCCTGAGGTCCTGGGCCAACCCGGTGGATCAGATAATCCTTAGATTAACCATTTAAACGAAGGGCTTGGGCCACAAAGTCACCCAGTGTCCCATGGTCCCACATTTTGTTTCCCTTGGGACCCGGAAGCCCACAAGAAGCTATTTATCAAGAGAGGAGCGGTTACCTGCCGAAGTGGGCTGAGCCTCAACACCTCTTTTGGCCACACTGGGGCCTCTCCTTCTGGGTCTTGCTTGCCACAGCCTCGTGGATCCCCCCCCTTAGCCAAGCACCATGGGTCATTTATGTCATAAGGCCCCATCGGCAGGTGTGTTGAGCTGCAGCCAGCAGCAGCCAGAGCCCCTCGTTGTGGGAGACCCCGCGGTCAGAAGCACACTGCCTCCGCCCATCACGTTCCAAGTGCAGCCCTGGCCCCCGCAGCATGACGGCCCCCGCACACTGGCCTTCACCCACATCCACCAAAGCCCACTCACCCTGGTCCTATTCTTTGTGCCTGAGCCCTCCTGGGCACACCTAGATGTCCAAGACCATCACGTGCTTGCTCCTGGCTGCAAAGGAACCTGCGACAGCGAGTCTCTGGCCTTTTTGGTTCCTAGAGTGGTTGGTGGTGGGTTCCACCTCCCAACAGACATAAAAAACGCTGTATGTGCTGGCCAGCCCCAAACAATGAAACACAAATCAACCCAGCTCCAGGAGCTGTTGCAAAGGTTCTGGGATTCCCTACATGAGAGCGTAGCCGTTATAGGCACAGAGTCTAAAGCCGACTGCCCAGACTCAAATCTTGGACTCCGGTCGCCACAAGCTGTGTGAGTTGGAGCAAGTTACTTCCCTTTTGTATGCTGTAGCTTCCTTGTCTGTAAAAAGGGCACAATAAGTGTCTCCGCTTCATGGGTTTGTTGTAAGGATTAGACAAGGTAGAGCATGTAAAGAGCTTCGGGAAGTATCTGGCACATAGTAAGCTTTTATGTGGATGTGGGGTCATTTCTTTCTTTGTCTTTAAAGTGCTTAGAACAATACCAAGGCTGTATTAAGCATTTAATGAGTGATACCTGTTTTTGTTGTTGTTGTTATCACTGTGACCTACCTGTTTATTGCCTACTTGCCCAGGTTTCTATGGACTGTATCCTAGAACTGGAATCCCTGGGTAAAAATGCTACGCACAATTTAACTTTTGATAGGTATCAGCAAATCACATTTGTTAAAAAGGCATCCGTTGGCACTCTTACCAATCTCGAACGATGCCCTTTTCCTCATGTTCTCACCATGACTGGATTTTAACTTGTTAAATTTTGGCTCATCTGATAGACAACAGTGTTACTGGATTCTTTCACTATTTCAACATTTAAATTATGCATGTGTTTCAAGCTTACTAAAAAATTTTAAAAATACATAATTGGTATATAATGTGAAAAATAAACATTGCTTCCTGTAATCCAAGTCCTCAGAGGTAACAAGTGTTGGTTACATTTGGTAAGTTCGGTATGAAAAAAGAAGTTTTATCTCTTCAAATCCTTTTCTATAAACATGTAATCTTACTCATTTGTTTGTTTATAGCATACATTTCGGGTATATTTTAAATTACAAATTATATAATTATACACTGTCATTATAAATTATAGTTTAAATTAATTAGTTTAATATGTAAAGTAGTCAAATGAATTAAAACTATGTGGTTTAACCAATTAATTTTATATGTAGTTTAAATTGAATGGGCTCATACTATTTTCTGCCTTTTTCCCCCTCAACCATATTTCTTGGATATCCTTCCATGTCCGTATGTATAAAATTATACATTATGGTTTCCTGGTGTTCATGTTATCGATGTCCCATAATATATTTAACCATTCCCCTACTGGTTGTTTCCAGATTTTCACTATTATGAACAACGTTGCAGTGAACATCTTGTCAATAGATTTGAATACTTGTCATTTCCACAGAGTAGATCATCAGAGGTGGATTTGCACTGAACATGTTGCTAGGTGTTGCTAAATTGCCTTCTTAAAATGTTCCACCATTATACTCCTGGCACAAAATACAAGAGTGTCCTTGTCCCCACACCTCTTCCAATGTTAAATATTAACAATCTTCTTATTTTGGAAAATCCTATCATGTTGCTTTAACAAGCATTTCTTTAGTTGCTAATCAGATTGGGTATCTTTATGTATGTTTATTAGCCATTTAACCTTCATTTTCATATCCTTGGAATATTTTTCTATTGTACTATTTGTCTTGTTCTAATTGATTTGTCGGAGATCTTTGTATTTTTTTCTTTTTTTAAGTTTATTTATTTATTTTTGAGAGAGACAGAGACAGTGTGAGCGTGGGAGGGGCCGAGAGAAAGGAGGAGAGAGAATCCCAAGCAGGCTCCACGCTGTCAGCAGAGAGCCCGATGCGGGGCTTGAACCCACGAACTGTGAGATCATGACCTGAGCCGACATCGAGAGTCAGAGGCTTAACCGACTGAGCCCCCCAGGCGCCCTGGAGATCTTTGTATATTAAGAGCGATCATTATTTTTCAGTTTAAGCCTTTTTAAACTCTGGTTTCTGAGCAGCCTTTTTGATAAGCTGAGACAGGAAATCCCCAAATATCCCCTTTCCAAACAGCACTTTCCATCTTTCTCCACTCCCGTGGACCCTCGCGATTCCCGTCTCTGGGACACTGGAGGAAGTAGCCGAGCTGCCTGCCCTCTTCCCAGGCAGCATCTTGGGGCTGAGCTGAGAAAATGGAGGCCCTGGGAAGGAGGGGAATTTGTTCCTGCCTGTCCTGAGCTTAGCAGAGAAACTGTGACTCAGAGATATGCCTCCAGGGGCCAAAGGTCCTTCCAACCTCAAACAGAAGGGCTTTCATTTTCCTTTGGATTTTTTATTTACAGTATTATAACATGTCCAAAATGGAAGCTTGATTAGAGGTTTTGATGGCTTAATTTGGGCCATTAACCAAAACTGAGGTAATTCTTTCTTCCCAGGGCTCGTAAGGGAGAAGGTGCAAGCCAAGTGGGCCTCTGTAAAGGTGGGGACGATCGCATAAAAGCCTTTTTATGGTCCTTGTCTCAGCTCTCCTGGAGCCAGGCTGGGGCGGGAGGGGCAGGGGAGGAAGTCACCGCCGACTTTCTCCTGTGGCCCCGTGACTGATTTGCTGTCATCTCTTCTAGACTACATCACTGGGTTCACACCCACTTCACCTTTCTTCTTGTAGGTTAGATGTGTGACAAGATACATAATTTCTGTGGTAGCGAGATCCTCCTCCACTTAAACTTGAATCTGTCTTCAGGGCGCCTGGGTGGCTCAGTCGGTGAAGCGTCCGACTTCGGCTCAGGTCATGATCTCACGGTTTGCAGTTCCAGCCCCGCGTCGGGCTCTGTGCTGACAGCTCGGAGCCTGGAGCTGCTTCGGATTCGGTGTCTCCCTCTCTCTCTGCCCCTCCCCTGCTCATGCTCTGTCTCTCTCTCTCAAAAATAAATAAATGCTAAAAAAAAATTTTACAAAACACCTTGAATCTATCTTCAAGGTACCTCCCTTTCTCACCTACAGGATTAAAGAGATTTAAGAACAACAGAGGGACGCCGGGGTGGCTCAGTCGGTTAAGTGTCCAGCTCCGTTTCAGCTCAGGTCATCGTCTCATGGTTTGTGAGTTCAAGCTCCACATCGGGCTCCGTGCTGACAGTGCGGAGCCTGCGTGAGCTTCTCTCTCTCCCTCTGCCCCTCCCCCTCTCACTCTTTCTGTCTCTCTCTCAAAAATAAATAAATAAACTTGAAAAAAGGTATTAAAAGAAGACTAATAGGAAGGTATGGACCCTCTTCAGCTCTTGATTCAAACAACCTGCAAAATAAAAATGTGTAAGGCAAAAGGGGAGACTTGAGCACTGAATATCTGATAACAGCGGAGACTTACTAATTTGTTCAGGTGTGATAATGAGACGCTGGTTTACAAAACAAGGAATTCTAATCTTGAAGGGGTGCATACGGAAATATTAATGCAAGGAATAATACAATGTCTCGAGTTGGCTTCAAAACCACCCGAGGCAGAGGAGGGCTGGGAGGTAGGGTCGAAGCAGGTCGGGTTGTGAGCAGAGGTCTCGGGAAGCTGGCGGTGTAGGTACAGGTTCATCATACTCTTGTCTCTATTTTTGTAAAAGTTGACGTTTTCTACCGAGAGAGAGAGACAGAGAGAAAGGTCTCCCTCTCTCCTTCTCCATTCTTCTCTTCTGTCTCAAGAGACGGGGAACGGTTGCCTTTTAAGCACTTCCCTCTTCTTCGCGTCTCCCTTGCTCTTATCATCAGGGGCCTGCGGCCGATAAAACCGAGCCACAGTTAACACCCAGGGCGATCCCTGCCGCCCGAAGGTGAGAAGAGGCCATCTCAGTGCACACAAATACGCTGTTCGCGGGGCCTTGCCAGCATCCGTGACAGGCCGGAAGGGGGGCTATTTCTGGGGGCACTGAGGGTGGGCAGGAAGCCCTCCGAGGGCCTCTCTAATCTCGCCCCGGCAGAGGGCTTGTCCCCTCTCTCTTCTCTGAGCTCCGTTGTTATTCTGAGCGGCCGGCTTTGAACTCGGCATTGTCAGGGACAGGACGGTGCTGTGAAATGAGCGTGAGCAGCTGGCTGAATTCGCAGAACTCTGTTCCCTCTGATGTGAGATGAAGACAAAGCTGGGTGCCTGCCCAGGTTTGCCGGGGGCAGTCCCCGAGCCGACTGCGAGCGTGCAGGGCCCGGCCCGGCGCCAGTCCCGCCTGCTGACGGGCCCTCAGTAAACGCTGCCCCCTCCTGCTCTCTTAAAACGGGGACAGGCGAGCAGGACGAGGCTCAGAAACTGTGCTGAGCTGGGAAAAACCTCGACCCGTCCGGCCGGTCCCACGTGAGGCCTCCGCGGGCTGCTGCCTCGTGTGCGACAGGCACCTCGGCTCGTGTGCTGTGCCTTTCATTCTGGCCACGCTGCTCGTCTGCACCACAGTCTAGGGGCGCCTGGGCGGCTCGGGCGGTTGAGCGTCCGACTTCGGCTCAGGTCATGATCTCACGGTTGGTGGGTTCGAGCCCCGCGTCGGGCTCTGTGCTGACAGCGCGGAGCCTGGAGCTGCTTCGGATTCTGTGTCTCCCTCTCCCTCTGCCCCTCCCCTGCTCGTGCTCTCTCTCTCTCTCTCTCTCTCTCTCTCTCTCAAA
Organism: Cryptoprocta ferox; assembly: GCA_028646485.1. Taxonomy (NCBI): domain Eukaryota; kingdom Metazoa; phylum Chordata; class Mammalia; order Carnivora; family Eupleridae; genus Cryptoprocta; species Cryptoprocta ferox. Next base: position 1,523,337 of record CM053570.1, read on the forward strand.
AATAAATAAACATTGAAAAAAATATATATATACAAGCGCCTGGAAAAAAACAAGTAAAAAGTTATCCCCTTCCTTCCGTTGCCTCTCTCCGAAGGTGACCATGGTTACCCATGGATGGAGTATCTTTCCCGTGGCAGGGGGCATCCCCCGCTCCCTCCCACTCGGTTCGGGAGACACCTGCTTCTTCCCCTCTCTCCCTGTTCCTGAGAAAGTATCTCTGAGCCTCCCCAGAAACAAAACAGCACAGCTTTCCGCGTTCCTTTCCGCTCCCCACTCCCCGCACCCCTCCCAGGCCAAACAAAATGGCCGAATGGCCTGGTGTGATTAGATAATCTGTGTGCTCCAGAATCCAATGAACCTGAGTGGGGATCCTGCCGGTCGCCTTGGCCTTCTCTGAGCCTCAGCCTCTTCCTAAGTAAAAGGAGGAGGATTTACCTACAAGTCTGGGGTGTGGCAAGGGCTAAGTGGGGTGCTGCAAGGGTGAGCGTGACCAGTTTCGTTCTGCTTCCCCCTGGTAGCATGCCCCTGGCTGGACTTGGATTGCCTCCCTGTCGCTTTTCTTCTGCTAGACATGAAGACCAACACTTTTTTTTATCCTTTGTCTTTTTTTTTTAATTTTTTTAAATGTTTATTTACATTTTGAAAGAGAGCACAAGTGGGGGAGGGGCAGAGAGAGAGGGAGACACAGAATCCGAAGCAGGCTCCAGGCTCCGAGCTGTCAGCACAGAGCCCGACGGGGGTCTCCAACCCATGAACCTGAGCCGAAGTCAGATGCTTAACCGACTGAACCCCCAGGTCCCCCCCCATCATTATGATTTTTAAAGCAATCTCTACACCCAGTGTGGGGCTCGAACTCATGAGCCCGAGACCAGGAGTTGCGTGCTCTACCGACTGAGCCACCCAGGCGCAACCTCTTTTTGTCTTTTTTTTTTTTTTTGAGACTCCGGCTTCATCATCTCCTCTCCCTTCCCTTCCCTTCCCTGGGTTTAATCCTTCTTTCCTCACTCTGCCATCTTGCCAAACAGTGGTCTATTTAAAAGTGGTCTGTTTAAAGAGGCCCAGAGCAGTGTGGCAGAGGCTGGAAGGGAAGGGGGGAACCAGCAGAGGGGCTCCGCGCCCCCCGCGCCGCAAGAAGCCACCTTCCGTGCGAGGAGATGGAGCGAAGCCAAAGTTCAGGCAGCGGTTACATAAGCGCCTGGGTGTCCAGCTGCCGGCCTGATAACTGCCTCCTCTAGTGTTTACTGTGCTTTTTTGGAGCCTGAACCAGCAGGAAGGAACATGGGCCACACCCACCGCCTTTGGGGGCGGGGGTGCCCAGTGTCAGGGTGGCACATGGCCTCCCGGGATTAGCAGACTTGGGCTGGGGGCCCACGCTCCCCAGGCACTGCCCAGGGCAGGGAGCTCAAGGGCCCCCCATGTCCCTTCATGTCAGTCTGGGGGTCAGCCGGCTCTGGCTGGCTCGGGGAGGGCGGAAGAGAGAGGAGGGAACGCATAAGTTCCTGCGAAGCGACACAAGGGATGCTCGGGCCACAGTGATGCTGATTGGGTGGCGCATCGTGGAGGCCAAGACGCCGTGGGCCGTGGACACTTCCGTGGCCAGCCTGAGCCCTCTCCCTGGACTGCTTCCACCTGCAGCCCTGACTGGGGCCGATTTTCCCTCCTGGAGGCAGTATTCTGGGAGAGAGCGGCAGGCAGGGGCTGGGGCGCCGCGCAGGGGCCAGGGAACCCCAGGCCAGGGCGCCGGGCATGGGAGGACTTACAGTCTGCGGCAGAACGGTGCTCTGAAGTTCTCGTCTACAACAAGCAAAATCGCAGCTGCTTTGGGGGATAATGACTCAAGAATCCTTTTTTTTTTTAATGTTTATTTACTTTGAGAGAGAGCTTGCGCAAAGGGGGAAGGGCAGAGAGAGAGAGAGGGAGACAGAGGATCTGAAGTGGGCTCAGCGCTGAAAGCAGAGAGCCCGACGCGGGGCTCAAACCCACGAACTGCAAGATCATGACCTGAGCTGAAGGGGGACGCTTAACCGACCGAGCCGCCCAGGGGTCCCGGAACTTTTGACAAGAGGGTGAGGACGGGCTTTCTTTCTCTTTCAGATCCTGGGTGTTAGGCCACTTCCAGCCCCAAAGCAGGAAAGTAGAGGAGGTATGAGGTGGGCTCTTGGGAGGAGGAGGCTGAAGGCTGGGCGAATAGTGGCAGCCAGCGGATGGGAGGAGGCTGGCAAAGGCGAGGAGGGGCCACCCCCTGGGGGACAGCTGTACCCCCAGGGCTGACTGTGGCACACGCCTGGCCGATGGTGCCACGGTGAGGGCAGAGACGTAGGAAAGAGCCAGGGGTGTTGAGTGATAGTGAGGAGGGGGGTGAAGGGCAGCCACAGAGCATCTTCCCTTGGGTCGTCCCTCACCCCTGGGAACCAGGAGGATGGACAGCCGTCGCACCGCCGCCCGGCTTTGTTCTCCTCGCTTCCACCCCGGTTTGGAAACGCCGTGGATCTTTGCGCCGGCCGTCTCAAGGCCAAACTTCGTCCCTTTCACTATCCAATAAAACTTCACCCCGTAGCTTTCATCCAAGAAGATGAAAGTGGTTTCTTGCAGACACAGAGTCAGCAGGTTCCGAGGAGGATGAGGCACAGGCTACCCTTCCTGTCAGGCCGCCAGGTTTCAGGAAAGGGGGCCCCTCGGCTTCCCGGGGAAAAACAAGGGGGGGGCCGCTTCGCTTGTCCAGCCCTTCGAGCCCGGGCCCCTCTGGCCGAGGGCAGACCCCAAGACCGTTAACAGATCGGGCCTCAACCTGGCCTTGGTTCTTCAGCAAGCAGCTGTCGCTTGCTTGGGGGCTGTGTGGCGTGTCCCTGGGACCTTGTACTAGCAGGCCCAGCGGCCCTGGCTGGCACTCAATCCTTCCTTCCTGGATGAATGGAGACCCTGAGAGTCCGATGACCTGTCACGGGCCAGTTAGGGACAGCGGCGCCATGCTGGGCTGCTCTCGGACCCTGCCACCCACCTAGGGAGCTGTATGTGGTACCCAGTGGTACCCAGCCGAGAGATGGGGGGACCCCACTTCTGCCTGCCGAGATTTATGAGGGTCATGAGCGTGACTATGAGTGCTGCCAATTTTCCTCCCACTTCAAAGCTCCAGGGGAGCGCACGAGTCTGGAGAAAGTGAAACCTGGACGTAGGTACTAGTTAACCCTGGTTCCTGGCAGGACCGCTGTGGCAGGAAGACATGGGTGAGCCGTGTGGGGGTGGGTAGGACTGTGCCTTTTGGGGCCCGGGCGTCTGGACTAAGAGGGCAGTCTTAGGGGACAGCTGACCCGCGCTGTGAATGGGAGCAAGTGGCCCACGGCCCTGGGTGGAAACACGTCCAAGTACAGAGCACTGAGGCAGGAACAAGTGCACTCACACACTCCCCCCCAACACACACGCACACACACATGCACACACATGTACGCGCACAGGCACATATGCACAGGCCCACACAGGCATGCACATTCTGGCAACGCACGCTCACTAAGTACACACAGACACGAACAAGCCCAGACACACGGGAGCACTCACACTGGCACATATTCACACACACGCACACCCACACACACAGGCGTACAAGACGGTGAACATACACAGACCCACAAAGTCACATATTCCCAGGAGCCCACAAGAGATACATGAGTGCATATCTGCATATGTGCAGGCTCCTCACACACACACACACACACACACACACACACACTGTAACTCTAACAGCGGCCACCCCGGCCATTTGAGAGCGTCCTGGCCAGCTGCCCTTAGTGGTTGACCCTGGGCTGCGGCCCGGGCCCTCCCCCTGCCCCGCCCCGCCCGTTGGTTGTATAAATTCCTTCCCCGTCCCCAGCCGGGCACAGCGAGCCTCGGACAGCAGCCCGGCCTCTGTTTCTGCTCACTCCTGACGGGCCAGTCAGGACCAAAGCACCCAGCAAGCGGCATGGGTAAGGAGGGGGCCTTCCGACACCCCAGTGCCGCCCACCCAGGCCCGCACTACAGGAAGTGACAGAAACGCTGGCCGGTCAGGGGGAGCTGGGCAGGGGAGGTGGCGGGCGCTGGACTCTGCTCCTCTGGCCCCCCCCACCACCCCTGCATTTCCCAGTCCGGGCTGAAGTTTCTAGAGGTGCCGGTGGAGGAGGGTGGGGCGGCTGCGGAGGTGGGTGGCCCCGTACCCCCAGCTGGCGTCTAGGCAGCAGCCCACGGCCCCTTTCTGCAGCTGGGGCGCGGGACACGGTGGGAGAACCTCTTGTCCCCAGCCTAGCACCACAGGTGAATGACAGTCCTGATTTCAGCCCTGGGCCAGCTTCCTACTCCAGAAAGTAGGGGACCCAGCCTTGGGGGCCAGGTGGCTCTGTAGCCACCAGGATCCCGATGGCTCTGGGCCACTGGGGGCCTATTCCAGCGCCTCCACCCTCCCCGTCCCCAAGGCCTCCGATCCTCATCCTCTGGCTTCTGAATGACGGGCTGAGGAGGAGTTTGGGTCTGCTTGGGAGCGTTGAGGTCCTTGCGCCCTTGGAGCCGGCGCTCTCCTGGGCTGGCAGAGTGTCTGGCAAGCAGCCAGCCCGGCCTTGGGAAGACCCCGCGGGCTTGCCCTGTGTTCATCCCCAATCCTCGGATGTTCAGAGATCTTGCTCGAGATGCTTCAGACAGGGCGTCGCTTCCCAGAAAGAGCACTGATGCTCCCAGGGGCCTGGTGGGGACCTGGTGGGGGCCTGGTGGGTACGGGGCCCCACTGACTCTAAGAGCTGCTGGAAGGGGGGTGGGGGCGGGGAGGGGAAGCCGGCACAACCAGCAACACCTCCCTCGCACCTTTACCTCCCTCTCCGTCTCTGTTCAACTTTGCGGGTGTTGTGGGTCTATCTTGATGTCTTGGAGTTTTGAACGTCCTGTTCTGTGTCCAGCAACCTCCTTCCCCTCCCCCTCGCCTCCTGGCACAGGTCTCCTTAATTCCTCTGGACCAGACCTCTCACCCTGCCACACCCACCCAGCAACCTCTGCCTGGGATTTCTGTCCCCGGCTTCCGGCACAGTCCGTCCCATGTTTATACAACCCTTCTCCTTTCAAGTGCTTCTGAATACGTTGGCTTATTTGACCTTCATGGGCACCTAGAAAAGAAGGTAGGATATTATTACCTGCTTTTAGCCAAAGCAGGGGAGAAAACAGAGAGCAGATGTCAGACCTGGAGCTTGAAACCAGGTTTCCGCACTCAGACAACGCTGCCCTTGCTGCCTCCTGGCCTCCTGAGCCACTTGGCTGCCGGCGAGCAGGGGACCTGGCTTCCTGGCTGAGGGCCTGAGCCCACACACACCAGAGGAGGCTCAACTCTGGCCACTCCTGCCCCCCTACTTGCGGCCCCCCAGCCGTCAGGGCGGTGGCCAGACCGGCCGCGGGCTGCAGCGCCCATCCTGCGATGTCCGCTCCGGGATTTTGTTCCTCCTGCAACTGCCTTTGTGCTATTCCTCAGCCCTTCCTCCTGGTCAGGCCCCAAGCCCTGATGCCCCAGCCCTGGTCCCGGCAGCCCTCCTTCTCAGAGACTGACTTCGGTCCGTAGAGCCACATGGCTTCTCTTGCCAGACTTCAGGGACAAGGAGGGCCACACCCTATAGCTCTGGTAGGTGGGCCCCTGAGCCCTCCAGAGGGGCACCCAGCACCCTACGTTACAGATAAAGGAAGTGGGTCTCCCTCGGGAGGTAGTAACTGCTCGATGCACCTGCAGGTGGTAACAGATCTGTGGCCCTGAACTTCAGCCTCCTAGCCTTACCAGACCTTCAGCTAAGTATCCCAGGCTCTGGCCAGCAGCCTGGGGGTCGGGATCCGGAGGGGAGAAAGGCAGGAAGTGCCCCAGGCCCTGGGATAGACACCTTTCTGGGAAGGGAACTGAACGGCACCGCCCTCACTCGATGAGGAACAGCCAGGGTTGACCGGCTCCTATCAGGCCGGCGCAAAGCTGCACATTTAACTGCACCTTCTTGTTTACCTCTGACCCAAGCCCCTTGTGGTATTCTTACTACTTTCTTCTTCCGGATGGCGTGGATGTTGAGGGTGGGGAGGTTCCGGTGGCTTGGAGCAAGTCCCAGCCAGCAGCCGGGACTGGCACGCAAGTCAGTGTCATAGCCACTGAACCACGCCGCCTCTGCCGCCCTCCCCTGGCTCCTGCTTGAGAGTCTGTCCACCTTCGGGTCCCACCTGTGCAGCTCTTCCTGCCACATGCACACACTCACCAGGGCTCTGAGGGCCTGGAGGATGGTGGCGGCGACAGGGCTGGAGTCGGGACCTGGGACAGCGCGTGGCGGGTTAGGAGCCCTGACCCTCCAGCGAGTGATACAGCCAACGTGCCTCATTGTTTCCGCAGCTACAAAATGCGGGAAGTGTGGACCCGGCTACCCTACCCCTCTGGAGGCCATGAAGGGTAAGTGTGCAGCATCCGCGAGCCTGGGCCCCCAGACAGGAATTCTGCAAAGCCGTCACCTTCTACCCATCCCACTCCCAGCGGGGGCAGGAGACCAGAGGCCTCAGCCTCAGGCGTGCCCAGCGCCGCCCCTGCCACTCCTCTCCACCCTGCCAGCTCCACTAACGGCTTCCTACGCTTTAGGACCCAGGGAAGAGATTGTCTACCTGCCCTGTATCTACCGAAACACAGGCATCGAGGCCCCGGATTATTTGGCCACCGTGGACATTGACCCCAAGTCTCCCCACTATTGCCAGGTGAGGCGGAGTTTGGGCACTGGAGTACCCTGATTCCCCTCTCCAGCCCCGGCCCTGGAGATGCCCTTCCCCAGCCCCATCCTTCTTCGCCCTCCTTGAGTATGGTTGTGCGGTCTGTTCACTGCACAAGGGCGCCCCCGAGGTTCGGGACAGTGATGAATACCAGCCTGTCCGTGCTGCCAAGCCCGAGCGGGGCCAGGGATCACAGCGGCCTGGTCAGGGTGAGCGCCACCCCCTGTGCCCTCTCCCACCCTAGGTCATCCACCGGCTGCCCATGCCCTACCTGAAGGATGAACTCCACCACTCGGGGTGGAACGCCTGCAGCAGCTGCTTCGGGGACAGCACCAAGTCACGCACCAAGCTGATGCTGCCCTGCCTCATGTCCTCCCGCATCTACGTGGTGGACGTGGGCTCTGAGCCCCGCGCCCCGAAGCTACACAAGGCATGCTCCCTGCCCCTGTCCAGGGACCCTAAAGGACACACCAGTCTGGGCAGCCCATAGGCAGGAGGCCACCCCTCAACCAGCCGCCTTCAGCTCCTGCACAGGGTCTGGACTCAGCAGCGGGGAGGGGGTGGGGCCTGCGGGGGGGTGGGGGTCACCATGTAGAATCATGGGGGATGGGCACTAGAGGGCTGGGAGGAGCGTGGCTTTTACTCCGAGAGAGGGGAGGAGCCCTTTTTGTCCCAGCCAATCATGAGCCGAGGACTTCCCATTAGGCAGGGGTCTCTAATCACTCCTCCCAACACGTTGTTGAGTAACGTCTCGGGTGCCGGGCACTCACTGCCTGCTGCCCGTGATACAGAACTGCTGCTGGCAGGGGCCCAGGCTGGGAGGGGCTTCTGTTCTCACAGGGCCACCCATAGTGCCTCCAACGCAGACGATGGCAGAGACGTCAGTGCCGCCTGCCTGCGGAGTCAGACTCTCAGACTCTCCCCTGCTGCTCTGCAGAAGTATCCCCCTGGGAAAATTGTGTTCAAGACTTGAAGGAAAATATGGTGGTGTCAGCAGATAGGACTGGGGGACTGGGGGAGTCGCAGATGGGTCCCCCAGCCCTGTAACATGCTGATGCCGTCCCTTACCCATCTCCAGGTCATTGAGGCCGAAGACATCCATTCCAAGTGTGACCTGGGCTACGTCCACACCAGCCACTGCCTGGCTAGTGGGGAGGTGATGATCAGCACCCTGGGAGACTCCAAGGGCAATAGCAAAGGTACCTGTGGGCACTGGAGGCACATCTGTGGGGAGAACGGATCCCAAGCTGAGGGAGGGGGATAGAATGACCTTCCAGGGAGAACCAGAGGGCTGGGTCTCAGCCAACGTTTAAACTATCGTCAAGTAACCTCAGTTGTTTCAATGGTTTCTACAAAGATGAAACTTGACTGACAAGTTCACTTAGAAATTAGTCAGAACGGTCTGCTGTGGGGAATATGACACGGCCCCAGAAAACACAGACATTTAATATCAGCCTTGACGAATTCATGAGCAAGTGTCATAGTCCTGGGGTCCTTCATCTTCACATTGGGGCTCTCGTTTATGGCATCGTCAGCGCTAACACTTTCGAAATGTCTGCTGTGCGCCAGATATGACTGATGAGGGAGGTGCTCCTAGCATCTCTGTTTTACAGCTGGGAAAGCCAGGGCACAGACGGGGTAAATACCTTATCCCAAGCCATACAGCTAATCAGCTGGAGAGGTAGAACTCAAACCCAGCAATCCGGATCCGGAAACGGTGACCTAATCACTGTACTCAACCGCTTCTCTCTGACCCTGACCTATTTCATCAGGGTCCTCCATCTGGGGGCTTGGAGTGGAAAGCAGTTCCTTCTTCCCAGAGATAGGAGGAATGTGACCCTCCCAGACTGAATTAACACTGAGGAGTTGACATCTAGTTGTATTTGCAAAGAATTGTCAAGGTGTCGTAACACGCTAAGGGAGAACACGTTGGGCATTCACGTTGAATAACAAGTTTATGCAATGTGTCTGCTCTAAAAAAAATACAGCTTAGTGAGCAGAATGGAGCCTGGCCTCTGGGAGGCAATTCCACACTGAGAGAGGGGGTCTGGGCAAGAGAAGCACAGGACGCTGAGTCCCAGACTCTCGGCTCAAGAGGACAGAAATCTCCCCTGTGGTTTAAGACAGGAATGAAATTGATGGGGGGTAGGGGCACCAGAGTGAGTCCCCACTTCCCACCCAGTCCCTTGGATGGAACCTTTGGACACCTGAATTGAAGGGGTTGGCAAATCCAGGGGGAGGAACGGGCACCAGGAAACGGCCTTGGAGCCTCTTGGACATGCCTGGGAGTGGGGGCTGGCTAGGGGTAGCGTCTCCACCTGCCACTTGACTTCCTTCACTGCTCAGGGGGGTTCGTCCTGCTGGATGGAGAGACATTTGAGGTGAAGGGAACGTGGGAGCGGCCTGGGGGAGCTGCACCTATGGGCTATGACTTCTGGTACCAGCCTCGACACAATGTCATGATCAGCACCGAATGGGCGGCTCCCAATGTCTTTCGAGATGGCTTCAACCCCGCTGATGTAGAGGCCGGTGAGAACTGTCCCCCACAGGCCAGCAGGAGCCTGGGCACTGCCCCCCCCCTTCTGCCTTTCCACCCCTCTCCGGGCCTCTTACTTCCCTCCTGTGAACCCGGCTCTTGGGGTGAGGGTATAGGACTCGCTGAGCACTGACTTGCTCCAGCATCCTTCTGATCCCTCCAACTGGTTCTTGCCCTGGGCTGTGCCCCAGCCTCTGCTCACGCCGCCCTGCCCGGGTCCCAAGCCCACCCTCCGGCCCCGCCCCCCCCCCAGGGCTCTACGGAAGCCGCTTACACGTGTGGGACTGGCAGCGCCACGAGATCGTGCAGACCCTGTCTCTGCAGGATGGGTACATCCCCCTGGAGGTCCGCTTCCTCCACAACCCAGATGCGGCCCAGGGCTTCGTGGGCTGCGCCTTCAGCTCCACCATCCAGCGCTTCTACAAGAATCAGGTGACACGTGTCCAAGCGTCCATAGCCACGAGGCTGGAGGGGTGACCCAAGCCCCTCGGCCTGGCTCCGCGAGCCCGATTTCTCCAGGGACAAAAACCACGGCCACTTGCCCTATCTCTCTTCTCCCCTAAACCCTAAATCCCTATTCATTCATTGAGAAAACGGCAGTGAGCTCCTGCATCAGGCACTGTGCTTGGTGCTGGGAACGCAGTGGTGACGCTGACAGCATCCCTACCTCAGGGGCCTTGCACAGTCGTTAGACCCTAGTGGCAAGAGGGCCCTGCATCTACTGTCTCACTGTAGACGGTAGGCTCTGGGGACACCCAGATCCCGCCCCAAGCCCCCAATCTAACAGGCTCACCTCTGCCTAACCCCACCCTCCACCTCCCCACACAGGGAGGTACTTGGTCCGTGGAGAAGGTGATCCAGGTACCCCCCAAGAAAGTAAAGGGCTGGATGCTGCCCGAAATGCCCGGTGAGTGCCCAGGGAAGGCCGGGAACTAGGTTGATTCCCGGGGAAACAAGGCTCCTTAAAGCCTCTGAATGGCATGCCTGCCCCAGGTCTCATCACCGACATCCTGCTGTCTCTGGATGACCGCTTCCTCTACTTCAGCAACTGGCTGCACGGGGACCTGCGGCAGTATGACGTCTCCGACCCTCAGAGGCCCCGCCTCACGGGACAGGTGGGGCGCTCACACGATGGGGAGAGAGAAGGGGGAGGAAGAAGCCTGCGGACCAGGCAGAGGGCGTGGAGCGGCTGGGGGATGATAACGGAGGTTCGGGAGTAGCAGAGATGCGGCCTGAGGGACGGTGCAGGCCAGGACCGTGGGAGCCGTGGCTGCACTGAGGGTGTGCGGGCATCCTGACTGCGGCGCGCTGCTCTTCCTGCAACGTCCTCACCTCCTTTCTGCCCCACATCTCCCCACCCAGCTCTTCCTTGGGGGCAGCATTGTTAAGGGAGGGCCCGTGCAGGTGCTGGAGGACCTGGAGCTGACCTCCCAGCCAGAGCCGCTGGTGGTCAAGGTGAGGCTCTACCCCCACCCCCAGCCCTTGCCCGCACACCCCCACCCTCCACTCCAGCTCATGGGACCCTCAGACCCGCGCTGGAGAAGTATGGGGTGAGGGGCGCGCTCCACGCTCCCCCTCCCAGGATCCGCGTGTCATCACGGGGCCTGACCTCTGGTCTTCCCAAGGGGAAACGGGTACAGGGAGGCCCTCAGATGATCCAGCTTAGCCTGGACGGGAAGCGTCTGTACGTCACCACGTCGCTGTACAGTGCCTGGGACAAGCAGTTTTACCCTGATCTCGTCAGGTGAGAAGCCGACAGCCTGGGCTCCCCTCCCCAGTCCTCCTCTCCCACAAGACTCTGGCTTTCTGAAGACTCCTTGGGCACTCCTTGGCCTGCCTCCACCATGCGGGCCCTGCTCCTTCCTGAGGACCCACCCCTGCATCACAGACTCAGGGGAAGGGGATGGCCACCTCTCACCTCTTTCCTATCCCCTCGCTGTTTTCCACCAGGGAAGGCTCCGTGATGCTGCAGATCGATGTCGACACAATAAAGGGAGGCCTGAAGTTGAACCCCAACTTCCTGGTGGACTTTGGGAAGGAGCCCCTAGGCCCAGCCCTGGCCCACGAGCTCCGCTACCCCGGGGGTGACTGTAGCTCCGACATTTGGCTCTGAAGTCCACCCCGGGTAGCCCCCTTCCGCATCTGAGCCCTCACTTCCTCAGAGACCTGCCTTCACTCTGCTCCCTCTCGGCCCCCAACCCTTGGCAGATTGTCCCACCAAAGCCAAACTGAGGCTATTGGAACGTGTTGAGTGGCGTCTTCATTTACTGACCACCTGTTGCATGTTGCTCACTGGCTGGTTTTACATGAACTCTTGGAAATTACTTTACCAAGAAATAAATGGTTGAACCTAGTCCTTACATCCCTTTGTCCTTGGGGGTACAGACTCTGTGACCCCGCTTCCCCTGATCCTTTGTCTCTTGTATGGGAGAGTCCTAATGAGGACTCCGGGAGAATGATGGGTTCACACCAGTGATTACGTGACGTTAAAGGTGCCCACATCTCACTCTGATGGCCAGACAGAAGGCGAAGACTTCGCAGGTGGTTGTCACAAGGAGATCTGAGGGGACAGAGTGCCCACTGGTGGTCCTAAACTTTGTTATTTTTTTCAATCCATCCTTTCTTTAACGAGTAAAATCTTACCCACCGTCCCTTCACGCACAGGGGACACCCCAGAGCCCGATGTAGATCATGCAATCTGCTGGCAAGCCTCCTGGGAAAACCCACAGCTGTCGCTAGGTTAGGCGTGTCACCTCCCGCCTGGAAGACAGGAACGTGACTGGGCAGGAGGACTGAGAACATGCACGTGAACCAATCTAACAGACCAGGCCTGGCGCTCTTGTCTCCTCCTCTAGAGGGTGCCCAAAGCAGAGATGTCTCCTTTCTCTGCACTAGGACTTTAGTTCTTTATAAAAGGAATGAGATGGAAGTTTCAGGAACCTAAGAGACAGCAGCTAGGCAGTAATTCTATTGACTCCTTTACTCTTTACCCAAGACAATACCAAGCAACATTCAGGTAACAACCTACATTCCTTTCCACCTTCCATAAAGGTGTCTTGTTTTTTGTGTGTTTTTTAAAAATTTTTTTAACATTTATTTATTTTGGAGAGAGAGAGAGAGAGAGAGAGAGACAGCGTGAGCAGGGGAGGGGCAGAGAGAGAAGGAGACACAGAATCTGAAGCAGGCTCCAGGCTCTGAGCTGTGAGCACAGAGCCCGATGCGGGGCTCAAACCCATGAACCATGAGATCATGACCTAAGCTGAAATTGGACGCTTAACCACTGAGCCACCCAGGCACCCCAAAAGTGTCTTATTTGAAACACTGGAGTAGCCTAGGACTCCCAAGATGGCCAGGGCACCCCAAGAATATAACACATTTTTTTCCTTTGGGGTCTTTAAATATGCTCCTTGAAGCATCTGCCTCAACTTAGTCCTGATGCATCCCCTGCCTTCCTTGCCATCTGGCCAGCTTATTATGTCCTTTCGAAAGCCTCCTACACTGACTCTCCAGGGCGGGGGCCTCCTGCACGTAACCTCAGCACGAACATATGTCCCATTATATTGAAACTACCTGCTTACTCCCAGCACCTGGCTTATATCCTTGCACACAGTATGCTTTAATGAAGAAGTGAATATAAAGGAGGCATGTGCGATGAGTGACTTACAGGGAGCCTTGGGATTACGTGGGTCTTACTAGATGTTCTTCTCCTAAGTTTCTTCTCTGTCCTTTTCAATAACCGAACTGCTTCAGAAAGAAAAAGGATCATATAGTTCTACATCATATCTAAATATTTCTAAAGGTCTGGGCCGCCTGGGTGGCTCAGTCAGTGAAGCGTCCGACTCTTGAGTTCGGCTCAGGCCATAATCTCACGGTTTGTGAGTTCGAGGCTCACATCGGGCTCCGTGTCGACAGTGCGGAGCCTGCTTGGGATTCTCTGTCTCCTTCTCTCTCGGACCCTCCCGTCCTCTCTCTCTCAAAATAAATAAACATTTAAAAATTTTTAATATTTCTAAAGGCTTAAAGTTCCATTCAACAAAATGAACCTCAAACACTAACCGTGCCAGAATCTATTAAGACTACAGGGGTTAGATCTAAAGGACACAAGCCCTATCTGACAAATGACTTGTATCTAGAATATAAAGCTCTCAAAATTCAACAGTACAAAGCCCCAAAATTTCAGCTTGAAAATGGACAAAAGACATGAACAGACATCTCACCAAAGAGGATATAAAGATGGCATGAAAGCACATGAAAAGATAACCCACATGATCGGACATCAGGGAAATACAAATTACAGGCATGTGGTATCATGACACACCTATCAGGACGGCTAAAATTGAAAATAGTGAGAGTACAAAAATGTCGGCAAGGATGGGGAAAACCTGGGTCATTCAGACATTGCTGGTGGAAGTGTGAAATTACACAGCCACTCTGGAAAATACTTTGTCATTCCTTATAAAGATCAAACATGGGGCGCCTGGGTGGCATGGAGCCTGCTTGGGATTCTCTCTCTCCCTCTCTCTCTGACCCTCCCCAGCTGGCACTCTCTCTCTCTCTCTCTCTCTCTCTCTCTCTCTCTCTGTCTCTCAAAAAACAAATAAATAAACTTAAAAAAAAAAAAAAGACCAAACACAAGTGGAGGGAGCTAACACAGCGGTGTACTAGGAAGACCCTAGGCTCGTCTCATCCCTCGAACACAGCTAGATAACTGTCAAATCATTGTGAATACCCAAGAAATCGACCAGAGAACTGATAGAACAAACTGCACAACTAGAGGGAGAGAAAAGGCCACATTGAGGAAGAAGGAAGCAAAGACACCTTAAAAAACACAATAATCCTCAGGCTTGAACAAAAAAAAAAAAAAAAAAAAAAAAAGACCAAATATGCACTTATATGCCCCAACAATTGAACTTTTGGGCATATGTTCCAGAAAACTGAAAATGTATGTTTACACAAAAAATCTGCACACAGTTGTTCATAGCAGCTTTACTCGTAATATAGCCCAAACCTGGAAACCATCCAAATGTCGTTAAGTAGATTAATGATTAAACTGCCATAGCCATACTAAGGACTATAATACTCCGCAATAAAAAAGGAATGAACTATTAGTACACGCAACAGTCTAGATGGATCGCAAGGGAATTATGCTGAGTAAAAAAAGCCCATCTCAAAAGGTTACATTAGTGTGATTCAACTTATATAACATTCATGAAATAACAAAAGTATAGAACTAGAGAACAGATCAGTGGTTTCCAGGGATGAGGGATGGGACTGGGTGTGGGGGGAGGTGGCTATCAAAGAGCAGCACAGAGGATTCTTGTAGTGATGGAACTGTTGTGTATCTTGACTGTTGTAATGGTTACACAAATCTACGATGTGATAAAATTGCAGAGAACTAACTACGCATACACATACATACAAGTGAGTGTATGTAAAGCTGGGGAAACCTGAGGAAATTTGGTGAGTTGTATCAAAGCCAGTCAGTTTCCTGGTTATGATATGGCACTATGGTTATGCAAGGTGCACCGTCAGGGAAACTGGGTGAAGGGTACATGAGATCTCTCTCTCTCTCTCTCTCTCTCTCTCTGTGTTATTTCTTGCAACTATATGTGAATCTACAATTATCTCAAAAGAAGAAATAACACAGAGGTCAACATGAAGGAGCTCCACTGGCCAAAGGGAGGACAATTTGAGTTTCAAAAAGAACAATAATTGAAATGGATTGAAATACACGAACTATGTTAAAATCCAGAAGCTCATGAAAACACACATAGAAAAACTCTAATTGGTCATGTTTGAAAGATACTAGAAAACCACCTTATTACTCTGAACACTGGAGAACAAAGAGAAAGAATCGAGTATTTATCTTGCTTTTCCTCAGGAATGTGATACCTTAGGACAACCAAATAGTTGATGAGGTAAAGTTCTTCAAGGAATTTCAGCTAGTACATTAAGAAGGAATGATGGAATTTGGATAACACCAATTTGTAACTTTAGTGACAAACGGGCCTAACCAGTGATCATCTGTGGCTGCTAAAACCATTAAATGAAACACTAAAATGAAATTTTATAATGGATACAGCTGACCAGCAAAACCTGAACGCACTCATCAAGCTGCATCACAAAAAGAGTAATGACCAGGCATTATATGCCACCTATGAACTATTTTTTTAAAAGTTTTCTTTAATGTTTTTAAATTATTTTTGAGAGAGAGAGAGAGAGAGAGAGAGAGAAAGACAGAACACAAGCAGGGGAGGAGCAGAGAGAGAGGGAGACACAGAATCCGAAGCAGGCCCCAGGCCCTGAGCTGTCAGCACAGAGCCCGACACGGGGCTTGAACCCACGGACTGTAAGATCATGACCTGAGCCGAAGTCAGACACTCCACCCACTGAGCCACCCAGGCGCCCCTGAAGTATTCTTGCCAAAAAAATCAAAATGAATCTGAACAAGTCTCTAGATCTCACAATCAGTTTACAGGAAATACAGGAGACAGCAGAACAAGTTTTAAAAGTCTAAAAACATGACAAAGATGCAATCATAAAAATGAAGAATGTGGGAAGTTCTATTAAGACGAATGACTTGGTTTCCTCAATGAATAACTTGAAAGAGAGAGGGGATGGTATAGAATTATTTAAGAAACACATCAACCACAACCAAATGCAATGCAGTGTGTGGATCTTGTTGATACTGATTTGAACATAACAGGAAATACATTTTTGAGAAAATTAGGGAAATTTGGACACTGGCTGCTCAATGATAATAAGAAATTATGTATAATTTTTTAGGTATGATAATGACATTGGGACTATGTTTTTGAAAAGTCCTTATTTTTTAGTCACACTGAAGTATTTACATGAATATTACATTCTTTACAGATGTACTGATATAACGCATGCCTCCACGAAAACGACCCAGAGCAGGTCAGTTGGAGACTGGAGGAGGTAAAACAAGATTGACCAGATGTTGGGATTTAAAAAAAAAATGTTTTTTCAAGGTGCAAACAGGGTTTATTTCACATTAATATATTAACTGGTGGTGGTGGTGGTGGTTGTTTTGTCAAATAAATAGGGAATTCTCTTTAAAGAACCATCTCCTCACTTCACGGCCAGTCCAGAGGCAAATGAGAGCAAATTTTAGTGCATCCAGGGGGCATATCGCCAATTAGGCATGAAGCTTGAAGGGGAAGAGGGCAGGGTGAGGGGCTGGTGGAGAGGTCATGGTCCGCACACAGGCTCAGGCCAGGCCCCAGGAGTGAGGGCCTTTGTTCCAGCCCACCCAGCAGCCCCCAAATGGCATGATGGGAAGAACATGCATCCGGTCCGAGAACCCCCCTCTAGAGAGAAGAGAGAGAAGGCAAAGGGAAACAAATGCCAGAATCACCAGGAGGGAAGCAGTGGGCTCCCTCTCGGTCACAGTGGCCTGGTCCTGATGTGCCTCCCCCCCCCCCAAGCTCATGATGAAGCTTCAAAAAGTCACAAAGTGGTGGTGACACAAGACCGAGGACAGGACAGGGAGGGGGAGAGGAGTGTGACCAGGGCCGGAGGCTGGCTGGGACTGGAATGTGGGCTGAGAGTGCGGTTTCCATGGTTAGGCACAGACCAGAGTGGAGGGAATGTGAGGGGGGCCTGGCAGGGGGCCCCCAGGAAGCCGCCAGGCTGGTCTGAGGGAGTTCGCAAGGCAGAGTGTAAAGTGGATTCCAAAACGAGGCAGCCGGACTGCGGCACAGGAGGTGGCCAGAGAGTTTCCGTGGGGAGAAGCTACTGGAGCAAGACGGGAACGAGGGGGACGCTCCTGCTCCCGCACGGAGCCCCCGCAGGCTCTGAGCTGGCTGGGGGAGCAGGGAGGCGTGGCTCCCGAGTCCGCACCCCCCCAACACCAGTCCCTGGGAAGTGTTTAATAACCAGAGCTGGAGGAAGACCAAGGCCCTTCCATCACCGCCGAATCCCAGTCTCGGCCCCAAGGGGAAGGGAAGAGCGACGAGGGGTGGAAGGCAGGGGTGGGAGGGCTCTACTGGGTCTTCTTATCTTCCGGGGCGTAGTAGGGAGGTGGTGGAGGCTGGTTCGTGGGCATGTAGACATTGTGTGCGTTGCCCGGGTTGTAATAGGCGCTGGCAGCCGCTTCTGCAGCCTTGGCTTCAGCTGCAGGAGTCGAGGGGACATCGGGGCCGCTGACCGGAGGTTCCATGGGCCCAGGGTAGGGCGGTGGTGGGGGCTGCATATACCCCATGGCCCCATCCATCATGGAGGGTCCCGGATAGAGCTCAGGTGGGGGCGGTGGAGAGGGGTAGCCAGGAGGGCAGGGGTACATTCCATTGGCGACTGGCGGGGGGGGAAAGACATAGGCCCCGCGGGGCATGTAAGAATACCCATAGGCTCCATTGGGGGCTTCACCTCGGGAGGCTTGAGACGCCACCGG
The DNA here is from genome assembly GCA_028646485.1 of Cryptoprocta ferox. NCBI lineage: Eukaryota > Metazoa > Chordata > Mammalia > Carnivora > Eupleridae > Cryptoprocta > Cryptoprocta ferox. Next base: position 1,541,021 of record CM053570.1, read on the forward strand.
CAGCATCCCTTGTCCGAACTCAATGGCGCCCCCTGCTGTAAAGGTCAACTCCCAGCCACCTCCTGCTTCCGCCTGCACCGTTCCCCTGATGTGGTTCGCACCAAACACGGGCTGCTGGATCTCGCAGTCCTTCATCAGAGAAAACGGCATCATGAAGGACTGCATGGCATCCTTTCCTTTGGACAGAAAGATGACCCGGTAAGGGGTAAGGTAGACGGTGCCTTTCTTGGTCCCTTTGAAGGCCTCGGGCACCTTCTTCATATCACTGAATGTAAGTTCCACGTGGTCATAAGACATCAGGAGGCTCTCTGTGTTGTTGACGATCACTCCGCCGCCCTCCGAGTGATTCTTGTTGAGCGCCATAGTCTCTCCTTTAAAAATTTTTTTTAATGTTTGTTTATTTTTGATAGAGTGAGAGCATGCACACGCATGCGGGGGAGGGGCACAGAGAGAGGGAGACACAGAACCCAAAGCGGGCTCCAGGCTCTGAGCTGTCAGCACCGAGCCCGATGTGGCACTCGATTCACAAACCGTTAGATCATGACCTGAGCTGAAGTCAGACGCTCAAGGGACTGAGCCACCCAGGTGCCCCAAGATAGACCAGATGTTAATAATTCTTTTTTTTTAATGTTTTCTAATGTTTATTTATTTTTGAGAGAGAGAGAGAGAGAGACAGAGAGAGACAGAGACAGAGATAGAGCACAAGTAGGAGAGGGGCAGAGAGAGAGGGCGACCTGGCATCCAAAACAGGCTCTAGGCTCACACGGGGCTTAAGCTCATGAACCATGCGATCATGACCTGAGCCAAAGTCAGATGCTGAACCGACTGAGCCACCCAGGGGCCCCTGTTGTTAATAATTCTTAAAGCAGGATGATAGGTATATGTGGGGGATTATATTCTTCCTTCTTCTTTTGTATGTTTGAAATTTTTTCATAATAAAAGCTTTTAAAAATTCACCTGTATCCTGGTCCTGGCCTCAAATCACTACTTATGATCCTCTATCACTGAAACAGAAACTCCAAAAAGAAGACAGTACCTCCTGTCACAGATGACCCAGTCACCAGCAATAGAGGACCCAATCTTCCCTAATCCCTGCTGTACCTACCGACAGGACCTCTCTGTTGTACTCACAGAAATACCACCGCCCACTCCAGCACCAGACTAAGGGAGTAAGAATAGCAAAACTGAGCGTAGCATGTCTTCAGTCCATTTTATCATCTAGGGGTTCCTGCTAGCACCATGGTCAGCTCCACAAGTTGGTTTATGACACCATCTGGAAAGTTCTAGAGAGTTTGCTGAGCTCAGGGATATGCCCCAGACCACCATGACAAAGAGTAGGACCGAGTACTGGAAGGTACCCACCCATCCCTGGTCCTTTTAGCAGGATTCGCCCTCCTACTCATTGTAATTTGAGTAAATCGTTCAGGACAACCTCAGGTAACTGCGTTGATCTCAGGGATTAGTGAGGATCACCCCCCCTTCTTGCATCTTCCAAGGTTGATTGCCCGGCTCCATGCTCTAAATATCTACTCCTGGCCATTCTCTGGCACACTATTAGGAGTCTCTTTCCTGACTTACTGATTTTGAGGCCTAGCAAACTCTCTGCTCTAAACACTACCTGATTTAGAGGAATATGTGCAACACTCTGTTAAGTAAACAAATTAAGCTGCAGAGTTATATATAGAAGAGAATAGTATAATCCCCATTAAAATTTTTTTAAATGTTTATTTATTTTTGAGAGAGAGAAAGAGAGAGACAGAGTGTGAGCAGGGGAGGGGGAGGGGCAGAGAGAGGGAGCACAGAATCCGAAGCAGGCTCCAGGCTCCGAGCTCAGCACAGAGCCCGACGTGGGGCTCAAACTTATGAACAGTGAGATCATGACTTGAGCTTAAGTTGGACGCTTAACTGACTGAGCCACCCAGGCGCCCCTATAATCCCCATTTTTAAGAAGAAATTGAACAAAAACCTTGAGTTAGGTGCACTTGTGTTTGTAAGAACATGAAGTGGACGTGGAGGATACTTACCAGAACATGTTATCCTAGAGGGGTGAGGATTATTTATGAAATTTATAAGTTTCTAGAACTAAGCTGGAAATAGAAGTGCATAGCATTCCAGTTATCTGTTGCTGTGTAACAAACGACCCCAACACTTAGTGACTTAAAGCAATGGCAACACTACTTTTTCTCACAAATTTGTAATTTGGACAGGGCTCTATGGGAACTCCATTCAGTGTCAGTTGGAGCAGCTTAAAGACTAGAAGCTAGAAGCATCCAATGGCTCACTCACTCACATGTCCAATGATTGATGCTGGCTGTCACCTGGGGCATTGGCTGGGGCTATGAGCTACGTGGCCTTTCCACGTGGCTGCTTGGCCTCCTCACAACATGGTGGCTGGGTTCCAAGGGCGAGTGTCCCAAGAGGGAGCAAAGAGGAAACTGTATCAGCTATTCTAACCTAGACTTGGAAGTCACACAGCATCACTTTCACTGCATTCCATTCACTGAGATAACCACAAAGGCCTTCTCAGATTCAGGGAGACAGAAAATAGATTCCATCTCTTGATTGGGAAGTGGCAGGGTTCTGGAATAGTCTGTGAAACCAGCAATACTGTTGTGACTGTATTTGGAAAATACAATCTTCCACATGTAGAAACAACTACTTTAATTAGTGAAACTTATAGTGGAAAATGTTCAGCATTAGATGGCAAACCACACTGTATAATTACATTAAGTAAAACAGTGCATTATATGGGGCACCGGGGTGGCTCAGTCGGTTGAGTGTCTGACCCTTGATCTCAGCTCAGGTCTTAATCTCAGGGTTGTGAGCTCAAGCCCCACACTGGGCTTCATGCTGGATATGAAGCCTACTTAAAAACAGACAAAAAACCCCAGTGTGTTATGGGTGGAGGAAGAGACAAATAGAATCAATAGAAGAGAAGAAGGCCCAGAAACAGACCCAACTATAAAAGGGAATTTAGCGGGCACCTGGGTGGCCCAGTTGGTTGAGCATCTGACTCTTGATTTCAGCTCAGGTCATGATCCCAGGGTTGTGGGATTGAGGCCTGCATCGGGCTCCTTGCTGAGCATGGAGCCTGCTTGAAATTCTCTCTTTCCCTCCCTCTGCCCCTCTCCCCTGCTCATGCTCTCTCTTTCTCTCTCTCTCTCTCTCAAAAATAAAAATAAATAAATAAAATACAAATAAACTTAAAAAAGGGAACTAGCATATGATAAAAATATGAAAGGAAACAGCTGTAATAAGGAAATGAGGGGTGCCTGGCTGGGTTAGCTGGTGGAGCACGCAATTCTTGATCTCCAGGTTGTGAGCCCCCAAGCCTCACACTGGGTGTAGGGATTGTGTAAAAAACTTAAATCTTGGGGCGCCTGGGGGGCTCAGTCGGTTAAGCGTCCAACGTCGGCTCAGGTCATGATCTCACGGTTCGTGGGTTCGAGCCCCGAGTCGGGCTCTGTGCGGACAGCTCAGAGCCTGGAGCCTGCTTCGGATTCTGTGTCTCCCTCTCTCTCTGCCCTTCCCCCGCTCACACTCGTCTCTCTCTCTCTCTCTCTCTCTCTCTAAAAAATAAACATTAAAAAATCTTAAAAAAAATTAAATCTTAAAAAAAAGAAGGAAATGATAAATATTTTGAAAAGACTGGCCATCCATTTGGAAAATAAACAAATTAACTGAGATCCTACGGAAGACATTGTTGATTGACTCTTGACGAACCATTCCCAAAACTCTTCTCCCTTGCTCACCAAAGGTAACTTAACTGATATCTTTAGTTTTATGGTAATAATTCTATTACTTTTACTCTTTACCACATATGCACTTATCCACAAACACTATACTGGTCAGTCGTGCCTGCCATCAGATATTTGTAAAGTGCATCGCACAGTTCTTTCACTGTTTCTAGAGTTTCGTCCGTGTAGATGCATGTGGCTATGGCTCATTCGTTCCCACTGCCCCATGACATTCTGTCATATGAATACACCGCGACTTTTCCCTCTACTGTTGACGGACATTGGGGTTCCCAGTTTTTGCTACTGTAAACAGTGAAACTGCAAACCTTACACGGCCTCTGTCTTTAGGGCATGTTTGTAGGAGTAGGATTGGGGAATCGTGAAAGAGTCCCATATTCGACGTTATCAACGCATTGCAAACTCTTTCAAAACGATTACAGCAGACAATTCCTGCGTCTCCACCAGCAGCGGGTGAGGGCGTCAGCTCTCAGCATTGCCAGGCTTCGGAATTGCTGCCAATTTAGTGGGTATGAAACGGTATCTTATCATGATTTTCATTTGCATTTTCTTGATTAATATAGTGAACAACTTCTCATATGTCGGTGAACCATTTCTGCTTCTTTTATGAAGTTCCTGTTGATTTTCTCGGCCCATTTTTCGATTTGGATGTTTATCTTTTTATTTGTAGAAGGCCTTTATAAATTGCAGACACTAGTCCTTTGTCAGTTATATGTCTTGCAAACATCTTCTCCCAATTTGTGGCTTGATTTTATGGTTTTTAAAATTTTTTTAATGTTTCTTTTATTGTATTTCTTTTGAGAGAGAGACAGAGCGTGAGCTGGGGGAGGGGCAGAGAGAGAGGGAGACAGAATCTGAAGCAGCTCCAGGCTCTGAGGTGTCATCACAGAGCCCGATGTGGGGCTCAAACTCCCGGACCGTGAGATCATGACCTGAGCTGAAATCAAGAGCCAGACAGACGCTCCACTGACTGAGCCACCCAGGCGCCCCAGTGGCTTGATTTTATATACTTTTCATAGTGGTTTTAAAAATAGCTTTAAGTTTTTAATATTAATGTATCTAAATTTATCAATATTTTCTTTTACAGTTTGCTTTCTAATGTTTAAGGAACTCACTCCCAATATTAGTAGGCATTGTCCAATAGTGTTTAGAGCAAATGCTGAATCCAGATCTTGGCTCTCTCACTGTGTAACATTGGGCAAATTATTAACCTCTCAATGCCTCAGTCTTCTGTAAAATAGGGAGTATCTATCTGCTAGAGTTGCTATGAGATAAAGTGGCAACATCTGTGAGGCCCTTCGAGGAATCCTCGGCACATATAAAACTCTATATAAATTCTTGCTGTTATTGTGGTGATGCTTACGAGATAATTTTTATTGTTATTTCTCAGGGCAAAGTACATCATGCCTCCTTCAGCTTTCTATCCCCAGCCCTTAGCACAATGCCTGGCATAAATGAATAATTGCCCATTTTCCCCATCCCCAGCCTTTCCCCCCAAGGCAACCTCACCTTCTCCAGAGCTGCAAAATAATCTCCTTTACAGAGCTATCACAGTTTTTCTCCCCTTCCTGAAGTTTCCGTTTTTTCCCCACCACCTGCAAATTCCTAAGCTGGAATCATTTACCCCAAACTCTTTTTCCAATCAAGTGCCCTATATTTCCCTTCATACCAAACCGTGGTGTTTGGGGGTATCTTTTCCATCAGTCTATATCCATATTTGTATATGAGTAGCTACAAATATGTATTTACACGGCCTAGGGCAGTGTTCAAGAGAACGGGCTCTGAAGGCAGGCCGCCTGCTTTGGATTCTGATTCCAGCACTTACTACATATGCAACCGTGGACAAGCCCCTTCACTTCTCCAAATCTCAGTTTCTTTGCCTGGAAAACAGAGACAGTAAGTACCTACTTCAAAGAGCAGCCAGGAGCGCTAAATGAGGTATTTGCCGTTTGGTAAGGTGTCTAGCACACAGTAAACATCAAATACATTTTTGCTGTTATTAGCAAGCCGTGTTGCCAGTATATCCTTATTCCCCCAAACTCTGCAATCCCCTGGGTTCTCCTGGTACCCACAGAAGCTAGTAGTAGACAAATGGGGGCCATAAAGGGCCAAGGAGACAAGATCAGTCATCATTGCTGTCCTCCTTACAAAAATACACTGATGATGAGACTAGAGAACGTATGAGAAGTCAGGACTGCAAATACAGTTTTAGGTGTAACATATCTGTTGTGCAAAACAAAAGACACCCATTCAAAAATCGGTAACCTGCAGTCCCTGACCTTTGAAATTAGATGCAAAACTTGGTCCCCTCACGTGCATTTTTCATGGCAAAGGAAGGGTCCACTGCTTTCATTTGATCCATGATCTAAACACAGCCTGAACCGAGAGGTTAAGAGAGCCCATGACCTATTCAGTACAATGTTCTCTTAAAGAGTTCACGTGGGCATCCAGCACCCCCTGGGGGTGTCAGTCAAAATTCCAGGGTTCGCCCGCGTGGAGACCTATGGGGATGCAAACACATTAGCCACTCTTTGGAAGGAAATAAAATGCCCACGGGAAACCAAGAAACGCCTGGCATTTTAACTTAATGTGGCACAGCTGCTGAGATGTTGAGGCCTCCGTCAGAGAGGACCGTGAGGCTGCGTTTGCAGATTTGTTGTGGACGCCTGTAGGCTGTGTGGAGGGCGGGGGTCGGAGGGTGGGGTGTTCGCCTTATTTTTCATCAGAAGCAGGTGGTGTGAGCTTACAGCGAACCTCCATCACTGCTACCCATAATTTTCCAGTTATTTTATCATCCATTGATTCTTTCCTTCCAGTTGCTCTGACAACAGAAGGCCAAACCGAAACCCGGAAGGCGAGGGCAAAGGAGAAGAAAGCTCCAAAGGGAGCCCAGCGCCCGGCCTTCCGTCCTGCGGTCCCTTTAAGAGAAGAACCTCTTGGGACCGGCAGTCCCAACCGACCCCAGTTTTAACCGAAACCTAACCCGGACTTCCCCCTCTTCACTCAAATAGGACCAACTTTGGATTTTCCCTCCCCTATTGGCCAATCAGAATCTGTTACCAGGCAGACTTCAGCTGCCGCCGGTGCGAGCCCGGCGCCTCCTGTCTCCGGGTGGCAGCAACGACCAATGAGAGAACAGGCCGTGCGAGTCTCTAGGCAGATCGGGACTGCTCCAGCCACTCAGAAAAAAGAAAATAAAGCAACGCACGAGCCCGCTGGGCCCGGACCGTGGGGCTGGGCTGGAGTGAAGGTGGCTACGAGGTAGTTTCTCTTTCTCCCTTACCTTTATTGTTGCTTGTGTTGGAGGGCGACTGTTCAAAGGTAGGGAGGGGGCAGTATGAGTTGGGAGGAGAGCAGAAAAAGAGTCTGGCCGTATTTTCAACAGCGCCTTCACCCATGTGCACGTGCCCCGAATCCGGGACCCCGTTCCCCCAACCCGGCTCCCTACGCCCCAGCCCCGGAGTTCGCCACCCTGAAAGCCTTCCACCTCGCAGCAGAGCGGGAGCGAATGCAGGGGGAAGGGAGGGAGGTGGGGGCGCGCCTCAGGATGGGAGGTTGAGGGAGATGACGTAGGGCCCGGCGGCGTGGGGAGGGGGAGCCGCGGGGGAAGCCGTGGCGAGATTAAGTAATGAGAACTTGGGCCCAGTTGTTTCCGAGCCCGGAAGGGCAGAGTGTGTTCGTATCCTTTCTGACCTCCCAGGGAAACTCGGGCGTTGAGGAGAACCGGAGAACTTTGTTTCGTGGTGGCCACCGGTTTGGGTGTTTTACGGGGATGAGGGGTCAGAGGCCGAGATGGACATTTCTGACGTGGATTCCCAGCCCGCCCGTCTCTTCCTGTACAGTTTTCCACGCGTAGGGGACTGCAGGAAGGGTGGGGGGCAGACGGAATGGAGGTGGCAGAGATCTCTTTGGGTCTGTATGGGCCTGGAGAAGTCACGGGGTGATTTCTAACTGGAGGAGAAGGCCAAGTGGTGAGAAAGAGGCCACTGAGGACGTTGAGAGGCTTTCTTTCTGTTTCCCTGGGTTTCTGGGTGGGGAGCGAGGAGGGCCCCGGGGCCCCTAGGCGAAGGGCCGTTGACTCTTCCTGTCGTGTCCCCTCTCAACCCTAGCCCTCATGCAGGGATGGCAGAAGATGAATCGGCCGCTAAGAGCCCCAAGACTGGGGGCAGGGCCCCCGCAGGTAGTGCTGAGGCGGGAGAACCCACCACCCTCCTTCAGAGGCTCCGGGGTACCATTTCGTAAGTACTCCTCACCCCTCCACCTCCTGTCCAGAACTGTAGCCCTTGACTTCCTCCGAGAGGAACCGGCCCTCCCAGGGCAAGGGCAAGGGCAAGCGCGGCCAGGCCCTGGGAGACTCTTCAGCGCGGTGGCCGCCGCTGGCCATGTCGGCCCTCTACCTGCCCCCTGACAGTAAGACGCCAGGGGGAGGCTTGTGTGTGACCTCCAGCTTTCTCCTCTCCTCCACAGCAAGGCCGTGCAGAACAAAGTCGAGGGAATCCTGGTGAGTGTCTTGGGGAAGAGGGCAACAGAGAGCTGGAGTTGGTGCCGGAGGAGGAGGATGTGCAGAAGGGCAAGGTTTATGTGGCCAAGGCGGGGTTGTCTTCCCCGTCAGAAGATGGCTGGCTTTGCAACTTGCTGCCAGTTTGACCTTGAGCCTCTTACCTCATCTCTCTGTGACCTGTTGTGTAGACACTCAGTCGGAATAAAATCAAAGCCGATCCCCTCCATTCCCCCTTGTGGTAGCTCACAAGGACGCTTCTCAGATACAGTGAGGACCCAGCGCCAAATCCTTTCTAAGGTCCTTTTTCACCCTGACGGTCCCTAAGGCAGCCAAGTGTGGGGGGAAGGATCGGAAGACCCTATCTTGGGTCCTTCTTGGCCTTATTTTTTTTCTCCTGCCTCTGTTCCTCTTGACCTCAGCAAGATGTACAGAAGTTCTCAGACAACGACAAGCTGTATCTCTACCTTCAGCTCCCCTCGGGGCCCAGTACTGGAGACAAAAGGTAGGTTTGGTGCTACAGTTTAAGATGTCAGAGGTTCTGGTCCTTTTTTTTTTTTTTTTAATGTTTATTTATTCTTGAGAGAGATAGAGACAGAGCGCAAGCAGGGGAGGGGCAGACAGAGAGGGAGACCCAGAATCGGAAGCAGGCTCCAGGCTCTGAGCCGTCCGCACAGAGTCCGACATGGGGCTCGAACCCACGAACTGCAAGATCGCGACCTGGGCCGAAGTCGGACGCCCAACCAACTGAGCCACCCAGGCGCCCCTCAGAGGTGCTGGTTCTTAAAGGAAGGCTCACTGCGATGGGGCTGGGTGAATAGGGGTACTCATAACAGCTTGATGGAGAAGAAAAGGACCTGGAAACGGTGGGTCCTGGGTGAAGCGATCGGGTCCAGCATAGTCTGTTTAGAACCACGGCAACTATTAGGATCTTAGTAAGGCTCGTCCCTTTTACTTCTCTTGCAGCTCAGAGCCAAGTACGCTCAGCAATGAGGAGTACATGTATGCCTGTAGGTGGATCCGCAACCACCTAGAAGAGCATACTGACACCTGTTTGCCAAAGCAGAGTGTTTATGACGCCTATCGGTGGGTGAATGGGGGTGGGGTGGGGGGTGGGGGGCTTAGGACTACTCCCTCACCCCGGGAGACCTCCCTGCCTTGAGAGAGCCTGACTGACTTTGTTAAAGGGTTTCCCAGCCTCGTTGCCAGGGACCCTCCAAATCTACCCATGACCTCCTTCTCTGAGTATCTTCCCACTTTGCCCCCCCCCCCACTTACTCAGGAAGTACTGTGAGAGCCTCGCCTGTTGCCGCCCGCTCAGCACAGCCAACTTTGGCAAAATCATCAGAGAGATCTTCCCTGACATCAAGGCCCGGAGGCTTGGTGGCCGGGGCCAGTCCAAGTATCCTTGAGTGGAGGGGTCGGGGCTGGAGGACCTGGGGAGGAAAACTTCGGGTGTGGAGGGCCAGGGGTAGAAAGAGCCCAGCCTTCCCTCGGGGCTTGGGGACCCCCACTGTTGGCTGCTCTTTAACTTGCCTCAGATACTGCTACAGTGGCATACGAAGGAAGACCTTGGTATCTATGCCACCCTTACCCGGACTTGACCTGAAGGGCTCTGAGAGTGTAAGTAACAACACCCCTCCGATGACACTCCTCGCTCCAGAATAGAGGGCTGACACGGCCTGGGGCATCCCGCACGCGGCTTCTGGGTGTGTAGGATATGCCCTTTCGCCTACCCTGTGGCTCAGGCGGAGGATGAAGAGAATTTGTGGGTTTCTGGGGTGGGTTCCTCCCGTCTGCAGTCTGGTCTCACTGTGGGTGATGCTGGTGTCTGAGACGGGCCGAGGCGGAGTGTGACTGGGCATGGCCTTCCCCACTGCAGCCAGAGATGGGCCCAGAAGTAACCCCAGCACCTCGCGATGAACTGGTGGAGGCAGCCTGTGCTCTGACCTGTGACTGGGCGGAACGAATCCTGAAACGGTCCTTCAGTTCCATCGTTGAGGTCGCGCGCTTCCTGCTGCAGCAGCATCTCATCTCCGCCCGGTCTGCACATGCCCACGTGCTCAAGGCAGTGGGGCTCGCTGGTGGGTGGACCGTCTCCCAAGCCCCGAGAAACCCTCCGCCGCTTTCTCCTCAGAGGCCCTCCTACCGACGAGGGTCGAGACACCTTGCGTTTGCTTTCGATTTCTAGTGAGCCTCGTGGGGCGTTAGGGCATGCCTTAGACCACCTTCTTCCTCCTCCTCCACCAGCCAGCCAGTCAGATTGCCTCACTTGTCCATTGCTTCCTCCTCACCCTCGCCTTACTCCCTTTCCCGGCACCTCTGCAGAAGACGATGAACACGCCCCGCGGGAGCGGTCCTCTAAATCCAAGAATGGTGTAGAGAGCCTAGAGGGTGGAGCCCATAAGAAACCAGAGCGACCAGCGCAGGTAAGGAAGTTGATGGCCCTGACCTTGCTGCCCTGGGCTGGGGGCTTTTAGTGTCCCTTTCCCCATATTGTCTCACCCTCCTATGCCTCTGTTTACTCCAATGCCCAGTCTTCCCACTTAACTGTGTCCTCTCTTTACCTTTTAGCCTCCTAAGGAGCTGGAACCCCGGGCCGGGGCTGGTGCCCCTGCGAGCGGAGAGCGGAAGAAGAGGGCAGTGGAGAGCCCAGCCCCAGCAGCCAGTAACCCACAGGTTAATGCCCTGGTGGCCCGGCTGCCTCTGCTCCTTCCCCGGGCCCCTCGCTCACTTATCCCACCCATCCGAGTCTCTCCACCCATCCTGGCCTCCAAGCTTTCTTCGGGCCCTCTGAAAGTGGCTCTGCCCAGTAGGGCTGGGGGACCCCAGGCAGCTGTGCCCATCTTTAACATGATCCTACCAGCTGTTCCTGCTTTGCCTGGACCCGGACCCGGACCCGGACCCGGACCCGGGCCTGGGCAAGCCCTGCCTGGGGTGCTCGCTCAGCCACGAGGCACAGAGAACAGGGAAGTAGGCATAGGTGGTGACCCAGGACCCCATGACAAAGGTGTCAAGAGGACAGCGGATGTCCCAGTGAGTGAGGCCACTGGGCAGGATCCACCAGCTAAATCGGCAAAGCAGGATATAGAGGATGCGGGAAGTGATGCCAAAAGGAAACGAGGGCGCCCTCGGAAACAATCCGGTGGAAGTAGGGGAAGGAACCCTACCCCTGACAAGTCAGCAGCTGCCGTGGACTCTCCCCAGCCCTCCAGGTTACCAAGGGAGACCTGGGCCTCCGGAGGGGACCGCGACTCCGCCAGAGGGTCAGGGAGGCCAGTGCCAGGGGGAGGGGCCGAGAAAGGGCCGGCGCTTGCCCAGGGTCAGGAAGATGGTGCTGTTTCCAGAGGAGGGAGGGGCCCCAGTTCCCGCCATGCCAAAGAAGCAGAAGATAAAGTTCCTCCAGTCACCTCAAAAGTGAGTGTCATCAAGGGCAGTAGAAGCCAAAAGGAGGCTCTCCCAAAGGGAGGGGTAGACACTGCAGCACAGGGTAATAAAGACTTAAAGGGGCACATGCTTCAGAACTCCTTATCCCATGACGGGAAGGGTCCTAGAGCAACACCCCCGTGATAGCTACGTGGGGGAACAGGCTTTACGCTCACGTTAACTCTACCTGCCTAGTAGGGGCCCTTCTTTGCACCCGCTTCTGGTTTGGCTCTTTTCCTAAGGCAACTCATTCTCCCGTGTAGACAGCTGAGGCGCCCCGTCCTCCACAGTGTGTGGCTCCTGCCTCTGACCTTTCCAGCTCAATACCCTTGGCTTTAGAGTCCTTGACCCTACCCGGATCTCTGTGCTATCCTGTGGGAGGCTAGGGATGGAGGAAGTCTGATGAATGCGCAGGCTAGGACTCTTGGTTGTAAATCAAAGAGGACCTTACAGACTGGCTTAAAAATCAAGACTTACTGGCTCACGTAACCGTAAAGTCCAGAGGTAGTACTGGCTCCAGGGAAAGCTGATGCAGTGGCTCCATATGTCTCCAAATACCCGATTCCCCCCTCTGCCGCTGCCGTCTATAGGATCATTTTAGACCTGGGCCACCTCGAGGCTGCCAGAACTCCTGGGATTACACGTTTCCTCATTTCTGTCTAACCCAAAGGGGGGGGCAGGATCTTTGTGTCAGGAATCCCAGCAGAAGCATCGACATTGACTCCGATTAGGCCATCCTGGGTCACATGCCCACCCCTACCCAATCACTGGGGCCAGAAGGATGGTATATGCTAATTTGTTCCTTCCACGTCTGGGAAAGCCTGGGATCAGCCTCCTTAGAATCACAAAGGTCTCGTCTCAAAGGCCCGCTCCTGGGGAGGCAGCTGACACCTGGCCGCGCTAGGTTGAGACCGGCTCCACCTGTTTTCCTTTTTCCCTCCCTGGCTTGCAGTTTCCTTCCTGCGACTATAATAACCTCTTTCCTCTTGTAGGCTCAGAAGGAATGAGAGGGAAGTCCCTCTCCTTTAAGGGACTCTCTTTAGCCTCATTTAGGTGACACTTCTTACATTTCAGAGATGGGGAGCCCTCCCTTTCCTGTTTCTGAATGTTTTCTCCGCATTCTGCTTCCCTATCCCGACCCTACGGCCACTTTCACCAAGTGGAGTGAAAGATCTACTTCCTAGCCATTTGATTAAATCCATTCTGTATCCACCAGGTGTCAGTCTCTTGTCATACATGTGTCAGGACTTAGCCAGGGTTGTGGGGTTTTCGGCTAGGTGCATGGCAGGAGATAGCGCTGCACACGGGCACCGACAGGAAGGGGGCCCAGACGTTACGTTCTCCTTTGGAAAAGCAGGAAACCAACCGGTATCTACTGAGGACCTACTGTGTCTTCTGCGTAGCGTAGCCTCTGTCAGGGAATCTGGTTCTGCCCAGGAAATAAATTTTCTTTCAGGGAGAATTCATTCATTTCCACCACAGCATATTTTTTAAAACTATAATATGTAATATTTGATATATATAAAGAATATATTTAACATGAATAAATTATGAAACATAATTCAATGAGTACCTTTGACCCATCACCCAAATTATACATTAAAACGTTAGAAATACCATTGAGTTTCTTGTGTTCCTACCCTGTCCATCCCACTGCCTCTCCCCGGACAATAACCACTGTCCTTAATTTTGTGTTAATTAATAGTTACCTGTATACATACATACAAACACACACACACACAAATATATGTGTATCTCTATATTTAACCATATATGTATAATATTCTTTAAAAATGTTCAGTTTTACTTTTTTAGCTTTACAAAAATTTTGTACTCTAATAGTCCCCCCCCCCGTTTGCTTTTTTTCACTTAACACGATTTTTAAGATTCATCTATGTTGTAAGTAGCTACAATTCGTCCATTTTTACCTGTATTCCAGCAAGTACATAAACCACAAGTTACTGATGCACTCACTATTACTGGACATTTGGGTTGTTTCCATTCTTTTGCTATTGGAAAGTGCTGCTATGAAACTTCTTGTACTTGTTAGTGCCTTTAAGATTTCGAAAAAGGTTTCTAAGATGGTTCGTTTGATCTGTGCGTCCTCTGAGTTGGGAACTGTTTCCTCTTGTCTTATTCTCTGGAAGAGTTGACATCAGATGGGTAAAAACTCAACTGTTGAGCCATCTTTGCCTGGCATTCCGTTTTGGGGAAATTTTTAACCATTGATTCCATTTCTTTAATAATGATAGGCTGTGTGGACTTTCTATTTTTTCTTGAGTCAATTTAGGTTGTTTTTCTAGGATTAAGTGAAATTTTTCCCTTTATTTTTTTGTTTTGTTTTGTTTACCCCCTCTGGGGTAGTCACATACTTTGTTTTTCATTTCTACTGTTTACTCTTACTTTCTTTCTTCCTCTTGATCAATTGCACCCGAAATTTGTTATTTTACTTATTCAGCTACTACTTAGGGTTTGTGTTGATCCTCTCCCTTATGTAGTGTTTTCCATTTCATTAATTATGGGTATTATCTATAGTATTTCTTTCTTCTGCTTTCTTTAGATTTAATTTTGTGTTCTTCCATAACATCTAAATTTTGACACTTACCTAATTTTCAAGCTGTTTTTTTTACTGTTAAGTTTTTAAGGACCTGTTTCCCTACATTCCCCCAATTTTTCTGTTGTAAAGTACTTTAACTATATCTTAGTCCTAAGAATATTTAAATTACCTTTACGATTTTTTGATTTGTGTGAATTATTTAGAAAAATTTTACAAATTTCCAAATGTCTGGATATTTAAAGTTTTACCTTTTTGATATCCACTTTCATCTTAATCAGTTGTACTCAGAGATGTGGTGCTCTATGATACTAAATCTTTGAAATTCATTGGGATTGTTATTTTATATTTCTGTAACTTTCCTGGGTATCTAAATCTGTTTTATTGTTTTCTGCTCACTCTTGCCTGTGGTAGTTTGTTGTTGGTTTTTTTTGTTTGTTTTTGTATATATTCAATTTGAGGATTTTGAGCTCATATTTTGTTAAACTTAATCTGTGGGAATCCAGAGAGCCTAATTTGGGGGTACTTTCCTGCAGAGAAGATTTGCATTTGCTTCCGCCAGGAGCCAAACGATGCTCCTGACCTGGGATTGTGTTAGCCCCTTCAAGAGTCTCCGTTGCTTTCAGGAGTCCCAGGTGTTCTCCCCTTCCTTGGCTAGGCCCAGGGTTTAGCCTCTGTCCACAGAACTGTTCACTCTTTCATGTAGGCTTCAGCTTAATGTTATTTTTTTTTTCTTCCTTTAGTGATTTCTCTTTCTAAAGAGCCCAGCAATATGTTAACCATTATCTTTGTTGTAATTTATCCAGGATCTACTCCTATTTTAATGGGAGAGCCCTTTCTCTTATCCAGGCTATCAGAAGTAGGCATTACTGTGGTTCTGGCAATTTCCTTTTTGTTTTTTAAGTGCCAGGCACTTATTAGAAGCCAGTGGACTTAAGCTTTCTTCAAGTCAATAATGATCATATTATTGTGGCAACACAACAGTTATATTAGCAGTAAGCAGAGAGCTGTGGGGGCCCAGAGGAATAGCATAGAGATCAGACAGGGACCTGGGATGACTTCCCAGTTGAGGTGAGTAGGAGTTTGCTGGGCAAGTCTAACTCATAAAACAAGGACAGAACATAAGACATAGAGAACAAAAAGCTAAATCGTGGTACTCATTTTGCATAAGAGCTATAAATTCAGAGAGATTACTTGGGCTGAAAAATTTTGGAAGGCTTCATGGAAAAGACAGGGTAAGTAGAGCTTAGATAGGTGGAACAGAGGAGGACATTCCAGGGAAAGCAGAGGTTTGGGCATGTGAGATGTGACTAAAGGCCTAGAAGAACCATCCCCCAAGAGACACCTGTCAGGCAGCAGGGGGGTGTATAAACAATAGTGAGAAGTCAACTAGAAGGACATACAACCATCATAGTTATCTGTTGACTGAATGAATGGATAAAGGTATGAAGTTTGCATTAAAGGATGGAGGAGCTGGAGGCAGAAGGAACTGGCCGGCCAGCTGGTTCCATGTGGGAGAAGAGGGAACTGGACTGGGCTGCTGATACCATAGAAGGGACAGGCATATGGGGAAATAAACCACTCATGTTCCAATAGGTGAAAGCATCCAAGGGAACGTTGGTTTGGGGAATGTATCCATTCACTCTGGGAGCCCGGCCCACCTGAGGATTTTGAGATTTATTCGTGGGGTTTTTTTTTGTCAAGTTTTTTTATTTTTTTTAGTAAACTCTACACCTAATGTGGGGCTCAAACTCACAACCCCAAGATCAAGCATCACATGCTCTTCTAACTGAGCAACCAGGTACGCGCCATTCCCTTCCCAACTCCCAACCCCCGCCATGGGGTTTTTAAGTAGCCTATTTTATTTGTTTGTTTTTATGTTGTTTTACGTACGCTCCACGTTCAATCAACTGAGCCACCCAGGCACCCCAGTAGCCTATTTTTAAAACTTACCTATTTAAAAATTTTAACATAAAGGATGCCTGGCTGGCCCAGTCTTAAGAGTGTGCAACTCTTGATCTTGGGGTTGTGAGTTCCAGCCCCTCATTGGGTGCAGAGATTACTTAAATTACTTAAATAAGTAAAACTTTGTAAAAACTCTAACATGGGCAGGGCCTGTGTGGCTCAGTTGTTTAAGTGTCTATCTTCGGCTCAGGTCATGATCTTGCAGTTTGTTGAGTTCAAGCCTCACATTGGGTTCTCTGCTGTCAGCACAGAGCCGGCTTCAGACCCTCTGTCCCCTCCCCCCAAATAAATAAATATTTAAAAAAAAAATAATAATCTAACACAGGGCACCTGGCTGGCTGAGTCAGTTAAGCATCTAGCTCTTGATTTTGGCTCAAGTCATGATATCATGGTTCATGGGTTTGAGCCCCGTGTTGAGCTCTACACTGTCAGTGCTTGGGATTCCCTGTCTCCCTCTCTCTCTGCCCCCTTCAAAACTAAATAAAGATTTAAAAATAAAAACAATCCAACATGAAACAAGTTATTCTATAGTTTAGGCAGTCTTCAGTTTACTAGATGAAGGGTTAAACTAAGATTTTGGGAACTGCCTACTGCTTCCTCTACCATTTCTATTCTTTCCCTAACACCTGTCCTCACATGACCTCATGCCCCAAGTGTCGTGTTTTTTCATTTTAGCCCTATCATAAATTAAGTTAAAGATAATTTATAATTTACTAAAATTTGAAATAATTGTTTACCATTAAACCGAGATAAGCTCTGCATGTCTAGTCTATGGCCCTAAATAAATGAACTTATTGTTTATTTTTGTGGTTAATTAACTTTCTTTAGAAATCAAAGCAAATGCCACATTCAGTCACACACTAAACGGGAGAACTAATGTTAGCACGTATTTGTCTTAAGTATTTCATCTCATGTTATGGTTCCTCAGTAGACTTATCCCTTCTTTGCCTAGGACTGTCCTGGTAGCTCTATCCTATGAGATAAAGCTAAGCACAACATATAGGTAATGCATTGTTTAAGAGATGTTCATGAGAAGGTATTTGTTTGCTGGAAAGAGCATGAATTCAGTTCATATCTTAGCCCATTCTTGGGTTGTGAAACTGATTTAGCAGGATGCAAAACAGTGTCTTCAAAAGTGAAATAAAATAGAAACTATCAGAGTATATCGCATATAATAAGGATAAGTATTATTTCATGAAACCTTTATTTCACCGAAGACACATCTGTGTGTTTTTCAGTGATCATGATGTAAAATGTACTTCTTACTGTGGGCTGAAGGAAAACAACCTTGAAAAGGTGACTTAACCATTCTAAAGCTTGGCTTCCATAAAATGGGATAAAATCTCTTTCATGGGGTTGTAATGAGGAACAAATGAGGTAATATTTGTCTTCATGCACAGTAGGGGCTTGGGCGACAACTGCTGGCTTCTTTATCTTTTCTCTGGGGGGAAAAACATAATTTCTGTGGCTCAGGGAGAAAAAAAGTCCCTCTTTATAATTTCTTTAACCACAGGGGTGTTTAAAGTCTAACAGGAGTTGTATTATAAACTGGGACCTGCAGTTATACCAACTTTTGATAAATAAGCCAACTTCTTTACCTGATTTGGTTAAATTTAAATAATGACATGGGGTGCCTGGGTGGCTCAGTTGGTTGAGCATCCAACTCTTAAATTTTTTTTTAATGTTTACTTATTTTTGAGACAGAGAGAGAGAAAGACAGTGTGAGCGGGCTTGGGACAGAGAAAGAGACACAGAATCCGAAGCAGGCTCTAGGCTCTGAGCTGTCAGCACAGAACTTGACGCAGGGCTTGAACTCCTGAACCGTGAGACCATGACCTGAGCTGAAGTCAGACGCCCAACGACTGAGCCACCCAGGCGCCCCATGCATCTAACTCTGATTTCAGCTCAGGTCACAATCCCGGGGTCATGGGATGGAGGCCCACATCAGGCTGTGCAATCAGCATAGAGCCTGCTTGGGATTCTTTCCTTCCCTCTCTCTGTCTCTCTCTCTGTCTCTCTCACTCTCTCTCTCCCTCTGTCCCTCTCGCCTACTCACACTCTCTCGCTAAAAAGTAAAATAAAATAAATGACATTACCTGACGCTGTTGGTACTTTCCTGCCCTCCCCATACTCCAAGGTGCCACACACATATATACTTTTCCATCAAAACAATGTGCTTCCCATGCACATTGGACAGTACAGGTTCCCATAGGGACACATCATCCACGTGCAACCATCTATACTTGCAGTGGCTCCCTGGGACCTAGGAAAGAGGTAAATGGTACTTCTTCTAGCAAAAGAAAATTTTTAAAAATAGGTTCAATGTGGTGAGGAATTTTAGAAAAGATATACTTTGAATTTAATATGGGACAAAAAGAATAGCATTCAGTTTTATAATTTGGCAACCGAAATCAAGAAGCAAATAGGATTGAGAGAAGAAAAAACTAGTCAAAATATCTACTTGTTACCATTTTTAATTTATTAATTCATTTATGAAAAGAAAACCAAAAAGAAAAAAAATCAGTAAGACAGTTGGGATTGTTTTACATTTTTGGAAATCCCTTTAATGCCTAACTGGATTCTCACATCTGCTTCTGCATTCCATCTGTTGCTATATCAACAAATATAATTACTACCACCCCCCCCCACCCCCCGCCATGGTAGAAACCAAGGATACAGCTAGAATACAAAGATGAATCCTTTCCTGCTTTGAGTTCAGACTAGAGAGGTTTGGAGACTTGTAGAAACAACAGAGTAACCAGAAAAAAAACAACACTCCAGAGAAAGAAAGACCTAGTCAGAGATGCAAAGAAGTTCACACGTGAGCCCTTAGAGCCAGAGAGCTATAAACACCGAAAACTCAACACGCTTCTGCTTAATATTGTGTTTGTGGGGGAGGAGAAAAGGGAGGGGGTCTCACTTGGTTAATAAAGGACTTAATAAGTGCCTCTAGCTATAAAAAGCTCCACTTAAAGTTTGAACAGAGATGTTCCTGAAATCTGGCTTTGTTGTTGCTATTATTGGAAAATAAAAAACTTCCTACTATAAAACGCAGGGCTTTCACATCCCTTTTCAGTGTTTCAAAAGCTGGTCTGAGGCCCTCTGGAATCCTCTCCCTGGAAGGGAGGGATGTGTGACATTTTAAACTCTAGGCTAAAGCCGGATCATCACCTCTTGACCCTTGCCTGACAGCTGACGGGGAGCTGGCCCGGAGTTGCCGGACCCAACAGGTGGACTGGTGATTCTCTCCTCCAGACCAGTGGTGACAAATTTAAACTATCTTCGGCACTCGTGGCCTCCTTCTCCACTCATCTTTCATTACTGTACTCCTGCTTTAACCAAGCTTATCAGCTTGCCCTCAAGCAAATTCCCATGTCTATTCTCCAACACACAATTCTTTAGTTTTCAGAATGTTCTCTCCTTTTTTGTTCTGCTGGGTCATGTCCAATATCTCTTCGAAGACCTGGCTTCTGGTATTTTTGAGAAGTCTTCCGTGCATTTGTTCACCATATACTGAGCAGCTAGGCCTTCCGTATTAATTCATCACACTCCTCTATGTTCCTTCAGCAAGTCGATAGCCCCTCTGTTCTACTTCTGTACATGCTGCATGTTTTGCATAGGTATTTTCAAGCTGCTACTCTTTATTCTGACTCCCTATTAAACACAGCAGCAATGACCCTCTTTTCTTTCATTATCCTCTATTATCGTCCAAAGAATAGTAATATATAGTACTATGGCAGTAATCTGCACCTTTTAATCCTCACAAAACCCTGTAAAGTGTTAATATTCCTGTATCCACTGGACATAGAAGCTGAGGTTCAAAGAGGTTACCTCGATTCTCACAAATCAAACAGTCTTTCAGTGGCAGGGAAGGTGGCATCCAAGATCAGGGCTAGCCCCAGAAACCTAGCCTCACCGTCGAATGTCCCAGCGCTGCTGGACTGAGGTTCTGAGGGAAAAGGCCCCCAAACAAATCAATCGGTACCGGCAATATACAAACCCAACACCAGAGGTCCACTTGCAGGGCGCGTTTTTTGTTTATTTGTTTAGTTGTATACGGCTCGGTTTGGAAGGAGGGGTTATGATCACTCACCTCTCCCAGTTCAGCCCCGTCCAGCCCCTCCTTGGAGGGATCGACGTCCGGAGGCTGCAGGCCAAAGGCTACCCGGGCAGGTGGTGACCTCGGAGGCAGAATCGCCGCCTCCAGTCGCACCGCTAACGGCG
Source organism: Cryptoprocta ferox (assembly GCA_028646485.1). Taxonomy (NCBI): domain Eukaryota; kingdom Metazoa; phylum Chordata; class Mammalia; order Carnivora; family Eupleridae; genus Cryptoprocta; species Cryptoprocta ferox. The sequence goes on from CM053570.1 coordinate 1,561,443, forward strand.
AAAAGATTGACGCTGCTGGACCGCGCCATTTCCGAAGCGATAAGGGGCGTAGTCTTGGAAGCTTCCTTAAAGATGAATAGGAAAAGGGTGGTGAGGGTGACGGTCTTCCCCGCCCGCTCTTTCTCCTTCTCTCCTCGCTGGGGCCGCTGCCTGCACCCCACGGCCGGATTGACTAAGAGTCGTGTGGGGCAGGGGAGGGAGGAAAGCCCCCGATAGCGATTACGGTAACTCAGGTGCTAACGCAAACGCACTTATTTACATATAATTTGCATGTTCAGGTACTTATGGAAGTACCCGATATGTCTGTACTTCCTTTCTAACACGGCGTCCGCACCCGCTTGCTGGCCTGCTCCTCTCTCTTCTAGGCCGGGAGCCCCGGCCCTCGTCCAGTAACTTTTACCACCTTTGCGCTTACCTAGCCTGGCAAACGCCGCCTCCTAGCCTTCGGAAGATTGGCCCCTCCTCCCACCCGTAGGCTCCTCCCTTCGTCTCCCTCCCCGGCTTCTAAATGCCTCTTCCCCGCCCCCTTTTCTATTTCTGAACAGGCATGTTCCAGGCAGCCCCGCCGACTCCTTAGATTGCTATGGGATTGGTAGGGTCCTGAGCGTCGAAGAAGCAGGAAGGCGTAGCACGAGAAGGGCTGCTGGGACTCACGAGAAGAATCGAGCCCCGCTGGGATTTTACTTATTATTTGTGTGTTATTTTTGGTCTCGCTTCTGCGGAGGGAGGGAGAGGAGGCCGCGCGGCTCGGTCGGACTTGAGGCGGCGCGAAGGCCCCCTCAGGCGGCGCCGAGGGCAGCCCCGAAGCCGGGGCCTGGCTCCGCCGCTGCGGCCGCTGTCAGGGAAGCGCAGGCGGCCAATGGAACCCGGGAGCGGCCGCTGCTGCTGAGGCGGCGGTGTCGGCAGCCCGACCCCGACCGCCCGCACCCCCTCCGCGGGGGTCCCCCGGAGGTAAGCGGCTCCTTCCCCGTGAGTCCCCCTGGCCCCGTGAGTGTGTGTGTGCGTGAGGGGGTCCCTCTTCCACCCTGTCCCGCACAGCCTCTCCCCGCCCCCACACCTGGGTTCAACTACAAAATCGACCTCCCGGTGGCACCTGCACCCCGAGCGCCCTCTCCACCCTTTCCCCTCAAACCTAGGGTCCTCCTGTGCTTTTTTGGCTTCCTCTTCTGTTTAGCTCCTCCCTCGGCCCCGGGGATCCACCCCCCCACCCCCCGTCCCTGTTGCCTGTGTCCCGAATTATTTTCTATTAAGTCACGAATCCTTTCCACATCAGGACACCTCCCGCGATGCCCATCCGTGTTTGCCCTCGCTCGTCATCCGTGTTCCCGCCCCACACCTTTCCCACAGCCTCCGCCTTCGTCCCGCTCTCCCGTTCTGCCCCTTCCTGCGATGTCTTCGTGCAGCCGCGGCACCGGGTTCCCACTTGCCTGTGGCCCTCTTCCTCGGTTTCTGATGCCATCACCTCACTGCCACCCACCCCGCGCCTGGCTTCCAAGAACCGTCTCTTCTCCCTCCTTAAGGCATCTCAGGCCCTCGCCGTCACTCCCAAAGTACCGTTTGCGTGGTACTTTGACCCTATCCTTAGCCTCTCCTCCGGAGTGCTTTCGGAGCCCTGCAACTTCCCTGGGCTCCCCCTCCCCCCTCCCCGAATCCCCCAACCTCTGGAGCTGTGTTCCCATAGAAGCGACGAGATCTGACAGTGCCCCTTGGCACTGCCTCGAGTCCCAGGGATTTTGCTGATCCTTGGGACACTTGACTGTGTTTTGCGCGTGGGCTTCTTCCTGTGCTCCCTGTCGCCTTCACATACCGCTCAGTTCAGGATCAGCTCAACCTTGAGCCGAGGAGGGGGAGCTTCAGCTGTCTCGCTCGGGCTTTTCTGGACAGGGGGGTGTTTCTGAAGGATGGAGCAAGTTTTGGAGAAGTCCCTGTCAGATGACACTTTGTTGACTCGTCAGGATGAGCCGCTAGGAGAGGTGAACGGGCCTGCCCGGAAGCTGCGTGAGGCTGTGAGAAAGTTTGCTTTGGATTACTTAACTCGAGGCTCGTCTTTGAGGCGTCACGGAGCAGGGTGCCTTCCCACCCGTCCAGATCCGAGAGGAGGCCCTCCACTGCCTGTGACTTACTGGAATAGTTTCGGTTGAGTCCATAAGGGCTTAGGCCTGGGCTGGGGTTGGGGGTAATGGGGAAAAGGAACATGAGACATTAGAAAAAGGTTGTAGGGGGCGCCTGGGGGGCTCAGTCAGTTAAGCGACTGACTTCGGCTCAGGTCATGATCTCGTGGTCTGTGGGTTCGAGCCCCGCGTCGGGCTCTGTGCTGACAGCTCTGCTTCGGATTCGGTGTCTCCCTCTCTCTCTCTGTCCCCCCTCCCCCGCCCCTCCGCTCGTGCTCTGTCTCTCTCTCTCTCTCTCTCTCACACACACACACACACACACACATTAAAAAAATTAAAAAAGAAAAAGGTTGTACATTCAGAAACAGGATTCTCGGGTTCAGCTTAGGACTTCCTCGCTTGACCTCTAGAGTGACCTTTTTGGGAGAAGGGCCCACTGCGTGGGCACCGGTGCAGTAACAGGCTACTTGTAGGATGCGGGTTGGGGGGAAAATTAGACTTGGTTTATGTGTTTAGGGAACAGTATGGGCTTCTCAGACAAAAGGCATGTACTAGTCGTGGTTTGGCTGACCTGAGACTTGGTTTCTCCAGTGGGTCTTTCTGGCCGACAGGCGTGGTGATAAGTCCGTGTGAAAGACCCGCGCCAGGCCTGCGTCCTCTGCCTCGCGTTTTCCCTCCGCTGCGTGAAGCCTCTGACCACCTGTGCTGTTCCCCTTGGACTTGATCCATAACGCCAGATTTTGTAGGTGGGAGGGAAGTTTGTGGGGAAGCCCTTTGCGGAAGGTCGCTGGAGGGGAGCTTGGGATGAGGGGGGACTCGGGGAAACTAGTGGCTCCCTTGTGCCCTGTCTCCCTTGGCCTATGAGAGTGAAGAGGACATGCGCACTTCCATTCATCTTCTGACTCTAGGTCTCTCTGAAAGTCATCATGCGTCCTCTTCCCACTTCTTCCTCGACTCCCTCGTCGTCCCTCAGCCAGAGTGCAGTGTCCTGTCCTCCTCTTTAGGAGTAGATAGATCCACTCTTCTGAAATACCCCCAAAGAGAAGCCATATTTCCCCCAGTTTCCCTGCGTCGTTCTCGGAGCTGGCTCCACGCTGCTGCATGAGAACATGTTTGCCAAATGCCATCCAAAGCAGCAAATTGAAATTCTTTGATTTGAAGAAGTTTGGGTGGGACCTTTCAGTAATTGGCACGAGACAAGAGAGGGCCTAGTCCAAGCACACTTGGGGCTTGCAGCAGGGAGGAACCGTTCAGGGCGAGGCGAGCGCGCAGCTTACTTTCTTTGCCATCTGTCTGTTTCGGCGGGGGGGCCCCCAGAGCTGGCTTGGGCTGTCTGGCTGGAATCCGCTTCTACCAGCTCCCACGGGCCCGCACACAGATTTCTCAGCCTGATTCAATATTGACTTACCTACCCCGCGACCACTGCCTTCCCTGCCTCCTGCTGGTAGCTTGAGAATGCCCTCTTCCCTGATGCCAACCCCCCACCCGGGCCTTGGGGAAGCATTTACCTGGTTCCGGCTAGGGCCTGAGCCTGCTTGACTGTTCAGCCCGGAGTTTCTACAAGGAAAAAATAGTACTCAGTCTCTACCTTGTCCATTGAGGTCAAGGGGGAATGATGAGCGGAGAGCTTCTTAAAGGAAGGTTTCAGTTAGATTTAAGATGTGAGGACAAACTCCTCAACACAACAGGCAGCCTAGGGTGATGCGGAGTCTCTTTTGAAGAGCTACCTCTTTTTAAAAATTGCTGTCAAAAGTGGGGCACCTGGCTGCCTCAGTTGGTGGAGCCCACAACTCTTGATCTCGGGTTGTAAGTTCAAGCCCCACGTTGGGTACGGAAATTACTTGAAAATATAAAATCTTAGGGGCGCCCGAGTGGCTCAGTCGGTTAAGCGTCTGACTCTTAATTTCGGCTCAGATCATGATCTCATGGTTCGTGGGATCAAGCCCCACATAACAGCATGGAGCCTGCTTGGGATTCTTTCTCTCTACCCCTCCTCCCACTGGCACGCACTCAGTCGCTCCCTCTCTAAATAAACGAACGAACAAACAAACAAATAAGTAAATAAAATCTTTAAAAAAATATTACCAAAGGCAAACATGTACTTGGTAGCAAATCCAGTGGTACTGAAGGGTCTATGAGGAGATCAACAGTTCCCTTCCATTCATCCCTACTCTTGCTCCTTCAGAGTTCATATCTTCATTATCGCAATATTTGTTTCTGAAGGTTAGCACTATAGCACTGGATAAAATGGTTGTGCCTCTGTTTCTTGATTTATTAATTGTAACAAAAGAGGATTGAACTTTAGAGGATTTACACTGCTTGTTTATGTAATTGTCGCTTTTATTTATCAGAAGCCTGTGTAACTGTAAAGAACATATGCGAACCCCTCTTTCTTTTCCATGAACTTGTAACAGTCTCTCTTAACTGCCCACCTTGTAGGATGAAGATAGTGGCTTCACTACCTTTGTTTCTAACTCACATGCTCCATCTCAAAGGGAGAAAAATTGAGCTTGCCTCCCTGCTTGGAAATCAGATGTTCTCTTAAGACTATTCTATGAAAATACAGGAACTTGTAAAAACATGAGGTTTGGTCTGAACCAATCCATATTTATCTAGTCCCCCCAGGAAGGCAGAGGTGATTAACTGGGTAAAGGGATTGATTTGGGGCTTTTTACCTCCTATCCTAGCAGAGGCCAATCCGGGAAGGCCTTTAATGGAGGCCAGTAGAGGGTTGGAAGGTTGTTTGCTTGGAATCTTTTGAGGTGATGAGAAGTGGGAAACCAGGTTAAACATCCCCTCCCCCTAGAGTTTTTGCAGACATTTACTTAAATTCTAGGTCACATAGAACACATGCACGTATAGCCTCTCTGTCCTACCACTGCTGTGCCCTGCCCTGAACAGCCCCAGATGCTCAGACGAGGACTCCCTACATTGCCCAGACAGTAAGCTGTGGGGCCCAGTCAGTTTTTAACACTCCTCCACTCCCATCCCAGTGCCTAGACGCCAGCTGCTAGGCGGGGACCCGGGAGGCCTTTTCAGTTCCCTTTATCTAATTGGAAGGACAGTTAAGACTCCGAGTGTGAAATGTGGAGCTCAGTTGTTTGAACATCTTTGAGAACATAGGAGCCATCTGATATTAAAGGTTTGGATTTTCTTCTTTTTTTACTTATTCTCTCGAGAGAGAGCGTGCGTGAGAGGGAAAGAGGGAAGAGAGAAAGAGAATCTTAATCAGGCTCCATTCGCAGCATGGAGCCTGACTTGGCGCTCGATCCCATGACCCTGGGATCCCATGACCTGAGATGAAATCAAGAGTCAGTTGCTCAACAGAGTGAAACACCCAGGAGCCCCTCTTTTTTCTTATTCTCTTACAAGGGGAAGGGTGATGAATATAGGACCTGTTCCTTCCTTTTTTCTCTAGCTTTCTAGCCCTTTCCCTTTCTTTAGGATAGTTACTTACCAAAACTATATTGTCTTTGCTTTTGAAAAGGAATGAATTGATGTTGAAGACCACATCAGGATTTAGGTTGTAGAGAATCCTTGTCCTGTTTCTTATTGTCTAAATTGGCAACTCACCATTCCTTTCCCCCCATGACTTGCTTCAGATGCAGGCCGTCCATGAGGCTCAGAAAGGCCAGGGAGGTCCAGCTCCAGTTTGGTAGTTTCTAGTACTGGGCCTTCCTGCACAGGAGAAGCGTCCAGTTTTCCTGCACCTCTTGACACTGGCTGGTTCCCTGGGAAATAAAGACTGCCGGATGGGGGGGGTCTCTTCAGTGGAGAAGTCCCCTGAGTACTGTGATGTGGGATTCCTGGTGAGCCCTGGGATAAAAAATAATAATAATGGCAGGCTTACCTCCCTTCCTGGTGCCAGTAATAATCCCAATTGTGATCAATATGGGCAGGCATCTGCTGCATATCCTAGTGAGGTCTGTGGTGCTGAATGTGGGAGACTGCCTGAACTTCACATCTCTTGGAAGTTTTGAAAAGTGGATGTTAGGAGCTTTTGGTGACTTGGAAGTCTCTGGAATAGAGGGAAGGGGAAAGATGTGCCACGCGTAGACAGATTGAGGGGAAGAAAGTTAGTTGTATAAAATAGTTGAAGCTGCCGTGTGAGGTTTTCAGCAGACCTAAAAGGTAGTGGTCTCCGTTGAGTTAGAATGACTGTCTGGTGCAGAGTGCCCTGCAGAGGTGCGGCCCGGGGGAGACGAGAGCTTCCCTTCCTCATGACTCCCGTGTCACCTAAAGCTGCGAATAGAGACAGATCCACCTAGGCAGCCATGCTGGTTCTGCTGCTCCGAGGGTGCTGCCCAGTTTTAGGAGAGATAATGAACGAGTTGCCAAATTTTTACTGATACCGAGCCCAGGCTGCGTCGGAGAAATTAAATTCGGGGATGGGAACTTTTTGTTTGACAGAGTTGGGAGAAAGAGAAACCCAAGTAGCCTTTTTTGGTGACCTCTGAGAACAGAAGAGTTCCTCGTCTGTCTTCCGGCAAGACTTCCGTGGGGCCTGCCGGGACGCAGGGAGTGGACTGTAATGGTATTGGCAGAGCAGAGTAGCTTTGACTCTTAACGTTTCAGAGGTGCAGGAAGAGGCACTGGAAGGGTGGCAGTGGAAAATGGGGCTTCTCGGTGTGATTAGAGGATTTGTATCTCGAGCCTCCTTTCACCTGCCCAAAGTTCTGTGTCCCCAGATTCCCTGGCATCAAAGGTGATGTCGCTAGTAGTTGGAAATGACCTGCATTCCAGCTCTACAGTAGATTCTGCCTTCGCCCATGCTCTTGAGTTTGTCTTAGATTCACCCCTGAGCCCATCGCTGACTACAGTCAGACCCTGGAGCTGGGCTGATCTGACGTTAACGATGTGCCTCTCCTCCTTGGTTTGGAATTTCCTTCTCTTCTGCACTCAGTCTTCCGACGTGGATTTGGTGAGATTCTGAAGGATCGTTCTGGGAGAGCAGTGGCTTTTGTCACTCCAGAGAGGGATCCTTGGTGATGTGATTTCTGCTCCTCCCTGTACTTTGCATGTTATAGACCCATGAGCTCGAGCCTGAGTTCTTTTTGCCTTCTCCCAGCCCATGCAGTTCTGGAAGTGTGTGTATGATAATGGGGAAAGTGGTGGGGGGTAGGAGAGAGCTGTCATGAATGTTTTGGAAGATTCTCAGACAACGAATGTAACTCAAATTCACTTTCCTTACCAACAGTATACGCGTGTGCACACACAGACTCGTACACGTGTATGCCATTTACTAACCTGTTAGGTGATTGGGACTCACCTAATGTTTATTGAGTAATACTGTGTGTCAGGGACTGTGCTGGATCCTTTCACACACATGAAGTTATTCCACACAGTAGCAGTGAGAAGTAGATATGTTTTTCCCATGTTGCAGTTGAGGAAACTGAACCTCAGAAAGTATATGCTTTGCATAAGTTTACCCATCTCATAATGGCAGAGCCAGGATCTTGAGTCCCATCCCAGCCTCTTTGACTCCAAGTTCCGGAGGCTTTCCACTTTACTTCAGCAGCCGCAGCACAAGAGAAAGAGGGAATGGTGTCATGAAGTCAGACAAGCAGAGAAATGGCACACTTCAGCAGAGTTGATGATGGTTGTTTTAGAGCTATTTTCTTCTAAGTGAAGCCTGGATGGTATTTGCTGGCCCTATTCCTTGGGAACCTTGAGTCTAAGGAGAAGGTAAAGTATCTGTGATTAGAAAAATACGTCAAGACTTTGATACTACATAAAGGTGAGATACTTAGGACTGGTATACGGAGTGTTATGTGAGTAAGGAAATAACAGTTTAAAGAAGAAAAGAGGAAGGTCACTGGCAGGCATGTCCCCCTAGGGAGACGCAGGAAGAGCACAAAGATAGGAGAACATTTGAAGAGTTAGGGACAAGGGAATGAGACCAGAATTGCTTCCCAGTCTGCCTGCAGCCTTTGTAAACCTGGATAAACATAACACGTAGAGCAGCATTTTGCGAGTACAGGTAGGAACAGAGGCTAAGCCGAGCAGCCAAGTGCAGAAGGAAGGAAGAGTGACGCGGCAATCAGCCTTAGAGGTGGTCAGGGGAGGCTTCATGGGAGATGACTGGTCCTTTGACTTTGAAGAGGTCCAGGAAGAGAAACCGAGAGGAGGGGCCTGGGAAGGTTTCGTGGTGGCGAAGGAAGACCCGAGGGTGCCACCACTAACTCGTGTGTCTGTGTCTCCCTTTCTGTTCCTTTCTCTGTCCTTCCTCCTCCAGCCTGGAAGCTCGAAGTCTGGCGGTGGCCATGGGAGACATGGTGGTGGAACCCGCCCCCCTGAAGCCAGCTTCTGAGCCCGCTCCTGGCCCACCGGGGAATAGCGGGGGCTCCTTGCTGGGCGTCATCACGGAGGGGGTCGGGGAACTATCGGTGATTGACCGCGAGGTGGCTCAGAAGGCCTGCCAGGAGGTGCTGGAGCAGGTCAAGCTTTTGCGTGGAGGCGTGGCCATCTCCCGCTCCGGCGCCCCACTGGAGCTGGTCAACGGGGATACTTTGGACAGCGCCATCCGTTGCCTGGATGACCCACCTTCCCAGATACGGGAAGAAGAAGATGAAATGGGGGCCACCGTGGCCTCGGGCACGGCCAAGGGGACGAGGAGGCGGCGGCAGAACAACTCGGCCAGGCAGTCCTGGCTGCTGAGGCTGTTTGAGTCCAAACTGTTCGACATCTCCATGGCCATCTCCTACCTGTACAACTCCAAGGAACCCGGAGTGCAGGCCTACATTGGCAACCGGCTCTTCTGCTTCCGCGATGAGGATGTGGATTTCTATCTGCCCCAGCTGCTTAACATGTACATCCACATGGACGAGGACGTGGGCGACGCCATCAAGCCTTACATAGTGCACCGTTGCCGCCAGAGCATTAACTTTTCCCTGCAGTGCGCCCTGCTGCTCGGGGCCTACTCCTCAGACATGCACATTTCCACTCAGCGACACTCCCGTGGGACCAAGCTCCGGAAGCTGATCCTCTCAGACGAGCTGAAGCCAGCTCACCGGAAGAGGGAGCTGCCCTCTTTGAGCCCAGCTCCTGACATGGGGCTGTCTCCCTCTAAGAGGACTCACCAGCGCTCCAAGTCCGATGCCACCGCCAGCATAAGTCTCAGCAGCAACCTGAAACGAACAGCCAGCAACCCTAAAGTGGAGAATGAGGATGAGGTAAAATGCCTGGAAGGGGCCACGGGGCAAGGTGGCATGGAGACAGGGTGTCTGACCTGCAGTTCCTCCGTCCTGTTCTCTCCTGCGCTCTGTGTCATCTCGCTGATAAAAGCATGGGATGTCAGAGTGAAAAAAGACCTTAGAACTCATGTATTCCAACTGCCTCATTTTACAAGGGAAGAACTCAGAGACCCAGAGAGATAAAGTGACCTCCCTCGGGTCCTATAGTGAATAGCAAGGCTGACACTCCTGACTCCGCCCAGTTGTTTTTACTCAACTTCCCTGCTCTTCCATTAACTACTTGCTTACAGAGACCCCTCCCACCCTGACTTGAGACCTGGGGTCCCTACCAGAACCTCTCAGAGCAGCAGGCATGTGGGAGGAGAGGGGATGGCGTGGGTGCTGGAGGGAAGGAGTGTTAAACAGAGCCTTAGCCTCATTCTCCTGGTCACTTCTCCTCCTCATCCCTCTGCCCCACTCCCCAGCGATCCTGCTTTTCGTCGACTTAAGAGTGACGTTTATCCCTGTCACTGAGACATCTGCAGAATGCCCTTGTGCCTGCCTTTCCTCCGGAGAAGGGGTGTCTTGCTGGTGCCTTTCCCTTTGCATTTGGGGGAAGTGCAAAGGGAGGGGGAAGCGGTCTTGGTGTGGAGTAGATGTTGGGCATGCCCGGAGTCTAGTCCGAGACTTGAGGGCTGGAAAGAGGAGAAGGCTGCAGGAGCAGTCGGGGTGTCCAGTTTAGGATCCAGAGCAGGGAGGAGATGAGCCCATCAGTAGGTTATGCCCACCTTCCATTCCAAGTCTGGGCAGATAGCTTGGGAAGTTGCCGGTGGACAACCGGGTGTCAGCGACCTGGTGTCCCAGCTGACAGTGGTGCCCCAGTGCCCCCTTCTGACTCACCAGCATCCCGGCTCTCATCTTGGCTGCCAGCCCAGCCTAGGAAAGAAGGGAGAAAAGAACAAGGAATTTGCACTTGTCGGAAAATGCATATAGCCGTGGTGCTGGCATGTGCCCCTGTGGGGCACAGAACCCACCCACGGTTTTGATACAATGAGACTTCTTTCAGCTTCTTTGAATCAGAGTGACAAAGGGAAGGAGAAAGCAGGAGGGATGGAGACCACAGAGCCTGCTTTCCGGAAATTCAGGATTTTGTTATAATAATAATACTGAAGCTAAAAGAGCTAACGTTTACTGAGCGTTAATGTGCCAAGCATCATGCCAAGTACTTTACGTTTCATCCTCATAGCAGTCCTAAGAGACAGGGATTATTTTACCACCGGGGGACAGGCTTAGAGGGGTGAGGGGATTTGCTCAGGGCCCCTCGGCCGGGCCTCAGTTCGCAGCTGGTGCTTCTCATCATTCAGCCAAATCATTTTGCTTATTTCTCAGCACCCATTTTCCTAGGCCCTCGGCTGTCAGGGTCCCACTTGGGAAGAGTGGCCTAGGCCTTAGCCATCTGGGCTTCCACAATTCTACGCACAGGCAGAAGAGCCCAACTGTTCTCAGGACCAAAACAGACCATTTTCTTTTCTGGTTGAGCTTGGCAGGCAAGTTCAGAATCATGAAGGGAGGTTGTTACAGAACAAGAAGAATCATTCAGCTCTGACGGGACCACAGTCAGGAAGGGTTTGGAGCCCCTTCTCTTGGGGTCAGGCCCGTAGCAGTGTGTGTGTGAGCAGCTGGAAGTGGGTCCCTTGGTGCCTCCTGTCAGGCGTGGCTTTTCTCTGTGCGCATTTGCTAGTCCTCGTCTTGGGGCCAGAAAAGCTGAGGCCTCAGGACTACTCTGTGCTGGTCCTTGGTCCCTCTTCCTTGGTTCTAACTCCTGCCCAAGGTGGGATCATGGGTGACTCTGAGACCTAGGGATTCTGTTAAATCCTCTAGGATGGTTTCTCTGGCTGCCATTCTTTCCAGCCTGGCTCCATATCTTGGGTCACTAGATCCGGGAAGGGAAAGAGATACCACCTCCCCAGGCGTTCCTGGGGTATCTGATGCTGGCAGAATGAGACACCTGAACCCACTGTGCCTTCTTAGGAAACGTGAGAGCAGGAGGGAGAGAATAGACATGAATATCCCGGCGGGTCTGAGCCCTGGCGTCCCCCACAGAGGTCTCTGCAAACCCCTTTGGCAACTTGAGGATACATCCGTGCAGGCCACATACCGAGGGGATTGGTTTTCCTCCTTCTGCTCCTTCTCCCTGTTGTGCGACGTTCGTTCACCCACCAAATGAGGCTGTACAGTGTGCAGCGTCCAGGGCCAGAACCAGTGGAGGGTAAGGTGCGGCCCGTCCCTCCAGGAACTTGGAATGTGAGACCCCGTTATCTGAGAGAGCATTTAGTGTGGGGCTCTCGACTTGGTGTCCTGAAACTTCACTGGATTGATCAGTTCTAGGAGTTTTTTGGTGGAGGTTGTGACTCTCTTGAAAAGCTCTTTCTTGCATATAAGGAGGAAGTCTACAGTTTACTAAACAAAGCGCGTACTTACCTAAAGAGCAGCTCTGGAAGGTAAAGTGAGGCCGCAGAAGAGGTCCTGGGGCTGCTGGTCCAGCTCCCTCCCTGCCTGGAGTCTCCCTGCACAGTCGTCCTCTCCCCAGAGGTCACACAGGGTCCTGCTTTTCTTTAATGACGGGTCTTTTCCACTGTCCTGCTTGGAGGGTGGCAGCTCGCCCCTCTCCCGCCCCTCACCGTGTCAGCCCCAGGCCCACCGCTTCAAAGCAGTTTCTGTCCGCCCGGCCACAGGGCTCTGCTCAGGTAGTTTTCCTTCCTGTTTGTAACCAAAATGCTAAGCCTTTTGGCCTCGAGTAGGGGCCCAGGGAGCAGAGATGATTTAGGTGCCACCCCCACTCCACACCCTGTCCCACACAGTGACACTCCTAGTAGGTCAGCTTTGTCTTTTCAGGACTGCGACCTTTGTACAGGGAAATCTGCTGCGTGTCACACTGGAAACCCCAGTGGGCCTTCCAGCCCGATGCGCTGTGATGTCAGCTTCTTGGCCTCAGCGTCTGTCCTGGAGCTGACTCAGTTTGGGTGACTCAAGCCTCCAGAGTGGGAGAGAGGAACGGGTCACGCTGCACCTCCCTCCCCCGAGGCTGTCAGCGAGGCAGCCGGGCCCGTCTGTGGAAGAGTCCGCTGAGGCGCCGTGCACGGAGCCAGTGTGCGGCCTGCTCCTCCTTCCCCAGCCAGCTCGTAGATAGAGATGGACAGACTCTGGCATCGTCCTCGCTGCCTTAGTTCTCCCTCCCGCCTCTACCCAAGGCAGAGGCCGTGTTGCCTTGCGAGAGTGTTTGGCTTGCCTTCTTCCCTCAAAGTGCCCCTCTCCCCAGATTCTTCAAGGAATGACCTGACTGTAGGACCTCCAGCTAGAAGAGAATGCAAACCATGGACTGGAATTAAGTAGATGCTGGCCATCCTGATTGCAGAGTAGAGGCTCTGTGACCACTGCCCTCCTGGCCCGGGACCCCCCAGGACTTTGTCTCCTAAGGCCAGGCCCCTGCCCTCCTGCAGGTTCGTGCACGGGTATTGCCCCTCTCTCCCTGCCCTGGGAGACCTGGGCCGGCAGAACTCAGGATGGGTCTGTGCATGAGCTGCAGCAGAGCCGCCGAAGGAGAGTTTGACCACCAGCGCTTTCCCCTGATTTACTCACAGACACCAGTAAGACAGGGCGACCTTTAGACAGACCCCGAGCCTGGGGCCTGGACGGCTGCGGCCCAGGTGCCCTGCTTTCTCGGGTGGGTGCAGCCAGGGCCAGCTCCCCAGCTCAGGTCCCCAGATGGTAATTTATTGAGCGGGCCGTGAAGTAACCTGATAGGAAGCCTGCGGAGGTTTGGTGGATAGAGTTATCCCATCCTGTACGCCCAGCAGCATCTAGCCCCAGGTGTCATGCTCATGGCTCTGGAGTGTCCCTTGTCACCTGCTTCAGTGTTGGGACTGGTCTTCCCAGGGCGATCATGACGCTGGTTGGAGAGGAGACACCCTTGACCCTGAAAGTTCAGCTCTTCTGCTTCCTCCCTGTTGTTTCCAAGAAGCTGGAGGACTGCGGGCTTTCCAGTATGGGGCCATGCAGCGCGTTAAATTCGGTCCCTTTGTGGTGGTTTCCACAGAGAAGACTGGTTGGGAGCACGTGAGTCAGTTAAGAGAGAGCAGGCAGCTTGCCAGTGTAGCTACCGCCCTGGGGCACTCAGATGTGGGGTTTGTCCTGGAGGGAGAGCTGGGTGCAGGCAGGGAGAGAAGGGGAGAAAGTGAAAAGCAGAGGCCCTACATCTCCTCAACCCTGCTTATGTCAAGGTCTGAGCTTGTGTCAGTGTCTCCCGCAAGGGTCAGGGATTTGGGCAAGTGGTGTTTCTGGGTTGACTTTCTCTGGTTAAAGCAGCAAGGTAGAGATCTGGAGAGAAGCTATTATGATCCAGGTTGGAGCTAAACTCTTTGCCTTTGTCTCTCTCCCCTCCCCTCCCTGCCCCTCCTCCTCCCCTTGCCCTCTGGCCCTTTCCCAGGAGCTCTCCTCCAGCACCGAGAGTATTGATAATTCATTCAGTTCCGTAAGTGGGGCCAGGCTGGGACTGGGTGGCAGGCTCCCCCCGTGGCCGCATTTCCTCTCCGTCCCCAGGTCTTCTGAGTCCCCAGGCCAAGGCTGGAGTTAAAAGGTGCCTTTTCTTCCTGGGAGAACAGCCCCTCCCACCAGGCCTCCCCAGCCTGGAGGAGTCCCCTGTCCTTGGCCACCAGTACCCTGAGCCCAGGTGGGGCCTTCTCCCAAATACAGCTGGGACGCAGCATGACTCAGCCCCCAGTTCCTGGGTCTCTGGAGCAAACAGCTGGGAGAGAGGTAGAATTTACCCCTGGATTGGAGCCAAGGACTGCTTGGCAGAAACCCCCAGTGTCCTGTTTCCCCCACCCAGAACCCTTTCCCCATGGCTTCTGCCATCAGACCATCAAATATTTATTCAGCTCTTCTAAATGCGAGGCCCTGTGCTGGGGGAGCAGACTCCAAAAGTAAACAGGATTTGGCCTGAAGGAAAGTTTTACCTCCCCACAGCTGGTTTTCTCTTTTAGCTTCAACCACCTTTCTTCCAGGTCTGAGTTCTTCCCTTTCCCAGCTCACTGCCAGGAGGTTCCTTCCTCTGCATTCTCCTTTCTTGTTCCCTCTGGACTAACCCCTGACCCTCTGATCCCACAGGGTCTTGGACCTTGTTGCTGGGCAGAGACGTGAGAGGAAATGCTGGACCCTCTGGGAGTTTGGACGATTTTTTTACATTTTCTTTTTGATTTATCTACCCAATCAATTTTCTCCGTTCTGTGCTGATTCCCTTTCAATCATGGTTCCTATCTCCTCCCATGTGGCAGAGCCTCTCTCGAGGCCTGGGGTCACACCTCCAACATACTCAAGGAACGTAGGGGCCCCTGACCCAAATGCTGATTTGAGGATGGGAAGGAAGTCTGCCTTTTCTAATCTGAGATGACTCTGAACTGGTTGGGGTGGAGGGTCCTTGGAACAGTGACCATTTGCCACCTGAGTGGATGGATTAGGGGATCAGGATGAACGAAGGAGTGAGTCTCCAAATGTTCTCTTCCTTTCTTTTGCTTTCTCCACATCCCCTGGGATATTTCCAGGGGCTACAGGAGCCCAGTTGTGCTGTCTTCCTGTCTGTATCTCTTTTCAACCCTGTTTCCCAGAGCACCTCTGATTGATTCTGATACCTTGTTTCATTATTGTGTGGGGCCCTAAGCCAGCCCCCCTGCGGGGCAGAGGCTGAGAGGTGAGCTGTTCCTTCGAACCCTGGCTCTTTGCACACGCAGAGATGGGGCCTGGGACTGCCCAGCTTTCAAAAGAAGCTCCTTTTTGCAGTGTAAGGGAGTGAGAGTAGCAATTCTCAATTCTTGGGAAACTAAACAGGGCCCACAGAGAGGGAGAGAAAGGCCTGGTGAGTGAACTACTGTTTCTGTCACAAGAGGAGAGACCGTTCTTATGTAGCTGAGGGGAACCGGGCTGGGGACGCCGGGTGGCTACCTTGATAAAGTGCCCTTAAGATAGAAGGACTTAGGCTGGGAAAAGAGCCCTCCTTTGTGTCCGTCTTCCCTCTACCCCCACCTCACTCCCCAGACAGACTTTGCCCTTTCTGAGAACACCGAAGTACCCAGTCTGAGGAGCCAAGCTCACAGCAGGGAGCTCAGAAGGGGAGCCTAGTCCCTGAGAGCGGGGAGAGGACCCAAGCAGGAACCGCTGAAAGAGATAGGCCTTCAGGGCCCTTGTCAAGGGCTGAAGGGAGCTGTTGCTTTCTCCACCCACCTCCCCGCACCTCCCTCCCTCCCTCTGCTTTTGCTGTCCCCATCGGTTGTTCCCTCATTAATGCAGAGTCTACTCATATCCCCCCCTCATCCCCGGGCATGTGCAGTGACCCCTTGTAGGAGACTGAGGGGGTGCACAGGGGGGTGCCGTGGGAGGTGACAGCTCATTTGAATGGAGTAAGTCCTCCTTTGCAAGGGGACAGAGTGACTCAGAGCCCCCTCCCTAGCCGTTTGGGCTCCGGCAGAGCTTCAGCCCCAGAACCTTGAGCCGAGCGGAGCAGGTCAGGTATAAGCAGCCCCTCTCTCTGTCGGCCCACCGATCTTGAAGCCTTGGGACAGTTCCTTAAGGAGCTCAGGGCCAAGAGAGGAGGGGGGCCTCCCAGCGACCCACATTCATGACCCCTCCCCACCCAAGAAGCAGCATGCGGAGGAGTGGGCTGGCTTTTCTGCCTCCTCCCAGCTCAGGTGGTCAAGTGGGGCGGTGGGACCAGCACTGGGAGTGCTGCAACGAACCTCCTTCCCTAGAGCTCAGACGTTGGGATCCCTGGCCTGCACGGCCAGGAGTGACTGAGTGGGTGGGCTGCTTTTTTCTACGGTTTCTTCACTGTCTTTTACTTCACCCCAACCCCTGTAGCCCGTCAGACTGGCTCCTGAGCGAGAATTCATCAAGTCCCTGATGGCAATTGGCAAGCGGCTGGCCACGCTCCCCACCAAGGAGCAGAAGACACAGCGGCTGATCTCAGAGCTCTCCCTGCTCAACCATAAGCTCCCCGCCCGAGTGTGGCTGCCCACGGCTGGCTTCGAGCACCACGTGGTCCGGGTGCCCCACACCCAGGCTGTTGTCCTCAACTCCAAGGACAAGGTAGGTGGGCTGTGGCTCAAACCCTGCCCTCCCATGGTTGTCCACATTTGTGTGTGCGCCCAGGGAGGCCGAGCCAGCATCCCGGACTCCTCCACGGTTCACGTGCGCCTGGCAATCTTGACTTTATCTCAGTGCTGTTTTGATCCCGAGGGCCATTTTGCCCCCTGTTTGGGCCTTTTTCTCTGGTCCCAGGGAGGCCTAATCTTTTTACTTCTCCTCTTCCCATGTCTCGGGAGAGAGTTGCTCTCAGCCTCCTTCCAGCCCTTCTTTAACTCTTAGGCTTTCCAGGCACAGTGACAGTGGGGGTAGAGAAATCTCTTGTTTCTAGGCCCTTCTCTGATCAGAGTGGGCAGGGAGGGGAGAAGGATGCAGGCCCCATGTTGGCGAGAACTAGCTGCACTTGTGTGCTGACTGGAATGGGTACTAAGGTGCAGCTTCGTCAGAAGTATTGAGGATTAGAACCCTGCTTGGAACAGGGTTCTCTTTGTTTGTCTTTAGGAGAAGCGCCTGGAGACTTCCAGGCCTCTCTGATGGTGGTAATTGATAGTTTTCCCAAGTGCATCATCTGTACATGTTGAAGCTCAGCTGAAACATACATTTCTTTGTTTGTTTGTTTTTAAAGATTTTATTTTGAAGTAATCTCTACTCCCAACATGGGGCTCGAGCGCACAACCCTGAGCCAGCAGGCACTCCTCAGCTGAACCATTTTAAAGACCTGTGCGTGCTCTCACCCAGATTCTTGAAATGCATGTTCACAGGACAAGTTCCCGACCCGAATGTGGTGTTGACAGTGTCAAGGGACTGACAGGCAAGGGTTGGAGCTAGGAGTGGGCAGCTAGAAGGACAGCGTAGGCCGAGGTGAGACTCGGGAGACGGCGGTGGAGGTGAGAGGTGCTGGTCTCACACCCACTGCGCCCCACCCCCCAGGCTCCCTACCTGATCTATGTGGAAGTCCTTGAATGTGAAAACTTTGACACCACCACTGTCCCCGCCCGGATACCCGAGAACCGAATTCGGAGCACACGGTCAGTGGAGAACCTGCCCGAGTGCGGTATCACCCATGAGCAGCGGGCGGGCAGCTTCAGCACCGTGCCCAACTACGACAACGATGACGAGGCCTGGTCGGTGGACGACATAGGCGAGCTGCAGGTAGAGGTGAGGGGGCTCCCGGGAGGTGGTACCGGGGCCCAGCACCCGTTCTCCGCAAGCTTCCATTGTGTCTGAGACAAGACAGCACACCCTGAGGCCAGCTGAGGGCCATCCAGGGAGGTAGGTAG
The DNA here is from genome assembly GCA_028646485.1 of Cryptoprocta ferox. Lineage (NCBI taxonomy): Eukaryota > Metazoa > Chordata > Mammalia > Carnivora > Eupleridae > Cryptoprocta > Cryptoprocta ferox. Next base: position 1,579,140 of record CM053570.1, read on the forward strand.
GAACGGGGATGAAGGGAAAAGCGCTGAACGGCGCCATTCTGGAATATTCAGGTGGAGCTCCTTTTCCTGCTGAAGGAATTAAGGATGAATATTCCTGAGCCCAAGGGAGTGAGGAAAACTTACAGTATTTATTGAACATCTGCTGTATAAAGTTGTCTTGGGGAAGCAGAGAATAAGAAGCCATACATTCATTCATTCAAGAAATATTTATGGAGGGTCTTCTTTGTGCCAACCTTGAGTGCTGTGCGCTAGTGAGCAGGGTGGCCCGTGCCTGCGAGGAGTTCATGGCCTGAGAAGAGAGAGGACAGGAGCGGTCAGCAGCAAGCCGTGGGCCGGCGAGGTCCCAGGGTGCCGCGGAGGGAGCCCCTGAGGGTAGGGTAGGACCTACTGCAGCCCTGGGCCTGGCTGCAGCCCAGATGATTCGCTAAGGAAGTCATAGGTCAGTGGGGGCCTGAAGACGGGGAGGAATTTGCTGGACAGAGCACTCCTGGCAGAGGGAACAGCAGATGTGCAGAGGCTGGAGGACGAGAGCGCTCGGCCCGGCTGAGGAGCTGGAGGATGTGTGTGACTGTGATGGGTGGTACGGTGCGAAGTGGTGAAGAAGGACGAGGCGGCGCGGGCCCAATGCTGGACAGACGCTGTCCGCCATGGGAAGAAACTGGGACTGTGTGCTAGGGTTGCGCGGAGCCACAGCCGCATTTTATGCGGGACCGTGACACCCAGATTTCATGTTGTGAGGACGGACTGTCCTTGAGCTTACAGTCCAGTTAGGGAGATGGGACAATTCTCGTTTATAGGACGTACTGCAAGGCAGCGTGCGATAAGTGCCAAGCGGACTTGATGGAAAGTGATCGGCTCCAAAGGAAGGAGCAGGGAAGGGTCTTGCTGGGGATCCTGGGGTCTGGTAGAATAATTCGTATTTGAGAGAGACGGGGAAATAAGACCAAAGGGCTGAGAGTGAAGAAGTGGCCAGAGGGGACTCGTCGGGCGAGGCTGTGTTCTGGGCCCTCAGGGAGGACGCAGCCGAAGCTGTGGCGAGGGCCTAGTGGAAGGCCCGCAGCCCAGCTTTCTGGGGCGGCCGTGGCGGTGGTGTGCACAGTGAGCACGCTTGGGGTCTTCTGGAGAACTTAAAAATTCGGACTTCCAGATCCCATTTGCAGTAATTCTACTTTAGAAGGAATTGGGACTGGCAGGAAATGGGAATCTGCATTTTAGCAGCCTTCCAGAAAGGCGGGCTTTCTGGAACAGAATCCATAAGGGGAGGGGGCGGGGTTGTGACACCGAGGCAGCGAGCAGGCAGAGGGACTGGAGGAGTAGAGGACAGAAGCGAGGCCTGTGCTTGGCGCTTCTGACTGGCGGTCCCCTACTGTCCCAGCTCCCTGAGGTGCACACCAACAGCTGTGACAACATCTCCCAGTTCTCTGTGGACAGCATCACCAGCCAGGAGAGCAAGGAGCCTGTGTTCATAGCTGCAGGGGACATCCGGTACGGCCAGACTACCACCTGCCCCTTGTCCCCTCCCTCCCGGGCACTGCCTGTCTCCGTCCCGTCCTGGGTGTCAGCCTCTCTTTCCCTCTTCCCTCTCCTTCCTCTGTCCTTGTCCTGAGGCCACAAAACTGGAGGCAGTGAAGGTGCAGGTTGAGAAGTGACTGGGCTGCCACCGAAGGAAGTTACATTTTAAGAGGACTCCAAAGGGATGAGAACCCACCAGAGGAAGGAATTAGAAGAGCGTTTCTCGGAGCGGGTCTGAGGACCACCGTGTCCGGATCAAGGGAGGGGGAGGAGCGCTTGCTGGACGTACAGATGCCGGAGCCACACCTGGGCGCTCTCAGGGTCTCGGTCGAGGAATGGGGAGGGCCCGGTAACCTGCACTGCAGCGTGATTACAGCCCGCCAGCTTAGCGGAACTCTCAGGCCAGGTTTCTGTCTCTGTGTGCCCAGAATCAAGGAAAGAGTGCAGGAGATGCCGGCATAGACCGGGGCTGAGGCTCGGGGGCATCTCTGCCAAGCAAATGATACAGTTTCTTCCTGCTAGACGGCGGCTCTCGGAGCAGCTGGCTCACACCCCCACGGCCTTCAGACGAGACCCGGAAGACCCTTCCGCAGTTGCTCTCAAAGAGCCCTGGCAGGAGAAAGTAAGGTGGGTCGGGTGGGAGTGGTCCCTAGGCCCTTCCAAAGCTTGGAGGTGACCCGGGGGACCCACTGCACCATCTGTATTGTCCATTAGCGTCTCCCAAACCATCAGGCCCCCCGGCGCCCGAGTCCTGGCCTCGTGGGGAGTTTGATTTGGACTGCGGGCACAAGCCGTGTCTGTCCTCTCCGGGCATCACCCTTAGACGCCTGCGGCTGCTTTCTTTCTTCACAGGCGCATCAGAGAGGGCTCCCCCTATGGCCACCTCCCCAATTGGCGGCTCCTGTCAGTCATTGTCAAGTGTGGGGATGACCTTCGGCAGGAGCTCCTGGCTTTCCAGGTGTTGAAGCAACTGCAGGTAAGAGAGGAGGGGGAAGAAGGGGAACTGGGCCCACTGGCTGCAGGCGGTTCCGCAGGGGCGCTGCTGGGGACGGGCTTTCCCCCACGCTGGTGCTCCATCCAGGAAGTACAGCCACACGCGCAGCTCCACAGCGACCCCTCGTGGCCTTTTCATGACCTGTGCCTGCTGTGATCCCTGAACTTTGGGGGCTAGGTTTGTCCTTGAGTCTCCTAACTGGTCTGTGGCGGGTGGGGGGGGGGGTTGCGGTGTGCTGACATGTCGACCCCTGAACCTTTGCGTTGGTCCCCTGCAAGCAGCTTCACTTATTGGATCCAGTTCTCTCTATAAATATTGTCATTTTTTTTAAAGAGGGCTTCTCTGCACCTAAATCCTTCCTTTGCCTTTTTGGGGCTTTCACTCTTTCCAGGGCCTTTTCTCACATACCTCCCTGTGTATTGTCGGGCCCTGGACTTCTTTTGAAACTGCCTGGTCCTCAGTGGGATCAGTGGGTTTTCCTCACTTGACAGCCCAGAATCCAAGGCCACAAGGATGGGCACTGTCCAAGGTTGAGGTCAGAGGGGGATTTTAGCCTCCTCCCCCAGTTTGGAAAGATGATAGTCGCATGCCTCTGTGTCTCCTCACAGTCCATTTGGGAACAGGAGCGAGTGCCCCTGTGGATCAAGCCATACAAGATCCTTGTGATTTCGGCCGACAGCGGCATGATTGAGCCCGTGGTCAACGCTGTGTCCATTCACCAGGTGAAGAAGCAGTCACAGCTCTCCCTGCTTGATTACTTCCTGCAGGAGCACGGCAGCTACACCACCGAGGCGTTCCTCAGTGCCCAGCGCAATTTTGTGCAAAGTTGTGCTGGCTACTGCTTGGTCTGCTACCTGCTACAAGTGAAGGACAGGTGGGTGAACTTTGCATCCTGACCTCGGCCCTTCCCTCGCGTGTTCGCTCTTCCCCACCTCCCGTTGCCTAGATGTAAAGGTGGAACGAACAACACAATTTAAGCGGAGGCGTATTCCTGAGCCATGCGGCAGGGAGGCAGACAGGTGCTAGGATGCGGAGGCAGAGAGGTGCAGGGCGTGGGGGAGGAGCAGGGTTTGAGAGGCGGGGTCCTGAAGGATGCAGGAGGACGAGGGCGGAGAACACTGTCGGTGGGGGGGCCCTCGAGGACGGGGACAGCGCAGTGCTGCCCGGCAGAGGAGTAGGCGGCGGCGCTGCGGGTGGGCTGAGGCCAGGCCAGAAGGGCCTTTGCCCGCGAGGCTGCAGGCAGAGGAGTGACAAGGTCCGGGCTTGGACTTGACTGCCCCCTGTGGCGTGGAAGGTGAGGTCGGATGTAACTGGGTCTTCACAAAGCAGGAGGTACTGAGGCCTGGCCTGAGGGCAGTGGTGGCGACCGAGAGCAGGAAAGAGAAGATGGACGTGAGGGACGTGGTGGACATAAAGTTGTAACTCCCAGCCCTGTACTGCCTTTGTCGCTCCAACAGGATTTCCACAGCTTTTGAGTATCCGTTGTTTTTCTCACAGCTGTCATTTCTTCCAATATCATGTTGACCTTTGTGAGGTCCAACTTCACGTATAGGCGAGCAACATGTTGTACACACACAGTGACCCCCCCGAAAGTCTGTCTTAGTCTGTCTCCAGACAGTGAGTGACTCAAGGTCGGCCCCTTGGATGTTCCTGCGAGTTGCCCGTCACTGGATAGAGGGCAGCCCCTTGCAAAGCCCGACGCAGTGGCCTGAGCCCCTGGGGCTCCCAGCCCAGTGGCAGCACATGGAGAGCTGACTGATGGGGCTATTTAACGGGAGTCTAACGTCTGTTAAGGACCTGTCATGGCCTGGCATTCTCCTATGAAAACCCCACGAAAGCCCCGTCAGGCAGGCGTTTCCTCCTAAGGGGAATGCGGGTCCGGGAGCTTTCAGAGCCCGTGCGTGGTCTACCCGGCCGGCCCTGCACGTGCGGGCTGACGGGAGAGGCGATCATCTGTCAGGAAGTTGGTTGCGAGCTTTAGACTGTCCCTGAAGCAGCAGGATTTTGAACTCAGGGCCCAGAGAGCCGAGAGCTGAGCCCGGATTGAGTAGATGGGCTGGGCGGCAGGAGGCAGATGCCTGTCAGGCCCTCAGGCTTCCCTGTAGGAAACGGGTATGTTTGGAGTCGGGGCCAGCCTTGAAAGAGGGGGAGGGGCAGGCAGCGGATAAAGCTTGTGAGGTTAAGAATGAATGTCATCCAGCTATGAACGTGTCAGCCACTGGCAGGAAGTGGCAGCAGAGATGAGGTGGGATCCGGTGTAAATCCCTTCACCTGCTGCACAGGGAACCCCGAGTGGACTCCAGCAGTTCAGACAGAAGCCGCCCCTCTTCTCTGGGGCCTGGGGCAGGGAAGTCCCTTCTCTCGGGGCTCGTCTCCTGACCTGTACAACGAAAGGTTGGACTGGGACGTCTAAAACCTTCCTCGCTCCCAAGACGGACTGTGTTGCTCAATTTGTGACGCTGTCCCCAAGGGGGAAGGACGGAGGTGGGACTGGTTCTCTGGCTGTCCCCCTCTTGTAGCCAGACCAAACCTAGAGAAGGTGGCCTCCACGCCTGACAAAGCCTCTGTTGACAGTGCGGGGGTCGGTCAGGCCGAACGGGCCAGGCTCCCATGCTTTGCGTGCTAATTCCTGCCGCCGCCGGCCACTCCGGGAGCCCTGAGACCTGACTTCCCTCCCTCCAACTCCTCGTCCTGCAGCGAGCCTGTCCTGCAGCGAGCCTGTCGTGCGACGGGCTCCGAGCCGAGCGCGCAGAACTCCTCCTCGGAGCCCCCGCACCGCTGCTCACCCCGACTCCGACTCCCGCTCAGCCTGCCCTTGCCTGGCGGGCTCTGCTCTGTGGGGGGGGCGGCCCAAGGATGTTCTGACTGGAGGCCTCCCGCTGGGCAGGGGGCTTGCCTTGCCTTCAGGTTCTCTGCTCGGGATCAGTTTGGGTGCTAGAAGCACGAGTTTTGGAAAACGGGGCCCTTCTTGAGCTGTTCTAAGTGGTTAGCGGTGGCGATTTCAACAATAATCACAGCGATGACAATTTCGGACTCCACAGCCTCTGATCGCAGTTTCCTTTTCTGATTTCCCTTCGTCCCGCTGTTAGCTTGCGGTCCTAGGAGGCTGGGCCCGGAGTTCTGAGCAGCGACGAGCGCGGCAGGAGCCCGGGATCACGTGGCCGGCGTGCTGGGCTGGCGGCTCCCGCCTCAGTCGGACTTACTCCTGCCTCTCTCTCTCCTCTGCCCCCTCCTCAGACACAATGGAAACATCCTTTTGGATGCGGAAGGCCACATCATCCACATCGACTTTGGCTTCATCCTGTCCAGCTCACCCCGAAACCTGGGCTTTGAGACGTCAGCCTTTAAGCTGACCACAGAGTTTGTGGACGTGAGTCAGGAAGGAGAGGTGCCTCCCTGTGTCCTTGCTCTGTCTTGGGAGAGGGAGCTGTGGGCTCCCCCCAGATTTGGGACAAACAGAACAGAAAGGGCAGCAAGTCAGGGTGAGGCTGGATGTCCCGGGAGGCTTCCTGCCCGATGAGAGAGCGGGGAAGTCACGGAGTTCGGCGTGTTTGCCCCGACGGAGGGGGTCCCGGCTGGCTTGTAGGACACTGAGCCCCGTGCACACACGAGTCTCCCTTCACAGGTGATGGGGGGCCTGGATGGCGACATGTTCAACTACTACAAGATGCTGATGCTGCAGGGGCTGGTCGCGGCCCGAAAGCACATGGACAAAGTGGTACAGATCGTCGAGATCATGCAGCAAGGTGGGCTGGGAAGAGGCCACACATTTGGGGACAGGGCAGTGCCCATAGTGCCTCAGGGTTCCCACTTACTGGGGCCCTGGAGCATGGAAGTTCCGAAACGCGGATTCCGCCTCAAGACTGGGGGCGGGGGTGCCCAGAGGGTTTCCAGCTCCCATGACCCAGTGCCGTTTTTCCCTCAGGACAGTCCTCCTGATTTCTGACCGAGCTGGAAGGGGTGGGGGGGCGGGCGGACGCTAGGCCGCAGAAACTACCCCCTAGGCACACTCAGGGAAAAGAACAGCCGTGTCTCCACCTTCCCCGCCCCCCCATCCCTTGTCTGCCTCAGCTTGTTTCCTTCCGTGTCTGGCTCTTCTCTGCCAACCCAGGTGTTTCTGGTCACCACTTCCTCCCGGCTGGCCCTTGACCACTCTCTGCCCTGACCCCCGAGCCCTCCCCTGTGCCAGCCCTCTCCTCTTGATCTACTCTGAGCCGTTTCCTTGCCGCCTACAGTGTCCTGTCCAGGACCCCTCCCCTCCCAGCTCCTCTGGGCCCTGTCTCCATCCCCTCCTCAAGGCCGCAGTGCGCACTTGGGCTAAGCTGCCAGTCTCCTCCTCCCCATCCCTGCCCCCACCCCACAGGTTGTCGCCGTTGCTCAGGAGCGTCCCCGTCTGGCCCCGTGATGACGGTGGCCCAGATCATCTGTGAGTGTCAGACGTAGCATAGGCAGAGGCTGCAGCCAGATAAGTGCCCAGCTCAGGGCCCGTTCCCCAGACCCCCTTCCCAGCCTTCCCTCTGGGTCCTGACACTCTGCTCCCTCCACCCTTACTGGGGGCGAGGTGGTGCTGGTCGCCTCCCCCTCTGCCCTCACCGCATCACCTGGAGGGCCTTAGGAGTGTGGGATGAAGAGGGGCTCCCCCCGCTTCCCCCCCTCTTCCCAGGCAGAACTGTACCCACAGTCCGGGCACCCTCCGAGGTGGGAGGGAAGGGGCACTGCAGATGCCCGCTTCGGCTGTTGCTGCCGCCCCTCCCCCTCCGTCCGTGACCCCGTGCCCTCCCCGCCTCCCCCAGGCTCCCAGCTTCCTTGCTTCCACGGCTCCAGCACCATCCGCAACCTCAAGGAGCGGTTCCACATGAGCATGACCGAGGAGCAGCTGCAGCTGCTGGTGGAGCAGATGGTGGACGGCAGCATGCGCTCCATCACCACCAAACTCTACGACGGCTTCCAGTACCTCACCAACGGCATCATGTGACACCCTCCTCCTCAGGCCCCCGGAGAGGTGGGGGGTTGGGGGGACCCTCCCCGGGAGGGCCCTAGTGCCAGAAACCCCAGACCAGGAAGCCCCACCCACGGGAAGTGGAAGGCAAGAAATACAGAGGATCATGTGGTAACTGGAGAGCCCGCCGCGCGCGGGGCCCTGGACAGACCGCAGGACTCGGTGCCCTCCGGAGAACAGAGGTGGTAGGTGGGAGGGGCGCTGGGGCCGTTCTCCTCCTCACCAGGGTCCACAAGGTTCTTTCCACAGGCCATCCTTACTGTGCTGGGTCCCGGGAGGGGGGGAGGGGGGAGAGTAGGTTCTTGGTACTTGGGGCTTGATCCTGTGGTTGGCCTTTGGCTGTGCTGCTGCCCGCCTCTGTCCCCTCCCAGCGACCGGCTCTGGCTAGGGTCCTGCACTCGTGGCCGGTGTGGCCGGTCCCCATCCCGGGGCGAGGAAGGGAAGGACCAGGACCCCTCCTGTGGGGGAGGGGACCAGCCTAGCCACGGGGAATTCCTTGGCCTGATCCCTTCCCCGCATCCAGGGAAAGAGCTCTCAACTTTTTATTTTTAATTTTTGTTTGAAATAAAGTCCTTAGTTAGCCATCTGTGTCATTTCTGGCTTGTGTTTTTTCCGGGGGGGGGCGGGGGGGGTAAGTGACGGAGTGAGAGCAGATGCCCGTGTCCCTGCCGCAGAAGGTGCCACACGGAGCCAGGCGGAGAAGACTGCGCTTTCCCTGCCTTGTCGCGGTCAGTGCCTCCTGGTCCCTGGGAAGGGCCTCCCTCCCCAGTTCTGACTCCCTGTCAGGTGCACAATGTCTAGGTCACATAACGAGAGGAGCCTGAATGGGGGTTAAACCACGAGCAGTTTTAATGGTCTGGTTTTCTCCCTCCCGTTTCCCCACTGTTAGTATTATTATTACTACAAGAATAAAGGATTCCTGAGAGCCTGTCTGTTCCTCTCCCTTGGGCCCCCCTCCCCCTCCGAGAGGACTCGTCCCCACCAACCCCCTGCGGATTTCTGGGTTTAAAAAAAAAGTGAAAGGCACTGCAGGGGTGGGGGGCTCAAGTGCCAGGGAGGCGGAGGGGTGGTGCAGGGGCAGGGCCAGGCCCTTGAGGGTGGAGAAGCATCCTGAGGGCCCCGGCGGAGGCCTAGGAAAGGCCTCGGAAAGTCCCTCCTCCCGCGACCCTCGCGGGGGTCCGCAGCAGGAGGCCAGTTAGTGTTGGGCTCAGAAAAGAGGAACGGAGGAGGGCCTGCTCTACCAGGACCCGGGGGCCAAGGCCAAGGGGGACTGCACGCCACTATAATCCTCAGAAGCCTGCTGTGTTCGGGGGCTGGGGGCGAGGAGCCGAACAAAACGTGAGTTAGAACGAAACCCCTAGCCCGGGGACCAGACAGCAGCAGCGACCCAGGCCCCCGGCAGAAAGGGAGGGGAGGGGGCTGGTCAGTCCGGCGCCCGCCTAGTTGTCCCCGCTACCCCCTTGCCGCGCCCTGATGAACGCCATGCCGTGTGTGCGGAAATGGGTCTTGAGGTTGAGAGGGCTGTCGCAGCTCTTGCCACAGACCTTACAGGTCAGCGGGCCCCCAGGAACAGGCAAGGGGGACTCGCCACCCTCCGGGTCGGCCCGCAGTGCGGGCGGGGCCTCCTCTTCCCCGTCGCCCAGGCCCAGCGCACTGGCGCTGCCCGCGCCCCGCTTCTTCTTGTGGCTGATGAACCGGTGCCGGCTCAGAGAGCCCGGGGAGGCGAAGCACAAGCCGCAGTCGAGGCACTGCTGGGCGCCGCCGTCCATCCTCAGCCCCACCACGAGGCTCTGCTCCACCGAGCCACTGCTCCGGTAGCGCAGGGGGCCGTGGCCTCCCGGGCCGGGCCCGCCACGGGGGGACTTGGCCGGGGGCGTCGTGCTGTCAGGCTCCTCACTACAAGAGTCGGAGGACGGGCGGCGCTTCCGTCCTGGCCCCTGGAGGAGGGAGGAAGGACACTAGGCCTCCCCGTCACCGCGCACCGTCCCGGGCACCCCCCGCCCAGCTTCCCCGGGCCAGGGCCTTGGATCCTGCGGTCTCCCAGTCCCACGGCCCCGCCGCAGCAGGCTGGGCCTCTGCCTACCTGCGCTCTGGCACCGGGGCCCCGGGCCAGGGTGCTCCCCCGGCCAGGGGACTGGGCGCCGAGCGGCAAGCCGTGCCGGACCTGGACGTGTTTCTCCAGGATCAGGCGGCTGCTGAAGGTGCGTTTTCCCTCTGTGCAATACCTAGAGGGGGAGAGTGCGCGGCGTGGGCACCGGGCCCGGAGCCGAGCGGCCGGGCTCCCGCAGCGCGAGACCTCAACGTCCAGTCCCCTCGCGACGAGACGCAGGTTGGAAGGTACTCCGCGGGGCTGGGTGCGGAGCGGAAGGGGACGGGGCGGGGGGGGGGGGGCGGCAAGCAGCCAGGCGTTACCTGCATGGGTAAACTCGCTTGATACCCTCGTGATTGACCCTGACGTGGCGCCTCAGGCTGGGGGCGGAACAGAAGGAGCGCTCGCACAGGCGACAGGGGAACTTTTTCACGGACTGGGGAGAGCAGAGGGTGGGCGACCTCAGAGCCAGGCTCCGGGACCCCACGGCCACACGCACCGATCCGGGAGGGGGTGGCCCGCTCACCTTGCCGTGCTCCTTCTTCATGTGAGCCACGTACTCATCCCGCTCGGGGAACCAGGAGTGACAGAGGCCGCAGGTCCAGCCCCCAGGGCCCCCACCCCCACCCTTGACGCCTTTGCTCCCCAGGTCCCGCCGGGGCCGTTTGGTGGGGCGAGGGGGCGACGGGGAGCTGGGCAGCTCTTCCTCTTCTGAGGACGAAGACGATTCCTCGGTAGGCGCGGGGGCTCCTCCCCGAGACACAGCCAGCTCCTCGGGCTCGGCCTTGGGGGCCGGCAGGGCGCCCGCCGCCGCCCCCTTCCCAGCAGCGTCCTCCCCGGGGCGCCCGGACTGGTGCGTGTTCTGGGAGAGGGAGACAAGGGGGCAGCGTTGCGCAGGAGGGCCTGGCTTTGCCAGGGCGGTGGCGCCCCCGGGGCCCCAGGTCACCACAGCTGAGCACCCCCTCTGGCCCCTAACTCCTGTACCTTGAGATGATCCAGCATGGTCCTTTTCTGGGCAAAAAGCAGAGGACAAGACGGGCACTTAAAGACGCTGACGCGCTGGGGCAGCAGGTGCTGGTCGAAGTGTGAGGAGAGGAGGGGTTTGTGAGTGAAGACCGTGTCACACATGGCGCACTTGTAGATCATCCTGTGTGGGGGGAGAGGACAGTGCAGACACCCTGCCCATCAGGGCCCCGCCCCCGCTCGGCCCGCCCGGCTCCCTCCCGGGTCTCACTTGGCCTGCTGCGTGTGGAAGCTGGGGTGCTGGGTGTACAGGTGGGCGTGGGCGCTGGGTGCAGACTTGAAGGCCATGGGGCAGATGGGGCACTTGTGGAAAACCTCGCAGTGCGACGTCTGGATGTGGGACTTGATGGAGTTCACACCCCCAAACACCACTGCACAGCTGGGGCACCTGGCGGGGGGGTGGGGGGGGCGCGGAGTGCGGAGGTGAAGTGGGGCGTCCCCGGCCTGTCCCCCAGCCCTCTCACTCCCGGGAACCGCTGGCCTCGGAAGGCGGGGGAAGGAGGGGTGCACCGACCCTGCTCCTTGCGGGGGGCGGTGGAGGACGGGCTGGGGCGCGCTCTGCTCTCCGCGGGAGCAGAGCGAGGGCCGCCAGATCCGGGGCTGAGGGGTTCGGCGGGAGAGACGGGAGGCGGGGGTGCTCCCTGAGAGGCCAGCTGAGCGGCCCGGGGCGGTGGGGGCGGGGGAGGGGAGGCACCTGTATCCCACGCGGCGGGACAAGTGCAGGCAGGCGTCGCGGAGGTGGGCCTGGAAGTTGGCCTGCAGGAAGTTGCCCCCGCACTCGGGGCACACATGCGGCGGCCGGTTCTTGTGCATGCGCTGGTGCGCGCTGAAGCTGCAGCGGCTGGGGAGCACCATGGGGCAGCTCGGGCACACCTGTCCCGCGGGGGGGGGGGGGGGAACGAGGCCGTGAGGAGTGGCCCGCGCCCCCCGGCCCCCCGCCCCCCGCCCCCCCGGGGGAGGGCCGTGAAAGGCAACTCACGGTGCTGTCGGCCCCGGGGCCGGGGGGCCCGGGCTGCTGGAAGTGGGCGGCCATGCCAGCCTTGTCGCGGCACTGCTCCTTACACTCCAGGCAGCGAAAGCACGTGTAGGCCGAGGTGGCGGGGGCGGCGGGGGGCTCGGAGGACAGCGGCAGCACGGGGGCCTCGGCAGCCACGGCGCTAATGGCGGCGGCGACGGCCCCGTCGGCCTTGGCCAAGGCGGGCAAGGCCGGAGGTCCGAGGGCGGGCGGGACGGCCAGCAGGGGCGTGATGTCCGGCTGCCCCACCATCTGGTCCAGGGCCACGGGCCTCATGACCAGGTGCGAGCACTGCATGACGAGCCCTTTGTCCTTGTGCTCCCGGGCGTGCAGCAGCAGGCTGCACTTGTTGAAGAAGACCAGGCGGCGCGCGCAGTGGTTGCAGGTGACCTCGATGCGCATGCTCCGGCGGTCGTAGTGCCGCGCCAGGCTCTTCTCCAGCGAGAAGGCGTCCCCGCACTCGAGGCAGCGGTAGCCCGTCGGGGGCAGGGCCAGCCCGGCCTCGGCCGGCGGGCTCAGGTTGGGCCGGTAGGCGGGCAGCAGGTTCTTGCTGTTGAGGACCTTGTTGAAGGCCTCCACCAGGCTGGACTGGGTCCGCGAGATCACCGTGCCGCCCCCCGCCCCGGGCCCGGTGGCCGGCTTGGAGGGCTGCACCATCACCACCGAGGCGCCGTTCACCTTCTGCCCCCCGCTCCCCAGGCCGGCCCGCCCCTCGGCCTTGGGCAGGGTTTGCGGCACCAGACCCAGCACGTTCTTGGCCATGGCCTTGGGGCTGGTGGCCGCACCCCCGGGCAGCACCACGGCTTTGCGGGCCACGCTGGCCGCCATCAGCATGGCGGTGCTTGCGTTCTGGATGGTGGCCACGGGCAGCACGGTGCCCTTCAGCCTCGTGCCGTCGCCCAGCTGGACGCTCACCACCTTCGGCCCCTCGGGGGTCGCGGGGGCAGGGGACAGCTTCAGGAGGCCAGCCTCAGCCAGGAGGGTCCCCTCGGCTAAAGGGGCGGGGGGGTCGGGGTCTGACGGGACCCGGGTTACAGTCCTTGTGATGCTCCCGCAGGACGTTTTAATAGTCTTGATCCGCACCTTGAGAGGCCTTGAGGAGCCAGCGGACGCAGGGGAGTCATTGCTGTCCTCGTCCGCGGCCTCGGCCCCGCTGGAGGGGCTCTGGGGGCTTCCGGGGGAAGACTTGGCCACCGGCCCCTCCTCCTCTTCTTCCTTCAGGGGCTCGCAGCGCGGCACTCTGGGGGAGGCGGGAGGGCTCTGGGGCCCCGGAGACTGCTTGACCAAGGGCACCCCGGCACCCTGGGCAGGCGGGGTGCTGGCAGGAACGTCCGTGGCCTCCAGGCTAGAGCCAGAGCCCAGCCCTGCCAGGCCCTGAGGGTGAAGGGGGCTGCGGCTGCCTTGCTTCGAGGCCCCCAGCAGTGGGGGAGAACCAGGCGACAGCAAGGCGGGGCCGTTCTCCTGGGACAGCTCAAAGGGAGAGGAGAAGGGAGGCGGGCTGAGGGCCCCTTCCTGAGGTGGGGAGGGTGCAGAGGGAGGGAGGGGGTCAGGGTGCTCCCCTGGCTCGGGCCCAAAATGAGCAAAAAGGTCCAAAGGCGCTTTGCCTTCCATGGCTTTTTCTTTCCAGGTACCCCCACTGGGAGGAGCTGGAGAGTGGGGTGTCCCTGGAAGGGATGACTCAGGGCCCCCAAAACCATTTTGCATCAGACGAGGCCCCACAGGCCCTTCCTTAGTCACCCCCCCAGCCCGGGCCCCTTCCCCTCCTGAACTTCCAGCTGGGGACTCGGGCTGCTCAGGGCACACAGTGTTCTTGACAATGACGCTGACCGCTGATATGTCTGGCGGTGGGAGGCCATGGTCAGAGTCCTGGCCTGGGACCTCGGGGCCATCGCTGGCTGCTGCCGCCGCCGCCGCCTCTCCAGAGTCACCTCCTACGCTGGGTTCCAGCTTCCCTGAGCCTCCGGGCCCTTCGTTTTCCTCTGGCCCAGAGTGGATGGCTTCATTTGCATCAATGTCAGGGATGTCAAAGGCAGCAAGGAGGTCGTCGAAATCAGGCGTCTTCATGTCCCCCATGGCAGCAGGTCCCAGACCTGGTGAAAAGAGAAAAAAGGAGAAACTGAGCCCTCGGGAGGCAGGAACCCTGGCCCTCCTCCCTGGAGTGCGCCACATTTATCCTCTCGGGGCCCGAGCACAACGTGACCTGGGGACACCTTTACCACTGCGCGAATCCTAGAGCTGGCCGGGGCACCTGGTTTGGCAAACCCTACAATTGAAAGGGAAGTAGTGTGCACGCTCCAGGGAAGACACCGAGATCCAGAAAAAGCAGAAGAAAAGGCCCTTCTCAGAAATGCAGCTGAGAGACCTGGGTCCTAGAGATGGAGGAGTTCAGTGAACATCTCGGTTGAAACAGCCTCAGCCCCTCCTGTGCCCCGCGCAGAACCAATCAATTAATCAATACCACTATAAGGAGAAAGGTGTACACGATGCTCTGGGTCTAAGGGCTCATTCATGGCAGCCTGGGACCCATTCATAATTTCTCCATGGGTGTTCTGGGGGTCCAGAGAGATCTGAAAGGTCATGTGTACAAAGGGACTGCGACTTAAGCCAAGATGAGAGAAATGATTCTAGTTCCAGCTTTATCAATGGCCTGATGTCCACTGCCGTACTTCTGAAAACGGGGCCATGTACTCCATACGCTACAGGGTGATGCTGAGCATGACAGGAATCAAAACCCTGAGGGTCAGAAGCCAGAGGAGGGCTTGTTATTACAGCTGGGACAAACCAGGACATGTCAGATCACGGAGGAGCTAGGAAGGACTAAGCGCTGGGAATCCAGGGCCGGGGTCAGAGACAAGAGTCAGGGGTGAAGTGTAGGGACTTGGGGTAGTCACTGGCACCTGGACACCTAGCACGGTTAGCAAGGAGAAGTGGACTCAGGGAAATCACCCAAGAGACCAAGACGGAAAGAATAAGACACAGGAACAGAAAGAGACAAAGAGAAGAGACGGAGGGGAAAACCGTGACGGCGCCCTGGTCACAAGGGCCCCAGCCTAGGCCTCTCCTGTCACAAACACCTGCTGCTAGCTCACCTACCTTCCCCAGAGTGCCTCTGCCCTCCCGTGGCCCTCCCTGCGCCAGCCCCTCCTCCCGTCCACCCTCCCCGGATCTTGCTCTCTCAGGGCCAAACCTCCAGGGACACTCACCCAGCACAGCTGCCACAGAGGGGACAAGCCAAGCCCCCTCACTCCTGTCATTTCTGCTCTGGGCTCCTAACTCACACTCCTCCGCTTTTCCTTTTCCCTTGGCAACACCAGTCCAGGAAGTGTCGCCCAACCCCAACCTGGCCCGGTGCGCACGCACGCCACACACGTACACACACACACACATCCCACTAGACTCCTGTGGCGCTAAACCAACAAGAGGGCTAGGCTAGGGCTCGGGGAGGACCCAGGTCTGCTCCTCCGCAGTTTCTCCCCGCGAGGGTTTCCATATCCAGGAGGAAGAAACTGAAGAAGTCTCTGCCCTCACGCATTCTCTGCCCAGGGTTTCCCAGGGCCAGTTCTCTCCCCTCCTGCCAGCCTTTAGCCCAGAGAAACTGGAGACCGTCCCAGCAGGTGGCAGCCGGCAACGCTGGCACGCAGGTAGGGTAAGAGGAAGAGGGTACCAACTAGAGAAGGAGAGGGAAGTTTCCCCCTCACTCCCCCCGACTGAATCCGCAGTTTCTGGGTTCACGCAAAGCCCTCCATCCCTTGCCCTGCTCCGCCTGGCTCTCGCCCCGGCGCGAGAAACCGGAGCCCCCTTCCACCCGGGCCACCAGGGCCACCAGAAGAGCGGCTGCTGAAGCACAGACCAGTGGGACTGAGAAAACATCTGCCCACTCACCCTCCCCAGGCGACTCCCCCTTTGGCGTCCAAGTGACTTAAGCGGTCATGCGATAGCCAGGAGCGGACAGTCCACCAAGCAGCGGGAGCTCAAGGCCAAAGAGGCTCCCCCCGCCCTACGGCCGAGGCCGAGGCCTCTTCCGTGGCTGCAGTGCCCGGACTCTTGGGCTCCAGCCCTTCCCCCCCCCCCCCACCCCTTCCCTCTGTTCTTCCCCAAACGCCAAAGGAAGGGGCTGAACAGGAAGAGGGTGCACTGGCCCGGGTCGGGAGGGGGCTCCACTGCCCTTTCCCTGGCCCGGGGCCTGCGGCGCAGAGGCGGGCGAGGGGCCGGCGGCCGGGGGCGATTAGGCTGCCGCCAAGCTGGGCAACGGGTGGAATTAAGTCCCGGCCATCTGCCGACGGCCGGCGCGGGGAGCAAGTCCGGGGTTGCGAGGAGGGGGCGGGGTGTTCAGAGGAGAAGCCGCCGGGGAAACTGAGGCGCAGCGCTCTCGCTCGCCCCGGCCTGAGAAGGGAAGGACGGGCCCCGGGCAGGCCAGGCCCCGTGGGATCGCGGCGCCGCACCTCCCGGCCCAGGACTTCACGGGAGTAGGGAAGGCGCGTGCAAAGAGAGGAGTGGGGAGGGGACGGTCTCTGAGTGACTCGCAGCTCTCCGACCCGGGTCCGTCCCAACTCCGACCTCCTCCCCTCGCCCCGGCGCAGCACAGCCTCCTCCTCCCGCAGACTCCCGAGGATCCCTGGAGACCGGAGCGATCGGAAGGCGCGCGGCGGCCCGGGGCGCGAGGCTGAGTCCCGCCCGGGCCCGGACGCTGACCCGCGCCCAGTCGGGGTGCAGGCTCCGCTCCGGCCAGGCCCAGCTCCCCCGCCCCCGCCCCCGGACACGGACACCATTTTAGGTCGCGACATCCCGCAGCCTCCAGTCACCGGGCCGCGCTTCGGACGCCTCTTGGGCTCGGGGCGCCTGGGCTCGGGGACCCCGACCCTCCCTCCACGTTTACCCGGCAGGGGGGCTGTGCTTTCAACGGGCTGGGAGTTTCGCCCATCCGCCTCAAGGGATGGAGGCGACCGCGGGGCCTTCCTAGAAGCCGCCCCAGGGGGGCGGCGCGGAGAAGGGGGTAGTTGACCAAGTGGGGGAGGGGCGGGGGTATTTACCCGCCCCCCCAGGGGGCGGGGCCAAGGGCGGGTATTACCCCAGGTAAGCTTACTCGTTCCGCTCCAAGTGCGGGCCGGGACCCAGCGGTCTCTCCCCTGCTCCCGCCGCCGCCGCCGCCGCCGCCGCCGCCGCCCTCCCCGCGGCCGCCGCTACTTCCTGCTTCTCTCGCGTTCGGCCTCCCCCTCCTTCAGCTCCCTCCGCGTTCCAGGTCTGGGCTGCCCGCTTCCGCACTCGCCATTGGCCCGCACTCCCGTCGTTCAGCGCCGCGCCGCTCCCGGCCCCGCACTGGGTTGGCCTTCGGCGCTGCCGCTCGCAACTAGCCCCTCGCAGCCCTCCCAGCCTCATTGGGCAAGGAGCCCAGGCCTTCTGAAGATGCCTCTCCCCATTGGCTGCGCCGGGCCCACCTGCCCCATCGGGGCATCTCAAAAATGACTGGCTTCCGCTGCAGTCGCTTAGAAGGAAGCCAATCTGATCCCCTGCTTTCCCTCTAGAGGCGGTGACTGTCCCAGGTGCGCCTCCGCCCCCTCACTGCCTATTGGCCGCGATCCTTGCAGCCTGCGGTCCACTTATGCAAATTACGAGAACTCTCCGCTTCTATTCGGTGGGCACTTGGAGGAGAACCTCGTAGACTCCGAACGAAGCCCGGATGCGTAGGTCCG
The DNA here is from genome assembly GCA_028646485.1 of Cryptoprocta ferox. Classification (NCBI taxonomy): domain Eukaryota; kingdom Metazoa; phylum Chordata; class Mammalia; order Carnivora; family Eupleridae; genus Cryptoprocta; species Cryptoprocta ferox. The sequence goes on from CM053570.1 coordinate 1,596,462, forward strand.
CTCGCTGCCTTCTCAAGCTAAACCCCAATGTCAGTCATGCCGTGCCGAAGTCACAAAATGGGACGTAACCCAAAACATTACGTCATCTGGTTGACCAGTTCCTTGCAGTCTTCCTACTGTCTAGATGGTCATTCAACGTGCATGGATGGGGTTCTCGCGCGGGCCAGCTCCTGGGCGATGGCGTTACCCCTACCTTCTCCCTCTGCAGGAGCGCTTGCAGTGGGGGCGGGATTAGTTATGCGTGGGGAAGGAACCGGCACCTGGAGCCCGGGACGGCTGGGCAGACCGGAAGTGGAGGAGAGGTGACGTTAGAGTGCTGGCGTGGCCCGAGCCTTTTCGAAAGGGATCTTAAAGCGGCGTGCTGGTAGGCTTCCTGAGCACGGGGACTGGATGGGACCGACGCTCGCTTCCATTTCCCATTTTAGGGCTCTCCTTTTCCCCGCCCCCGGCACGGGGTGGGGGTGGAGTCGAGGCCGGTTTTCCCGCGCTTTGTGGCCACGCCCCCGGGGGCGGGAGAAGGGGTGGCGATCCTCGGAAAATGAGGCGCCCCGATGTCCGTAATACAGAGGCGAGCCCCGCGTGCCCCCTGGCGCGCCGCTGGCCCGCCCGCGAGCCTCCGCAGCCTGCCGCGTCCCCGGCAGCTCGCCGCCGGGACCTGATGATTCAAAGTGGTTCTGTTACCCTGCGCGGGAGCCACTTGTCCTCGCGACCTAGGACTCTCCGACGCGCGCGCCCTGCGACTTTACATGCGTAATAGCGACTGCGTTGAGATGCCAACCAGAGCTTCTGGGTGGAAATCTTCGCGCCGCCACCATGGAAATCTGTGGTTCCCACGGGCAAGTCGCTCGACCTCCCTGCACCGGTTTTCTCAAGGACAGAACGGGGACTATACTACCCACCGACACGATTGTTTTGGTGAGGATTAAATGCGTTCGGAACTTAAAAGTGCTTTGTAAAGTGATGGGCAAATGGAGTGAGTGCTCCCCCGCCGGCCGCCTTGCTCGCTTCCTTGTTTGCCCGCAGTTCCTCCAGCTCGCGGCGTGCCTGACTCCGAACCACTAACCAGAGACGCCTCCTGGATGTGGCCGGGCGGCATTCCATTCCCACCTGCCTCTCCGCGTCGTCCTGCCGGGAGTAATAATTACTACTGATGCACACGTCCCGTGTGTGGGACCTATTATAAGAACTTTATATATATTATCTTACATAATCCTTGCCACAGCAGCGTGAGGGAGGTCTCGGTATTATCTCCGTTTTACGGGGGAGGAAACCGCGGCACAGACAGGTTAGGTTAGGTCCCTGAACCGAGGTCAAAGGCAGTGGAGTTGAAAGCCCTAAGGGTCCAGAAGCCTAGACACTGTTTCACAGATTCCCTTGCGGAGGGAGGAGACACAGAATCCAGAACAGGCTCCAGGCTCCGAGCTGTCAGCGCAGAGCCTGATGCAGGGCTCAAACCCATGAACTGTGAGATCATGACCTGAGCTGATGTGGTGCCTCACCGACTGAGCCCCCCAAGCACCCCAGAAATATTTAATTCAACCGATACTTGAGCACCATCTAGGAGTAAAATAATGTTGTAGGCACTGAAGACACAGCAGTGAACAAAGCAGACAGGAATCCCTGGCCTTATGAAACATACGGAGAAGACAGATAACAAATATGGTAAATAAGTAAGATAGAGAGAAGCATGTTAGAATCGCTAATTGCCAGGAGAAAAATTAAGCAAGGCTGTTAAGCCATGAAAAGAAATCCGAGAAGCTCAAATGCATATTGCTAAGTAAAAGAAGCCACTGGAAAGTCTATATACTGTATGATCCAACTACATGACATTCTGGAAAAGGCAAAACTGAGGAAGCGGTAAAAAGATCGGGAGTTGCCAAGTGTTCAGATGGAGGGAGGAATGAATCGGTAGAACCCAGTGGATTTTTAGGCAGCGGAGCTATTCTCTATGACACTGTCATAGTGGGTCCATGACATCATACCTGTGTCAAAAGCCCTACTGAAAACTATGGACTTTAGTTAATAGTAATGTATCAATATTAGTTCATTAATTGTAACAAATGTACCACAGTAATACAAGATGTTAGTGATAGGGAAAACTAGGGAGAAGAAAGTATCTGGTAACTGTAACTTTTGCTCAACTTTTCTATAAACCTAAAACTGCTCTAAGAAATACTCTGCTAATCTTTTTTTTTTTTTTAATGTAAAAAAAAGAAAGCAGGAGTCGGGCGTGCCTGGGTGGCTCAGTCGGCTAAGCATCTGACGCTTGATCTCAGCTCATCTTGATCTCGGGGTCGTGAGTTCAAGCCCCACGTTGGACTCTGCACTGAGTATGAAGCCTACTTAAAAAAAATAATAAATAATAAATAAAGCATGGAAGGAGGACAGGAAGTGTGGGAGGATTACGATGGCCTTTCTGAGAAGGTGGCATTCAAGTTGGTGCTATCTGCATAGCTACTTGTGAGAACATTCCAGAAAGAGGGAACAAATACAAGGTCTTGAGGGTGGGAGCATGTTTCAGAGGGGTAAGGGGATGGGATGAATGGGTCAGGTCACCAGATTTTTTGGAAGGACTTTGCTGTTTTCTCAGAGTGGGATGGGAAGGAAACAGGACATAGTGGCCTGACTTACCTTTTAAAAGGTTTGGATGTGCAGGGAAATGCAAATCAAAACCGCAATAAGATGTCACCTTGTGCTTGTCAGAATGACTAAAATAAAAAACACAAGAAACAACAAGTGTTCACACAGATGTGGAGAAATAGGAACCCTCATGCACTGTTGGTGGGAATGCGGACTGGTGCAGCCGCAGTGGAAGACAGTATGGAGGCTCCTCAAAAAATTAGAACTACCCTATGATCCAGCAATTGCACTACTGACTGTTTACCCAAAGAATACAAAAACACGAATTCAAAGGAATACACGCGCCCCTATGTTTATTGCAGCATTATTTACAATAACCAAATTATGGAAGCAACCCAAATATCCATTGATACATGAATGGGTAAAGAAGATGTGAGATGATTGAGAGAGAGAGAGAGAGAGAGAGAGAGAGATCATGGAATAGTACTCAGCCATAAAAAGGAATGAAACCTTGCCATTTGCAACAACATGGGTGGAACTAGAGACTATAATGCTAACTGGGATAAGTCAAGTCAGAGAAAGACAAATACCATATGATTTCACTCATATGTAGAATTTAGGAAATAAAACCAACAAGAAAAAAAAGGAGACAAGGCAAAAAACAGACTCTTAACTATGGAGAGCAAACTGATGGTTACCGGGGGTGCCTGGGGGGCTCAGTCGGTTCAGCGTCCGACTTTGGCTCAGTCCATGATCTCATGGTTTGTGGGTTCGAGCCCCGTGTCGGGCTCTGTGCTGACAGCTCGGAGCCTGGAGCTGCTTCAGATTCTGTGTCTCCGTCTCTCTCTGCCCTCCCCCACTCATGCTCTGTCTCCCTCTCTCCCTCTCTCTCTCTCTCTCTCTCTCTGTCAAAAATAAATATTTTTAAAAAGTTTTAGAAAGAAAGAAGAAAGAAAAGGAAGGGAGGAAGAAAGAAAGAAGGAAGGAAAGGAAGGAAAGAAGGAAGGAAGGAAGGAAGAAAAAGAAAGGAAAGAAAGAAAGAAAGAGAAAGAAAGAAAGAAAGAAAAACTCAAGACCTTGAGGCCTGAAGAAGTAGAATAATGTTGCCATTTCTTTTCTATAACTTTTCTGTTTAAAAAAAAACAAACACGCCCAACATGGGGCTTGAACTCAAACCCTGGGACTAAAAGTCACATAATGTACTGACTGAGCCAGCCAGTGCCCCTAATGTTGCCATTTCTTGAGCTGGGAAGGTTACCAGGAGAAGCGGTTTCCAGGACGAGTTCAGCAGCTCAGTTTCATTCGTGTTCGGTCATATGACACATCCAAGTAGAGATATAAATGTGGGTGTCATCGGCTTATAGCTAGTATTTAAAACCCCGGTCAGAATGGATGAGATCACCGAGGGAACGTATGAAGATAGAAAAGAGAAGAAGTCCAAGGACTGAGCCATGGGGAATTCCAGAGGTTGAAGGTCGAGCAGTAGGGACACCACCAAATGGGACTGAGAAAGAAGAGTAAAGAAAAGGAGAGGCCACCTGGCTGACTCAGTCAGTGAAGCACGCAGCTCTTAATCTTGGGGCTGTAAATTCAAGCCCCACATTGGGTGTAGAGATTACTTAAAAATAAAATCGGGGGGGGGGAGGGGGGAGGCAGGGGTAGAGCCAGGAGAAGATTGTATCTTTGAAGCCACCTAAAGAAAGGGTTTCAAGGAGGAAAAGAGAATGATAAACTGTCAGATGCCACTCAAAGATCAAATAAAATGAAGCCTGAGAACTGACCAATGGATTAAGCAAAATGGAGGTCATGGGCGAGCATGACAAGGACAGATTAGGTGGATTGGTGGCCGTAAGAGCTTGCATGTAGTGGGTTCAAAAGAATGATGAGGGGAGGGGAGACAGTGACTGTGGGCAATTCTTTCCCAGGAGGGAAGGAGAGAAATGGGGTGATGACTGGAGGGGAAACAGAGGCGAGGAAAGGACCGCTTCAAGATGAAGGAATTGCACCGTGTTGGTACATTGAGAGGAAAGATCCTGTGGAGAGGAGAATCTCATGCTGCAGCCGAGAGAGAAAGAAGTTCTGGAGCCAAATGGTTAAAAAGATGAGGGGTGCGGTCTCGTTCACCAGTGGGGGCACATGTAGAGTTCACCAGAACAACAGGAGATGAGGCCGAGCGAGTGGGCGTGGCGAGGAGGCTGCGAAAATCTCTCCCGGTGCCTTTGTTGCTGCAGTGGAAGAAACGAGATCATGCCGGAAAGTGTGCGCGATGGAGGGGCTGGAGGTTTGAGGAGGGGAAGGTAGGATATAGGCGTTCAGGAGCCAGTCAAGGACCGAGAGGCCGGAGTGTTGGAAGGCTTGCTTCCAGGGGTACTGAGATCAAGAGTTAAGAGAGCCGTAGTGTGGGAGACGGGGGGGTGGGGGGGGCAGATGGCTGCAACAGAGAGAGGTGGTGGTTTAATCAGGCGGCACTGCCACGTGTGTGTGTGTGTGTGTGTGTGTGTGTGCGTGTGCACGCGCGCACATTACTAGCTCCGCCAAAGCCTCCCTTTTAGCCCTTCCCAGGGAATAATTATTACTCTCTGCTTCTATCACCGTTGTCCGTGTGATCTTGAACTTCGTATAAAATGAAATCATAGAGGGGCACCTAGGTGGCCCAGTCAGTTGAGGGTCCAACTTCAGCTCAGGTCATGATCTTACAGCTCGTGAGTTCGAGCCCCACATCTGTGCTGACAGCTCCGAGCCTGGAGCCTGCTTCAGGTTCTGTGTCTCCCTCCTTCTCTGCCCCTCCCCTGCTCACAATCCCTCTGTCTCTGTCTCTGTCTCTGTCTCAAAAATAAACACTGAAAATTGTTTTAAAAGATAAATAAAGTGAACAGTTGGGTGGCATTTAGTGTAACACGATGTTATGTAACTACCACATCTAACTCCAGGCATTTTCACCCCCCCAGCAGAAAACCCCATATGTATTAAGTAATTGCTCCAATTCCCCACCCCCCTCAGCAATCTGTGTTGTTTCTGTGAATTTTCCTACCTGGTTATTTCATATAAAGGTAATCATATAACATATGACCTTTTATATCTGGCTTCTTTCACTTAGCAGAATGTTTTCGAAATTCATCCAAGAAATTCTTAATTTTAATAAAGTCTAATTTATCAACCTTTCATTTACGAGTTTTTTTGTGTTCTGGTTAAGGTCAAGAAGATTTTTTTTTCCTAGAGTCCTTATTTGTTTTACTTTTCACATTTAGGTTCAATGATCTATTGTGAATGAATGCATATGGTGTGAGGTTAGGGATCATAGTTTTTTTTCCCCCATGTGGATATTCAGCACTTATTGAAAAGACCATTCTTGGGGCGCTGGGGTGGCTCAGTGGATTAAGTGTCCATCTCTTGATTTCTGCTCAAGTCATGATTCCGGGGTCATGGGATCGAGCCCCATGTTGGGCTCTGTGTTGAGTGGGGAGCCTGCTTAAGATTCTCTCTCTCTCTCTCTCTCTCTCTCTCTCTCTCTCTTTATCTCTCACCTTCTCTCTCTCACCTTCTGCCCTTCTCCCAAACATGTGTGCGTGCGTGCATGCATGCCATCTCTCTCTTTTAAAAAAAAGAAAAAGAAGAAAGCAGAAAAGACCATCCTCTCCCCCCATCAAGTTGCAATGTAGCAGTATTATGTTCTTGAAATGAAGAGTTCCAGTAGCAACCAGTAACTTCCTGATAGCCTCCCAACTTCCTAATTATGGCAAAGATAGCAGTTTCCCTGGCAGACTGGTTCCGCCATTTTCTGAGAATCATTTCTGGAGGCCCAGGCTCGAGCCCTCCCCTGTAGGCCTTCCAAGTACTTTGCAAACACTCAAGTCAATATATTGAATTTCTTTCTTCTTAAGATTGGATTTTGGGTTTTGCACTGAACCCTGACCAATCAAGCCCTCACACTTGTGTGTGCTACTCATCAGGCTTGTCCCCAGTGCTGTTGGTGCATATATTGTTGCCTGGAGCTCAAATTTGTCTAATTTTCCCAGCAGCTGCCTTGTTACCGGGTAGGTGGAACTATGGTAACAAAGAAGGGAAAAGCCTTCTTGTGGTTTATTTTAGACTGTTGCCCCCAAGGGAAAAGTGAGCCACTGAAATGGCCGTAAGTGAGTGTGCAGAGTGTAGCCCCAGTCTGCTCGGTCTCATCCTACACACCACAGTACTCGCCCGGGTAGACTCACCCTTCAGACACTACAAGTCCTCACACCCCCTCCCAACACACCCTCTTCAATCCACAACCTCTCCCTACGTACCTCAACCACAAACATCAGCACCTTGGCCTCAAGGCTCTACGTGTGTGTCACTCCAGTCCCCACCTGAGTTCCAGAGTTCCTGAGTTCCAGAGTGCCGCCCGGAAATGCCACAGACACTCCCAAGACCCCATGATGAGGACCAAAATCACCTCTTTCTACCATTGTCTCATCCCTGGGTTTGCATTTCAGGGAAAGTTACCACCACTAACCCACACACAGAAATCTGGGAGGCATCTTTTACTCATCCTCTTCCCTATCACCCGTGATGACTAACCCTTGTCAATTCTGCCTCCTTAGTATTTCTCATACCCGCCTCCCAAGCCCATAGTCACAACCCTCGTTCCAGCCAGCATCCTATCTAACCTGGTTGGTTGCAACAGATTCCTTATCCTTGCCCTACCCTAACTGAGAATTTTTTTCTATAAAACAAAACTAATCCTATTCAGAAGCTTAAAACCCTTCATTCTCTCCAAATGCCTGCACATTGGAGGGTGCACAGATGCGGGTGAAGTAACGACATTTTTAAGCCAACAGAAACAGAGAATTGAATACCAGCGAATCTCCACCATAAGAACTCTTACAGGATTGGCAGCTCTTTCTGCCCACGGGTCCTGACCCTGTGCTTTAATAAAATCACAGAAGAAAGAAGAAAGAAGAAGAAAGAAGAAGAAGAAGAAGAAGAAGAAGAAGAAGAAGAAGAAGAAGAGGAGGAGGAGGAGGAGGAGGAGAAGGAGGAGGAGGAGGAAGAGGAAGATTACAGGATTGCCTTCTGGGAGAATACAAACTATCTCAGAAAGAAAGTCTATGAAGCAAAATTTAGTGAGAAAAAAATTAATAAACTTGTGGGTAAAGCTAATGACCGTACTTGACTTATGTGATGTAAAAGCAGGACAGACTTTTGGGTATAGAGGATATGTTACATATACTCATTTGTTTTTGCTCCTTCCTGAAATCTACTGAAATGATACTAAAGGAATTTTTAAGAAGACATAAGCTCACGAAGACATAGAGAATGGAAAGTGAAATTCTGGAAGCTAGAAAGCCAATTAACGTACGTAACTGACTGCGCAGACCAAGGAAAACTGAATTCTGAGTCGGAGGCCAAAGCTGGAAGACAAGTTGGTTAGATCGCAGGTGCCGAACTCCATGATCATAGGGATCAGCAACACCAGGTATTTATGACGGGGAGGCTAAAGGCGGGGTGGAAAATAGGTGAACGATTTGAAACTCTAAGGAGGGTGGTATCCCAGGTTCCTTGCTCCGTTCCATGCTCTTCTGTGACGGTCCCTCCTCTGCCATGGCGGAAAGGTGGAGTTTTGAGCTCCAGAGAGGGGAGGAGTGTCATCCTTAAAAAAAAAAAAAGAAAAGAAAAGAAAGGGAGGACCGAAATAACATTTACATCCAGAATTCTGAGAACCCCAGCCCTTTCCCCAAACTCAGTACCCAGAATGCTAGCGATCAGAGCCATACTTTCCCCGTAGGACACTGGAATACGCTTGGTTGGAAGACTCTGATCTAAAGATACTGACATCGGGGATTCCTCCAGGAAAAGGCTTGGCCAGATCATGCTAGAAAGAACCGTACAGCTACCAGCTCCCCCACCAAGGCTCAAAAGTATTGTCTCCCACACACCCGGGCGAGAGTAAGATTTGGAGGAGGTAAAACCCTGCCATTCATGAGGCTGGAATAAGAGAGACAGAACCCCACCCCCACCCCCCCGCCGCCACAAGGTTAACAAGAAACACTATTTCTCCCAAGGTATGTAGCGATAAAGTTTGTAACAACTCCCTGTCTGTGACTACTGCTTTCTCACTCACCGAGAAACTTCGTTCTCTAAACTCACGGGCTATAAGAAACATTGCTGTTTGGAAGCACATCAGTAAGAATGACTCATGACCCTTTTTGCTGAAGGACTCAAGTCACCTTGAGACAGAGAAGCAGCTTTGATTTACAACCCAGGTGCCGAGCCTCAGATAAGGGGTTTCTGGACACAGTGTTGTGCATCGGTGTTTACTTCCCAGTCCAGCCCTGATATTGGCCTCTTTACACGGACCCCTATTTGCCTTGAGCCTGTCAGAACACTGCTTCGTTCAAATTTCCCCTAAGCCTTACCCTTGCCCGAGCCCTGTCGTGCCTCTTCCCCTGGGGAGGTACCTGGCGGCGCCTCTGGTCTGTGTGGTCTCCCTCACTGCACAGGCCGGGACGCCCGCGTCGGCTGGTTGGGCTAGGACAGCTCCTTCAAAGAAGACTAGAGGCTTTGGCCCCCACCAGAGTAAGGCGTGAACCCAAAATGAAGTCCAGTGGAATATGGGAAATGGGATCCGACACAGGCAAGAAGCAAGGAGAATTGCAGGATGAGAGTGAAGGGAAGTCACGGGGGAGACGGCACAGAGGTCAGAGAGGATCAGGCCAGGAGCCTTCGGGAAAGACTGGGGTGGGGGTGGGGGTGGGGGTGAGATTGACTGGGTGCTTTCAGAGGAAATGCAGACAGATGGAGAAGAGTTTGGGGTCAGTCAGCAGTAAGAAGAAGACAAAAAACACTTCAAGGAAGGGTAAGTATCACAGGGACACGTCTATGAATGACATTTACATCGTCAAAATAATGTCCATTCTGCAGAGTCCTGTAACCAAAGTTCTGTATTTTTTTTAAAATTTTTAACGTTTATTTATTTTTGAGAGACAGAGAGAGACAGAGCATGAGGGGGGAGGGGCAGAGAGAGAGAGAGGGAGACACAGAATCTGCAGCAGGCTCCAGGCTCTGGGCTGTCAGCCCAGAGCCCGATGCGGGACTCGAACCCACGGGCCGCGAGATCATGACCTGAGCTGAAGTCGGACGCTTAACTGACTGAGCCCCCCAGGCGCCCCTAACCAAAGTTCTTATATCATTATATGGAGGAAGTGGGGGAGGGACAGTGAGAAAATGGAACAGGTGAGCCCTCATCTTCCAGTTTAGAAATCCATATATAATATTATAAAGTAAAAAATCAAGTATTCACAATATGAGATGTTATTTAGAGATGTGGACGTAATTGGTAAACTTCGAGGTGCAGGATTTGAAAGTGGTTGCTTCTAGGTAGGGGAAAATGGGGAGAGTGGGCTGGGGTATGTTGTTTATAACAAGCATTACAACTGCTTAACTCCAAATTATGTGCACGTATAACTGGAAAAAAAACTAAAACAAGAAAAGATAGAACAGAGACTGCTGGGTGGCTGACTTGGTTAAGCCTCCAGCTCTTGGCGTTGGCTCAGGTCATGATCTCATGGTTCATGGGTTTGAGCCCCGTGCTGGGCTCTGCGCTGACAGTGTGGAGCCTTCTTGGGATTCTCTCTCTCTCCCCCACTCTCTCTGCCCCTACCCGACTCGCACACTCATAAATAAATAAATAAATAAATAAAACTAAAATATTTAGCATAACTGCGTATTAGTTGGTACGGATGGATTAAGGTTATTCTAGGGTTTTAATTTTGATTGTTAAATTAAATGTTCAAGTTAAATGTTTTCATTTTAATATTATTAAAATAGAAGCAGAGTATATAATTTCCAAGCAGGTAGGGAGAAAAAAAGGAATGGAAGGGGACTCAAATAGTCCAAAAGAAGACAAGAAAGGAGAAAAATAAATAAAAGACCTAAAAAATTCTGGAGAGATGAAAACCACAAAAAACAGGGACACCTGGGTGGTTCAGTCCATTAAGCGTCTGAGTCTTGATTTTGACTCAAGTCATGATCCCAGGGTCATGGGATTGAGCCCTGAATTGGGCTCAGCATGGAGCATGGAGCCTGCTTAAGCTTCTCTCTCTCTCTCTGTCTCTCTCTCTCCCTCTGCCCCTCCCTTGCTCTCTCTCTCAAAAAACAAAAATAAATTTAAAAGAATAAATAAATAAAACCACCAAAAAACATTTGCTAGAAATGAATCCACTGATATCATAATCATAATCGGTGTAAATAAAGTAAATTCTCCAGTTAAAAGTCAATTTTTACTTATTAGGCTAAATAAAAATTAATATCCAGCGATATATTGATTACAAGAGACATGCCTAAAACACAAAAAATATAAAGGTTCAAAGTAGAAGAATAGAAAATATATGTGTGCCAGGCAAATACTCACCAAAAGAAAGCATAGATGTATTAATATCAGATAAATATCAGATAAAATAAAATTTGTAACAAAAATTACTTACAGATAAAAAGAGCTACTATATTGATTTGTTTCAATTCACCACAAAGACATGATGATTATAAATCTATATGTTCTTTTTTATTTTTTTTAATTGTTTAATGTTTTATTTATATTTGAGAAAGACAGAGACAGATGTGAGAGGGGGAGAGGCAGAGAGAGAGGAAGAGTCAGAATCAGAAGCAGGTTCCAGGCTCTGAGCTGTCAGCACAGAGCCCGATGCGGGGCTCAAACGCATGAACTGCAAGATCATGACCTGAGCCAAAGTCAGATGCTTAACCAACTGAGCCACCCAGACTCCCCTTTATGTTCTTTTGTAAATTAAAAAAAATTTTTTTTTAAGTTTTTTAATTTATTTTGAGAGAGAGGAAAAGAGAGAGAGAGCGCACAGGGGTGAGGCAGAGAGAGAGAATCCCAAGCAGGCTCCAGGCTGTCAGCACAGAGCCCAATACAGACAGGGCTTGAACCCACGAACCGTGAGATCATGACCTGAGCCGAAACCAAGAGTCAGACGCTTAACCGACTGAGCCCCCCAGGTGTCCTGTGTTCTTAATAATATAGTTGCAACTTCATCAAGAAAACAACTGACAGAACTCCGAGGAGAGATTGATAAACCCACCACACGTGTGGGATATCTTAACATCGATCCCTCAGTTAATTGATGGATCAAGAAAATGGAACAAGTATATATAAATATATGTTTTTCATTAAGAATATAGAAGATTCAAACAACACAATTAAAGTTTCGACCTAATGAACTCATATAAAACCCTTCAGTCAATCACTAGAGAATACCTTTTCTTTTCTCAAACACATACAACACCTTAAAAGATTTGTTGAGGGGCGCCTGGGCGGCTCAGTGGGTTAAGTGTCCGACTTCGGCTCAGGTCATGATCTCATGGTTGGTGGGTTCAAGCCCCATGTCGGGCTCCGTGCTGACAGCTCAGAGCCCGGAGCCTGCTTTGGATTCTGTGTCTCCCCCTCTCTCTGCCCCTTCTCCACTCACGCTCTGTCTCTCTCTCTCAAAAATAAACATTAAAAAATTAAAAAATAAAATAAAATAAAGATTTATCGAGATATACACTGCTAAGCTGATCTCTGCAGGGGTCGCGCCCCGTTGGCAAGCCCAGAACTCTGAACCCCAGGTGCTGGGAAAAGGCTTGGGGGCCCCAGTGTTATCCCCTAGCGAGTGACCGTTTAGCAACTGCCATTCTGAACCGCTTCGGTTTGGGGCAGAGAAGCAATTGGCTTTTTCAGTCCAAACTGCACGCATTTAAATTGTGTAACT
>CM053570.1:1609284-1743693 GCA_028646485.1 Cryptoprocta ferox
AAGTGTCCGACTTCGGCTCAGGTCGTGATCTCACAGTTGGTGGGTTCAAGCCCTGCATCAGGCCCTGTGCTGACAACTTGCTCAGAGCCTGGAGCCTGCTTCTGATTCTGTGCCTCCTTCTCTCTCTGACCCTCCCTGCTCATGCTCTGTCTCACTCTATCTCTCAAAAAATAAATAAATGTAAACAAAATATTTAAAAAAAAAAAAAAAAAAAAAAAAGAATTGACTGGAAGCTACTAATTATTTCATGAAACTGTGTTAACGAAAACCAAAACAAACAAACAAGCCAAAATCCCTCCCTGGCCTGCAATAGTCTATGGCTTGGACCCACGACGCAGAAGTGGCTCCCCCTAGAGGTGGCTGCCGGAGCCATGCGGCACTCAAGAAGAGCATCACCAGGGGCGCCTGGGCGGCTCTGGCCGTTGAGTGTCCAACTTCGGCTCAGGTCACGATCTCGCAGTTCGTGGGTTCGAGCCCCACATCGGGCTCGGTGCTGACAGCTCGGAGCCTGGGGCTGCTTCGGATTCTTTGTCTCCGTCTCTCTCGGCCCCTCCCCCACTCACACCCTCTCTCTCTGTCTCAAAGATGAATAAATATTTAAACATTTAAAAAAAACAAAAAAGTATCTCCCCCCACAGGCCTCTTCGGACAGGCCATGAGGGGCGGATGGACAAAGAACAGCCGCCCTGGGGGCAGAGCCAGGGGCCACGCACAGGAGTGGAGGTTTTCCCAGGAGCAGAACAAGAGTGAGCCAGACAGACCAACCAAGGAGCTTGCTCCTCTGTCGGGCGGTGGTCCCCGCCCCTCCCAGACTTGACACACGCCGTTGTCCTGGTGTCGGCTTCTGTGGCCACCTCGAAACAACAAATAACAAATAACAACATAACAGCGTCTGTGGCTCCCAAGGGTTGGGCTGGGCCTCGGGCTCAGGGCCTCGCGCGCTCCTAGTCACACGGCCGGAGCCGGAGCAGCGGGGGGCTTCCCGGGCCCCCTACTCTCTCCGTATATCCTCCGGGCTCCTCGTGGCTCTCCGTGGAGGCCGCTGTGGGCCTCCTCACGAGATGGTGGCCTCGGGGCAGTTGGAGGCTGGCCCAGAGGGTCCTCGCATCCGTGCTCCGGAAACAAGGTAAAAGCTGCGTGGGCCTTCATGACGTAGCCTCAGCGCTCATAGAGCGTCCTGTCTGCCCTTCTCTGCTGTCACCCAGCCACTGGCCCATCCAGGTGCAAGCCCCTCCGTGGTCTGTAGACCAGTGACCAGTGAGTGCTGGGTGTTTCCTATGTTCTCCTGTAAAAGAGAGAGAGCTCTGCTTGTGGTTGACTTCCCTAGTCCACCATAGGTGTGCTGGCCGTGGATAATTTGTCTTTGCTTTAGAGTCTGCTGGGGGCGCTGGCTGGCTCAGTTGGTAGAGCATGTGACTCTTGGTCGTGGGGTCATGAGCTCGAGCCTCATGTTGGGTGCAGAGATTACTTAAGTAAATAAATATAGGTTGCTGGACCACGAATAGCCACATGAGGAACTAAAAGAGAGATATCGAGGGGCGCCTGGGAGGCTCAGTCAGTTAAACGTCTGACTTCGGCTCAGGTCATGATCTCACAGTTCGTGGGTTCAAGCCCTGCATCCGGTTCTGTGCTGCCAGCTCAGAGCCTGGACCCTGCTTCGGATTCTGTGTCTCCCTCTCTCTCTCGTGCTCCGTCTCTCTTTCTCTGTCTCTCTCTCTCTCTCTCAAAACTAAATAATAAACATTTAAAAATTTTAATGAAAAAAATAAAAGAGAGATATTGAGTGCTGAAGGGTTGTATTGCTGCAGAGTCTAGTAGTTACCCGCCTAAACTCCATTCTCTGCACTGCGGGGTATTTACCCAAAGAATACAAGAACGCCGGTTCAAGGGATACATGCACCCTTATGTGTAGAGCAGCATTATTTACAATAGTCAAGATATGGACGCAGCCCGGTGGCCATCGATTGATGAGTAGGTAAAAACGATGTGATATATATGCAATGGACTATTACTCAACCATTACAAAAGAATGAAGTCTTGCCACTTGCAACGACATGCATGGAGCTAGAGAATATTATGCGAAGTGAAATAAGCCAAAGAAAGACAAATGCCGTATGATTTCACTCCTACGTGGAATTTAAGAAAGAAAGGAGGGACAGAGAGAGAAAGAGAGAGAATCAACAGTTCATTTAACTGAACAAACTGATGGTTACCAGAGGGGCGGTGGGGAGACGGGTGAAATACGTGAAGGGGTTAAGGAGCGCACTTGTGATGAGCACTGGGTGATAAAAACACACACACGCAACTCCATTCTCCTCTTCTTCATTAGCAGAATAACTCTCATATTTCTCGTGTTCCCTTATGGCTAAGAGTGGCCATGTGACAAAATTCTGGCAAATGAGATGTAAGCCAAATTTGTTGGATGAGACAGACAAGAAACTTTTGAAAAGGGGCAAAAAGGGGGCACCTGGCTGGCTCGGTTGGTGGAACATGCAACTCTTGGTCTTGGGGTCATGAGTTCAAGCCCCACATTGGGGCTTGAAATTAGCTGAAAAATAAATAAGTAAAAATAAAAATTAAAGAGACAAAATGTTTATATCAATCCTTTTGTGTCCTTTCCCCACCCTCTTGATTTCTAGCTGGAATGCAGATATGATGGCTGGAGCTCCATCAGTCACCATGGACCATGAGTTAACCTTAAGAAGGAAAACCATAGGCTGAGGACGGTGACACAAAAAGAGAGAAGGATCCTGGGGCGGCTCAGTCGGTTAAGCGTCTGACTTTGGCTCAGGTCATGATCTCACTGAGTTCATTGTGCTCTGTGCTGACAGCTCAGAGCCTGGAGCCTGCTTTGGATTCTGTGTCTCCCTCTCTCCCTTCCCCTCTCCTGCTCATGCTCTGTCTCCCTCTCTCTCAAAAATATATAATAAACATTAAAAATTAAAAAAAAAAAAAAAGAAGGAGCCTGGGCCCTGATGATGATGAGGCTTCTGTGAACGACCTACCTATGGACTTTTTACATGATAGAAAAATAAAACTTCAATCTAATTTAAGTCACTGTTATTTCTGGTTTCCATTATTGGCAGCCAAATTCAGTTTCTACCCTAAACAGTATACCTTCCATACTTGATTGTCCACAGGGGCAGGGACTCCTTTGGTTTTGCTCATTTTTATCCCCTGAAACTCATATAGAATCTGGTGAAGAGGCACTCAGTAAATACTTGTTGAATGAGTGCGTGGCACTTTACGTTATAACCAGGTTATTGAACTGTCTGGACTTAATAAGTTGCAAAGCATCTCCACCCCACCCCAGGCCATCCACCACTGCTTTCATCCCTGCTCTGCCAGCAACCTTCCCCATCCCTGGAACACACTTCTCAAGTATACTCCATGGCTCTCTGGTCATTTTCATGGATTTCAACTTCAATCTTATATTCAATTCACAGCCTCCCCCTCCCATAGCTGGGGCTGGACCCACAGCCCGAGATCTGCAATAGCTTGGCTTTTCTCCACCCTCCCTCCACCCCCTAAATCTGCTTCCGCGTTAGTGTTGAAATGGTGGGAGAAAGTGGGGGGCCTGGCTGACTCGGTAGAGTATGTGACTCTTGGTCTTCGGGTTGTGAATTCAAGGCCCATGTTTGGTGTAGAGATTACTTTAAAAAATTCTTTAAAAAAAAAAAAAAGAAAGAAAGAAATGATAAAAGAAAGGAAAAGGGGTGATGGTTTATCTGACTGGGCTGTTACAACCTTTGAAGAACAGGTGCCTAAATGCTGGCTTTCTCTTCTGGGGAGTGGTATTTGAGGAGACACATGGGGCACTCCACCCTGCACGGCCCCCCCAGGTCCCGTGTTTGCAGCACATGCCCATTGACCTCTCGCGTAGTACCCTGAGCTTCCAGCCCACAGTGCCTCACCATCAAGGTCTTCTTGCCCTGCAGGGGCCCCTCTTGGGCAGAGCCCCATCTAGATGGTTCAAGCCCAAGTACTTTCCATGGCGTCTTCTTTGTTCATGGAAAGTCCCACATTCTTACCATGCCAGATGTTGGAAATGCAGGCTACCCCCTAGTTTCAGGTCCTGGCTCAAGCCAATCAAACCATCAGTAAATACTTATCTCTGTGCATCTCACAAATGCCAGGAAGCTCATGCCAAGTTCTTCCAGAACTCTCAGTGCTCTGCTTGTGCTTTTTGGCAGCACTGGGACAGTAACTCCACCACCCAAGAAACATCCAGCCAAGGGGTGAGGTGCTCACCTCTGCTTCTTGCAAGTACCCCCAATCTCGGTTCTCTCCTTACTTGGTGTGTAGCCTCTGCTCACCTCCCTCACAATGAGAGAGGGGGGAAACCAGAACAGATTAGTTATTCTATCTCCGTACCTCTTCATTCCCTCATCAAAATTTTCATCTTCTATAGGCTGAATGATGATAGGGACCATCGTTGTTGGAAAAGTTGTTCTATTTTGTCTGTCCAGTACTCTTTCTGTACAATGGGGAGTACCTACATGCTCTTATTGTCTCCTTGAGAACTCAGCTCAAGTTCCAAGACAACAGGAAAAATTTCTTTCAAGATCCTGTTACATATGCACTACCGCCTTTAATTTTCACATCCACCTTAGGAATCAGAGAAATGACATGATTGAGACTTCAGGAAGAAGCTTCTGGTTAAATATGGTGAATGGAGCACACACATTTGTCTCTGTTCCCTCCAGAAACCATAACAAAATGAGAATAAGGAAATAAAAAAGCATAAAAGTGCAAGGACAAAGAGAGAGAAGACTACAGCAATGAGAAATGTAATTTTGAAAAATGGAAAGTCATATGTGTGAGGTTTTAAATCCATATGTTTGAATATTTTCCATTCTACTCATGAGGTGTGGAGTAGGAGTCCAAGGTATAAGTTAATTGGAGTCTTAGAACTTGTAAAGACTTAAAAAAATTAGAAGTTATTAGTCCTTTGAAAGCAGGATCAGGAGGGTTGAAAATTCCTTTTGGGGGACAATGACTAAGGAGAAAAAGCATACGGAAACTCAAAGACTGGTCCCTTCCTCATCCACCACACAGCGAGACCCACCAGCTGACTTTTTCTGGACCCTCTGTGAGCTTTCAATTGCTCTTTGGACCTCACAGAACAGATAGCCAAAGATCAATGAAGAGTTGAAGGCAGCCTTAAACATGAAAAACAAGAAAAGGAGCCAAGAGGATAATGGATAATGAAGGGATCAGAAGAAAATTTCAAGGGCACATAAGGTGGCTCAGTCAGTTGAGCATCCAACTCTTGATTTCCACTCAGGTCATAAACCCAGGGTTGTGGGATTGAGCCTTGAATTGGGCTCTTTGCTGTCAGCGCAGGGCTTGCTTTGGATCCTCTGTCGCCCCCTCACTCTGCCTCTCCCCCTCTTGTTTTCTCTCTCTCTGTCTCTGTCTCTCAAAAATTAATAAACATTAGAAAACTTCTCTTTCACTGGGGTGCCTCGGTGGCTCAGTCAGTTAAGCATCCAACTTTGGTTCAGGTCATGATCTCATGGCTCGTGATTTTGACCCCCACGTCGGGTTCTGTGCTGGCAGCTCAGAGCCTGGAGCCTGTTTCAGATTCTGTGTCTTTCTCTCTGCCCCTCCCCGGCTTGCACCTTGCTCTCTCTCTCTCTCAAAAATAAATAAACATTAAAAAAATTAGAAAATATTATCTTTCTCTTCCTCTGTCCTTCTCCCCCACCCACGTGCTCTCTCTCTAAAATAAAAAAAAGAAAGAAAAAAGTTCCAAAAAACTGAAATTAATATCCTCAGAAAGATAAGAGAAGATAATGCACCCATGATACAAGAAGAGGATACTATTTTTAAAAGACATATTCAGAAAATTAAAGACTTCTCATAAATTATGGAAATGGAAGTAAATAAATTAGTAACAGGATTCTAAGAAAAGTTTAGGAAATACCCTAGAGTGTAGAGTAAAAATACAAAGAATGGAAAATAAGAGATAAATACAAGAAAATTAGAGGTTCAATCTAGGGGGTAGAATATCTGATTAAGAGGAGTCTTAGAAAGAGAGAACAAATAGAGTGGTTGGTAGGAAATCATTAAGAAATATTTCAATAACACCTTTCTGAACTGAAGGACATGAATTTCCAGATTGAAAGGGTCTAACACAGTAAATTAAAAAAACAAGAAACAGGGGCATCTGGGTGGCTCAGTTGGTTAAGCGTCCAACTTCAGCTCAGGTCATGATGTCATGGTTCTTGAGTTCGAGCCCCATACTGGGCTCTTTGCTGGTGGTGCAGAGCTACTTGGGATTTTCTCTCTCCCTCTCTCTCTGCCCTTGCTTTCTCTCAAAACAAACAAACAAACAAAAACAAAGAAACAAAAATATTTTTGAAATAACAAACCCAAGGTATTTCATTATGAAATTTCAAAGTAAATATTAAGGGAAACTTCTAAAGCTTCCAGAGAGAAAATTAGGTTGTATACAAGGGATACTCAGTTGCATACACAGAATGGCACTGGATTTAATAATACTCCTGAAAACTAGAAAATGATAGGGGCAATGCCTTCAAAATTCTAAACAAATATTATTTTTAATATGGAATTCTATACTCCTCTAAGGTGTTTCCAGGCATGCAAAGACAGAAAATTTACTTTCTGTGCTCCCTGCCTCACAAAGCTGGTAAGATGATGAAGTTTTAAAACAGAGCACTGGGGCGCCTGGGGGGCTCAGTCAGTTAAGCATCTGACTCTTGATTGATTTTGGCTCAGGTCATGATCTCACAGTTCATGCGATCAAGCCCCACATCAGGCTTGGCACTGACATCAGGGAGCCTGCTTGAAATCCTCTCTCCCTCTCTCTCTGGCCCTCCCCATTTGCATACACTCTCTTTCTGTCAAAATAAATAAATAAACTTAAAAAGAAAACCAAACAGGGGCACCTGGGTGGCTCAGTTGGTGAGCATGAAACTCTTGATCTTGGTTCAGGTCATGAACTCATAGTTGATGAGTTTCTACCCCACATCAGGCTCTGCTTGGAATTTTGTCTCTCCCTCTCTCTCCCCTTCCCTTTCTCATGCTCTCTCATTCTCTCTCTCTCAAAATAAATAAATAAACTTAAAAAAAGAAACAGAGTGTGAAACCAGAGAAAATCAAAACATAGTATGCAGGAAATAAAGGATTGATCCACACAGAAAAGAAACAAAGAAATTCCCTGGATGAAGATATAGGGAAGAGCCAGGACAATTTTGCAGCAGGCCTCCTGCCACCAGACCACCTAGACATCACATGAGGTCAACAGGCTACCTATTGTGTTTGACCAACTTGAGAGGTTTACACTTAAAATTTTTTTTAACATTTATTCATTTTTGAAAGACAGAGAGACAGAGAAACAGCCAGAGAGAGACTGAAGGCCAGAGAGAGAGAGAGGGAGACATAGAATCTGAAGCAGGCTCCAGGCTCTGAGCTGTCGGCACAGAGCCTAACGCAGGACTCAAACTCACAAACCGCGAGATCATGACCTGAGCCAAAGTCAGCCGCTTAACCAACTGAGCCACCCAGGCGCCCCAAGATTTACCCTTCTAAAAGAGGGAATGAAAAGAAAACCAACCAACCAACAAACAACAAAAAAACCCAAGGCAATTGTAAATTCCAGGAAAAACAAAAATGTGTGTAAGAGGCAAATTTAATCATAATATTCATGTGGCTTAATTGTAAACAAAATTTACATAGTCATAGCTATATAAAAATAAATATTTATTTATCCTAAAACTATTGTCTCCTGGGTTTTAGCACCAAAACAAACAAACAAAACCAAAAACCCAATAACTATGATCGACTATTGGAAAAGAGGATAAGTGTTGCATGTGAAGTATTTAAAGAATGAAATCCTAAAGTAAACTGAAGATTTTATTGATTTTATTACTAAAATTTGTAATAAAATTTAATTTAAAAATTTTTTAATGTTTATTTATTCTTGAGAAAGAGAGAGAGAAAGAGAGCATGAACAGGGGAGGGACAGAGCAAGAGAGAGACACAGAATCTGAAGCAGGCTCTAGTCTCTAAGCTGTCAGCACAGAGCCCGACGTGGGACTCGAACTCACAAGCCATGAGAGTATGACCTGAGCTGAAGTCAGACATTTAACCAACTGAGCCACCCAGGCGCCCCTGCGGTAAAATTTTAAAGTGACATTTACTCAGAGCAGTAAGTCAAAAATGTATTTTGTTTCTGATGAGCTATGGGTCTAGTTTTTTTGTTTTTGTTTTTTGTTTTTAAGAATGCAGAAATTGCAACAACATGGATGGGCCTATAAATTAAGCAAGGTAAGCCAGTAAGAGAAAGACAAATAGCACATGATTTCACTAAAATGTGGAATTTAAGAAACAAAACAAAGAAAAAAAGGGAAAAACAAAAAACCAGACTCTTTTTTTTTAAAGTTTATTTTTCACTTATTTCGGGGATGGGGGGAGGTGCAGAGAGAGAGGGAGAGAGAAAATATCCCAAGCAGGCTCCACAGCATCAGTGCAGAGCCCAGTGCAGGGCTCAACCCACGTTTGTGAGATCATGACCTGAGCTGAAATCAAGAGTTGGACGCTTAACTAGCTGAGCCACCCAGCGCCCTAAAACCAGACTCTTAAATACAGAGAACTGGTAATTACTGGAGGAACGGTAGGTGGGGGAATGGGTGAAACAGATAAAAGGGATTAAGAGTCCACTTATTTTTTTTTTATCTTTTTCAATGTTTATTTATTTTTGAGAGAGAGAGAGAGAAAACAGCAAGGGAGGCGCAGAGAGAGGGAGAGAGAGAGAGAGAGAGAGAGAGAGAGAGAGAGAATCTGAAGCAGGCTCCAGGCTCTGAGCTGTCAGCACAGAGCCCAGTGTGGGGCTCGAACTCACAGCCCACAAGATCATGACCTGAGCCAAAGTTAGGCGTTTGACTGAGCCACCCAGGCGCCCCAAGAGTACACTTATTGTGATGAGCGCTGAGAAATATATAGAATTGTTGAATCTGAATTATACACCTGAAACTAATATAACACTTTATGTAAATTATACTTCAATTAAAAATTCAGAAATATTCTCTTATTATAGCAGTTCATAGAGGTTACATTAAAGTATCTATTAAAAGTGGTCTGCTGGCTTAGACCGTTAAGCATCTGACTTCAGCTCAGGTCATGATCTCGCAGTTTGTGTTCGAGCCCCGCATCAGGCCCTGTGCTGACACCCTGGAGCCAGGAGCCTGCTTCCGATTCTGTGTCTCCTTCTCTCTGCCCCTCCCCTGCTTGCGCTCTGTCTCTGTCTCTCAAAAATAAATTGCTTATTAAACAATCGTTAATTAAAAAATAAATTTAAAAGTGTATATATATTGTCCATTCCTCTCTCATAACATGAAAATAGTGTGACCTTTGAAGCATCTTATGTCAGTTTTACCAGAGATGATGATTTAAAATGCAGATTAATTACCCTGCCCAGGATGTACTGAACCCGTGTGTCTCTGAGATCTGACAGTGACATTTTACTGAATGACCAGTGATTTTTAGGTATCCTAATGGCATCTATTAGAAAAACACATCTTGGTTACTGCGGTATTTTCAATTACAATAATTTATTTTTTACTAAATGTAACCTCTCAGGATAGGACGTTAATTTTCTCTAACTGCTCTGAGACACTGTCGATTCTATCAGTCTTACCCCACGAGATCTCATTCTGTTGTTTCATCATCATAGTCTTACCTCATTTGTTATACTGTTCTGATTTCTCTATCCCTACTCATCAGATAATGGCCTTGTATTTTATTCATATTTTAATTGCATTTTATTCTCGGGTAGTTCAGTAGAAGAATCCCTCACAGGTATTGGTCAAAAGGGGCGCCTGCGTGGCTCAGTTGGGTAAGCAGCCAACTCTTGATTTCGGCTCAGGTCATGATCTCACAGTTCATCGGCTGGAGGAGCCCCACGTCAGACTCTGCGCTGACAGTGTGGAGCCTGCTTCGGATTCTCTCTCTCCCTCTCTCCCTCTCCCTCTTCCACTTGAGTTCTCTCTCAGAATAAATAAATAAACTTAAAAAATGCGTCTTTCAAAAAAAGCAAACAAGTATTGGCCAAAATATGACAGTGGAGTATAAAATAAAACCTGAGGGGGAAAACATGCTTTAAAAAACTGAAGATTGACCCAAAGAAGGAAACAATAAACAGTAAAAAGTGAAGAGCTATTTGTTGTCCAATTCAAGAAATTAAAAACACAATAGAATAAATTAAAAGAAAATGGAATAGAATAGAATCCCAGGCTGACATTTATTTTCCCTCAAGACTTCAGATAGAATTCCAATGTGTTTTTAGATCTATTGGTGCTGATTAGAAGCCAGTTGTCAGTCTGATTTTCTTTTTTCTTTTCTTTCTTTTCCTTTTTTTTCTTTCTTTGGTAGATACTCTATTGATATTCTCCTGCACACTAATATGTGTAGAAGGAGTGATAGGAGGTGATAGGAATTTGGGGTATTTTAAGGAGGCAAGAGGGGCAGGACTTCAACACTCCTTGATAGGGAGGAGGGAAGAAAAGAGAAAAACCAAAGATGATTCATTCCATTGGGAAAAAACAAAAACAAGAAAAACAGATATGGGCCAAAGATGAGATGGGTTAGGTCATTCCAAGAGAAGATTCTTGTGTCTGGAACCCTCTCTGGGTTTGAAACTCTGGAAGGGATTTCCATCTATAGGTTGAAGCTACAGATGCAGGAGTCGGCACAGAAAACTGTGATAGATGTCGTCCCCAAGAATGACATGTTGAGGATGTGGAGTGCGAGAGGGTACAGACTGAGAAGTAAGAAAACCCAGGTCGGGATCCTGAGGAATACTAACACTTAAGGAGAGAGCAGCGAAAGAAAAGCCTGAGAAGTGTTGAAATGGGGGAGCCAAAAAGATGGGGGTGGAAATAGTGGAGGGGCCATCACAGACGCCAGCAGGAACAAGTTCAAAGAAGGGACGTTTAACCAGGTCAAGTGCGAGGACAGGGCAAGCAAGAGAAGGGATCCGTTTTGTAAGGAGAATGTCACTGGCCACCTCGCTCAGAGAGGAGTCTTAAGAAATGCCGGGACAAGGAAGCCGAGGAGGGAGGGAGCAGGGAGAGAAGGCTGCCTTTGGGACAGCTGAAGTGTGACAAAGAAAGATGGGGTGGTGGCTAAAACAGGAGGAGGCATTTTATTTTGTTTTAAGAACATTTGAGTTTTTCTGATAATAAAACTAGTTATATATTCTTCTTATAAAACTTGTGGAAAGCAAAGCAAAGTGGAAAGAATAGAGAATTCTATAAATTCAGCTGACAGGGGTAGGTGATTGTCCTTTCATTCGCCCACCATATGTGTAAATAAAAATTGGCTACTTTGAAGGATGCTTGTTTCATTTCATACATCATGAGCATTTTCCATGTCAATAAAGAATCCATGGCTTTTGTTATTATAAAGAAAATAGGTGTTCAGTGTAAGAGAAAATGTCAAACCATAGTCTCAAATAAGGTTATCGGTGGTGTGGGCTTGATGCGTGTCCGCTGAGAGGAAAGCACGGGCAGAGCAGGTGTTGAAGACAGAAGAGACTCTGGAGTGAGGTCGTGACTGATGCCAGGAGGTGGAGGAGGAGGCTGGAGGGAAGGGACTCAGCAGCCAAAAGGTGGTGCCTTCTGCTGAGTGATGGGGGGGCGGGGGTAGACCAAGGTATGACGTGATTGCTGCAGGGAAATGGGGACAGGGCTGACCAAGGTCACTGCGGGCTGCTGAGAACGGGGAAGAGCTGTTTCATGGTGACGGCACGTTCCAGGGAGGTAGACCTGGGTTTTGATCCTGGCTCTGCCCCTTCATTAGCTAAGTCCTTGGCCAAATTACCTGATCTCTCTGAACCTCAGAGGTCAAGATGAAAAAGTTGACAAGTAGATAGTCGAGGGTCAGTTCAGGATTGGGGTTCAGCTCGGTTTGTGGGGAGTAAAAAGGAACTTGGGAGATGAGTTCCTGCCAAGACCGTGGTTTAAATGATAGATTATGAGGTCTTTGCTCTTGAGAAATGGAAGCAAGGAAGAAGCTAACTGTCAAAGAGAGTAAAGGAAATTCTTTTCTTTTCTTTTGAGAAGGGCATGAGCAGGGGAGAGAGACAGGAGGAGGGGAAGAGAGAGGGAGAGAGAGAGGGAGTGAGGGAAGGAGGGAGAGAGAGAGAGAGAGAGAGAGAGAGAGAGAGAGACCTTAAGCAGACTCCACACTCAGAGTGGAGCACAACACAAAGTTTGATCCCATGACTCTGGGATCATGACTGGAGCCAAAATCAAGAGTCGGACACTCAACCAACTGAGCCACTCAGGTGCCCCAAGGAAGTTCTTCTCAATCAAGTGAAGTTATTTTTACATGTTTTACTGCCCTGCAAATTTCCATCCCCCAGAAATAAATACTATGACATTTTCACTTATGTCTTGCCAGTGCTTGTACAAAGAAGGAAATGATTGATAGAAGGTAAGAGTGTGGACGTACAAGGGCACCTGGTCGGCTCAGTCAGTAGAGCACGTGACTCGTGACCTTGGGAGTCACGAGTTTCAGCCCCACACGGCCTAGAGCCTACTTAAAAAAAAAAAAAAAAAAAAAGGCAGGACTCTACAGCCAAACTTCCTGGGGTCTGTCCTCTGCTCCATCACTTCTGAGCTGTAGAGCAATGGTTCTCAAACTTTCTGGTCTCAGGATCTCTTCCCACTCTTTAAAATGGAAGATTCCCAAGAGGCTTTTGTGTATGTAGATTACATAGAGAGAAATTTATTATATTAGGAATTAAAACTGAGAACGATTTTAAATATTAATTTATTTAAAATCACAACAAACCCATTACATGTTAATATTCCTTAGTTTTTATGAAAGAATAACTGTATTTTTCAAAAACATTTAACAAGATGGGTATGCTATTTTACATTTTTGCAAATCTCTTTAATTTCTCGTTAATAGAAGACAACTGGATTCTCAGCTTGTTGCAATATATTGTTTTGGTTGAAGGATATAAAGAAAATCTGGTCCCACAAATGTGTTGTTGGAAAAAATGGAAGCATCTTTCTTTCTTTCTTCTATCTCTCCTTTCTTCCTTCCTTTTTCTTTTTTCTTTCTTTCTTTCTCTTTCCTTTTTTTTAGATTTTAATTCCAGTTAGTTTGTATATGGTGGTGTATTAGTTTCACATGTAGAATTTGGTGATTCAAAGTAGGCATATAGCTTTTTCAGATAGCAATGGATATTTTTTGTTATACCCAAACTTGACAAATAGTAGTTTCTTAAAGATTAGTTGCAACATAGAATCTGAAACCACATCAATGAACTTTTCTGTAATCTGTTACATTTGAATCCATTGCTTTTTCCTGCATTTGGAACAGATCATTTGGAGGCTATTGGTTCAATGTGTAAAGCAGATCTTCCAAATGCTGGCACATTACAATATACAATTCTGATATACGGTTGAAAAAAATAGTATCATCATCCATCTCATTTATCCAAAGGATACAAAAATGCTGATTCGAAAGGGCACATGTACCCCAACGGTTGCAGAACTATCAACAATAGCCAAATTATGGAAAGAGCCCAAGTGTCCATCCACTGATGAATGGATTAAGAAGATGTGGTTTATGCATACAATGGAATTCTGCTTGGCGATGAGGAAGAATGAAATCTGGCCATTTCCAACGACGTGGTTGGAACTGGAGGGTATTATGCTAAGCGAAACTAGTCAGTCAGTGAAAGACAGATATGATACGATTTCACTCATATGTGGAATTTGAGAAACTCAACAGATGAACAGAGGGGCGGGCAGGAGAAATAAGATAAAAACAGAGAGGAGGCAAACCACAAGAGACCCTTAAATACAGAGAACAAACGGAGGGTTGCTGGAAGTGGGGGAGGGTTGGGGGTGCTAAATGGGTGATGGGATTAAGGAGGGCGCTTTTAGGGAGGAGCACTGGGTATCATATATAAGAGATGAATCACTTTTTTAAATGAATATCATTTATTGTCAAATTGGCTTACCTACAACACCCAGTGGTCATCTCAACAAGCGCCCTCCTCAGTGCCCATCACCCATTTTCCCCGCTCCCCCACCCTGTGATTTTTTAAAAGTTGAAGTATAGCTGACACACAGTTACACTAGTTTCAGGTGGACAACATGGTGATCAGTAAGTCCACATGCTGTGCTCACAAGCGTAGCTGCTGTCACCACACGCCAACACGATACCATTGACTATATTCCAAATGCTGTGCCTTTCTTCCTTGTGACTTATTCAGTCCAAAACTGTCAGCCTGCACCTCCCAGTTCCTGTCACCTGTTCTGCCCATCCCCCAACCTCCATCCCTAGGGCAAACCGTCAGTGTTTCCTGTATCTATGGGTCTGTCTCTGCTTTTTGGTGCTTGTTCCTTTTTTTTTTTTTTTAAGATCCACATGTAAGTGATGGGGCGCCTGAGTGGCTCAGTTGGTTGGGCAGCTGACTTCGGCTCAGGTCATGATCTCATCGTTCATGAGTTCGAGCCCCGCGTCGGGCTCTGTGCTGACAGCTCAGAGCCTGGAGCCTGCTTCCGACTGTGTCTCCCCCTCTCTCTGGCCCTCCCCTGCTCACACTGTCTGTCTCTCAAAAATAAATTAAACATTAAAAAAAGAATTAATTAGACACCAGGTCCTGAGGACTCAACAGGGGACACTCTCCTTGCCCAGCACTCCTCCCCTCTCCCACACATCCACCACTACTGGAAGCAAAGAAGAAACAAAAGTTGCCAAGCTTTATTGGGCTCCAACGGTTCCAGATAACATATCTAAGCCTATACCCCGTCCCACCCTCCGCAGCCCCGGGCAGGCTCAGCCGCCCCTGCCCCCAGTCTCATTTCTTGTCCTCCTCCTTCTTGTCCTTCTTGCCGTCCTTGTTGGCCTGGGAGGCCAGGGACCCCATGGCATTTCGAATGGCTTCGTTGTTGGGATCCACACCTGGCAGGTTCTCCAGGACGCTCTGAAGGAACTCGGGGTCCTGCATCACATCGTAATCGTCCTCCTCCTGGAAAAGGGCAGCGCGGGCTTGGGGCCGGGCATCCGGGGGCCTCCCCCCGCCAGACGGTGTGGGGGTGGGGCCGCGCCTGAGGAGAGTATCCGGGGCCTAGGTACGCACGAGCTCACACACTGGCACTGACCAGAGACACTGGAACCCGGCTTGCTGTGCGTACAGAACCAAGCCACACGCCGTCACGTTCAGACTGCTCGCTCTCAGACACCCGCTCTTTTTTTCCGCCTTCCTCCCCCTTCCGCCCTCGTGGGAAGACGATATCCTACACACCCGTCCAGAGCGCTCCCACCAAAAAGGAAGGGCAATTCCACAACACGAGGACACTTACTCAACCTTGACTGTGAGCATTCTACGGCCTTTAGCAATATCCACGTGTTTCTCTCCCTGTGCCCCTCAAAAAGCTCACGTGTGAACCCCTGAAGAATGCTTTCAGGCCCAGAGGCCTTGAGGCACCACCACCGGGGGCTCTAAGCGAGGCAGGGGCGGCGCGGGCCGGGGAGTCGCGGCTGGCCCTCACCTTGGCGGGCTCGGATGTGTCCATGGCTGAAGCGGCATCGAGGTCAGCGGACTCTGCCTGGCCAAACTCTGAGGAAGAGAGGCCAGCGTGCTGAGCTCCACTGCGGGACCCCATCGCAGCCGACGCGCCACGCCGCGGGGCCTGGCTCACCTGCACCCTGCAAGGACATCTGCATGGCGTAGGCGATCTGCTCCTCCTCGGTCATACTGCTGAGGTCGGGGAGCCCGGTGCGGCCGAACTCCTGCTGCCCGATGGTCATCTTCAGCAGGGCGTCGTCTGAGTCTGGAAAGAGACAGAGCGGCAGAGCAGAGCTGGTGCGGTGGTCCGCGCACACCCGCCCCCGGACCGTCCCCCCGGGTCCCCTTGGGCCCCACCCCGCACCTTCAGCCCCGGCTGTGGCAATCCCGGCCTCGGCAGCAGAGGCTGCAGCCGCCCGCCGGGCCTCCTCCTCCTGCCGCTGCCGCTGCTCTTCCATAGACACACGAAGGGCCTGGCAAAGGGCGGGGCAAGGTCAGACGTTCTGCCCCCCTCCCCGGGGGCACTGGGCAAGCCCCCTGAGGGGTGGCAAAGGAACACAGAGGGGCAGCTTTGGGTTTATGCACATGGGGAGGAACCTGGGAGGTAAGAGATGATACAGGGGAGGGGTTCCTGGGTGGCTCAAGTCGGTTAAGCATCTGACTTCGGCTCAGGTCATGATTTCATAGTTTGTGAGTTCAAGCCCCGCATCGGGCTCTGTGCTGACAGCTCAGAGCCTGGAACCTCCTTCTGATTCTGTGTCTCCCTCTCTGCCCCTGCCCCACTCACGCCTCTCTCTCTCCTTCAAAAATAATTAAAAAAAAAAAAAAAGATGGTACAGGGAAAGGAAGGACTTGGAAGCCTGGGCTTTAACCACAAGCGAACAAGAGAGACTGAAATGGGTGCCCGAAGAGACCCCACAGAATTAAGGGGAAGAGGGCCCCGAAGGGAGCATGGGAAATGAGCGAGGGTGTCCGGGACGGTCTAGCCCTGGAGAAGCTATGTGGCGTGCGGCGTGTGAGGAAGGAGGATGAAGGACCCGGGCTCTGCCTGAGGTCAGGGTTTGCTCACCAGGGCCAGCTCAGGATCAGCGCTGGGGTCCACTCCGAATTCAAAGTCACTGGCACCGAGACCCAGCATGGCACCACCTTCACCGGCCAGAATCGGAGAACTGATGAGGGCATCAGCCAGGCTGGGTCCCGGGGGCACGGTCACCAGATGAGAACCGGTACCATCTTTGCCATTCAGCGTGTTTACAAACGCCGTCAGCTTCTCCGTGTTCACTTCCTGGGGGAGGGAAGGACACAGGAGGCGCTCCTGCCCGCCCTGCTCCCCAACTTCTGCCGCCTCATCTCCTGCCTGCTGCCATTCTCTCAAGTGCAGGCACTCCCCTGGGTAAGGACTGTCCTGTTGACAACCAAACCCAGTCCATGTCCCCCAACCCGTCCTTACTCACCTCTTCCCCAAAATTGATAATGTCAACATTTACTTTTTCCTTCTTGAGACGTTTAGCCAGTTTCACCAGCTGGGAAGAGGGAAGAGAAACGAGGAAACCGGTTCCACACCATGAGGGGAAACGACACACCTCACAAAAGCATACGGAAATTGGCTGACCTCCCCACGGCCCCCCAACAGAAACGCCGAATTCTGCGTATCAGCCTTTCCCAAAGTGACGGAGGCAATGCCTCTGCCTGGCCCTCCGAAGGCCGGAGAAGCCCCGCTCCCAGATCCCCCTGCCGTCACCCGCACTCACATCCTTCTCGCTGTCCTCCACGGGGCTGCCCACGAAGGCAATGATGCGCATCTTGTGATTCTTGCCCTGTCGGTGCTTCAGAGCCAGCTTGTAAAGAAAGAGGGGGTTCTCTCCGTCAGACAGAGGATCACCTAGCTCCCTCCCTGTCACTCTGCTTTTCTTGCGGATTCCACGTTCCTCGAGTCCACCATCATGCTCACACTCATTAGACACAGGAGGGTCTCCCCCCCCCCCCTTGCTGGGCCTCTGTGGGGACGAGGAAGAGGGGTGAGTCTCAATTCCAGGGGTCTTTCCCCTCACCATCATCACCGGTCCTGGAATTCATCCCACCGTATCCTTTTTACTCGTTTCTGAGTCATCTCAATCCCCTGCTCTGGGTCCGGCTCATGACTCCAGGGGAGAAATGAACAACGCTGGGGGCAGAACCTCAGAACAAGGAGGAACAGTCAAAGGGATCCAGTAGGACTCACATGGGCCACGCGGATGCCAGTGCAGAAGGTGATCTTGCCCTTGGGTTGGACAGTGTGGAGCTTGGAAAGGATGCGGCCAGTGTCAGGGGTGAGTGTGGTCAGCACTTCGCAGTCGCTGGGATGTGGGGAAAGGGATTCTGTGATTTCAGGTCAGGACAAGTGCCTCTAAAACTGTATTTGACTCATCTTTTCTTTTTTTTTAATTTTTAAAAAAAATGTTTTATTTATTTTTGAGAGAGAGACAGCGTGAGCAGGGGAGGGTCAGAGAGAGAGGGAGGCACAAAATCCAAAGACAGGCTCCAGGCTCCGAGCTAGCTGTCAGCACAGAGCCCGGCACGGGGCTCAAACCCACAAACCGCGAGATCATGATCTGAGCTGAAGTTGGATGCTTAACGACTGAGCCACCCAGGAGCCCCATCTTTTCTTTTTTTTAAACTAAGTTCTACGCCCAGCGTGGATCAAACGCTCTACCGACTGAGCCAAGATGACTTTTCCTTAGAGATTTTGATAATAACTGTAATCTCTACTTTTCTTAATCAAACGCCCAGTGTTTAGAGAGTAGATCTTAAAAGTTCTCATCGCAAGCAAAGAAAAATTTGTGACTACGTGCGACATGGGTGTCAACTAAGCTTAGTGTGGTGATCATTTTCACAATATTTACGTATATCAAATCGTTATGCTTCATACCTTAAACTTATGCCATGTTATAGGTCAAATCATATCTCAATAAAACTGGAAAAAAACATCTAGTATGTAGTAGATATGAGCACAGGAAATAAGTGGTTGATTTCGCAAACTTGTCCTCTGGCTCTCAATTTCCCGCGAACTCCTCTCACGATACCCTGCCTCTGGGGGACAACATGGGAACCCTCCATCCCGGCTCGACGCTACTGAGCATGTGTCCCACCCGCTCGCCGGCCGACGACACGTATACTGGGACGGGGGTCACTCCTCCGAGGATTATCAGTCCTTAAAACAAATCACTTTTAGGGTGAGAGGATGTGTGATACATGCCCTTGGGACCCTTACCCAGAATCACTTCTCACGGACTTTATATTGTGAATCTCACCCCAGAAGATTTAGTTTCCTAACTGTATTAAATTCAGATTAATATTAAACTCAGGTTGCGATTTTCATTTCCACCGCACGGTGAAGAAGCTCGTCTAGGAGGGTTGACAGGCGAACCCGACTTCACAGAACCTACAAAAGGTTGGCAACCTGGACACCCCAGGGGGTCACCCGCCCACCTACCAAGCCCCCTCCTCCTCCGCCCCATGTACTTGGCCAGTGTGATGAGGCCCACGTTGTTCTCAGGATTGCTGCGGGTCTTGGAGTGACAGACTATGTTGACAGCGTCCTGCTGGGCCTGCAGCCGGGTGGGTAAGAAGTCCCCGTTCCGCATGTACTCACTGTTGTCCACACTGTCAGATCAGGAGAGAAGGAAGGGAAAGAAGACATGTTGCAGAGTCTCTCTGACACATTCTAGTTCCAGGGACCCCACCTCCCCCCAACACTTTCCTCTGAGGGACATTGCAACACACAGCAGTACGTTAATACACACACACACACACACACACACAGACTGCCAAGCATTACACCAGACTTAGAGACTCAAAATGACAGAAGGAGGAAACAAAATTCAAATCTTCACTCCACGACTGATTCTGATACGCATCAAACATTGAGATCCACTCAGGCACCAGGCCCACCTTCTCATAAGCGGCACGTAAGTGTTATTAAGCACTGCCGTGGATGTATGTTCTAAATTTGCCTTTAAAATGGGAGTATCCCGGGGTGCTGGGTGGCTCAGTCGGGTAAGCGTCCGACTACGGCTCAGGTCATGATCTCACGGTTCGTGGGTTTGAGCCCCACGTCAGGCTCTGTGCTGACAGCTCAGAGCCTGGAGCCTGCTTCTGATTCTGTGTCTCCCTCGCGCTCTGCTCCTCCCCCACTCACGCCCTCTCTCTCTCTCCTTCAAAAATAAACAACCAAAAAAAATGTTTTAATAAAATAAATAAATTAAATGAATAAAATGGGGAGTATCCCAAAAGTAGAAAATATTTATAAGATAATACGTGGTCGGCAGTACTGTGTGCAGGAAAGCACAATGCAATCACTTGGTTAAATGTTCAACAGCTTTGGCAGCTGGACTAAACTGCAAACATGAGGTTTCACGGGTTTGGGGTCTCACTTCTTTTATCCTTGCAGGCTTTCCCCATCTAAGGAATCCAGATACTCTGAAATACAAGCTCCAGCTTCCCAGAGACCACAAGAAGGCAGGGAGATGCAGCCGTCACACAAGCCCTGAGCAGGACCAGTTCCGGACTGTGGACGCCCCCGGAACTCTACAGTCCACGATTCCCCCCACGCCGAAGGGGGAAGGAGTGTCCCCCTACACGAGGCACTTCATCTCCACTGGCAAACCAAACATGGCCCGGGCGGCAATCTTTTTCTTTGGTATCTTCTGGCAAGAAATATAAACCAAAAATGACGAAGAGAGGTAATTAAGAAACTACTCTAGGCAACAAAAATGGGAGTAAAGAACAGTGTTCGGGTTCAGGTCCAAATGCTCAATCTGTTACTTAGTGATCGAATCCTGAGGAAGTTACTTAATTTGTCTAAGGTCTAGTTACTTCATCTGCAAAATGAGTTTTCACCCGTACAGGATTGCTACGGTGACGCAATTCATAGAAAGTACTTAGCACAGAGCCTCAGAACAAGCACGGAACACAGACTAGTTCTCACAGTGGAAACTCCATCTCTGGGAAGGAGATCAAGGGCTGACTCGACTGACCATGCGTTATATTCTTTTTTCCCTGATACACTGTTTTTGATTATTCTCCCAGCAGGGAAGGTACGGCCTCTCTGGCTTCAGATACAGTAGTGAGTCCAAACAGAAAAAAACAAGGGAGGCTGTGAGGGCTGTCCAGCTGGGACAGCTACTAAGTATAAGGACTGTGGGCAAGAGTAGCAGATGGCTGAGGGCTGCAGGAAAGGCAAGGGGGACTTGCGCGGTAGGGAGACAGACAGGCAGTAGGCAGTGCGGCAGCAGGGCGCCCACTCGGACACGATCCGAACACAGGGAGGGGGATGGCAGCACGGTGGGACTGAAAGCACAGATGCCTCCACACCTACGTATGCATCCCCACAAGACAGTGTACGCACACTGGTTAGTTTTTCTGGTCTTGACCTTTATATGAACTAATATATTTCTTTTTTCTTTTATGTTTATTTATTATTGAGACAGAGAGAAACAGAGAATGAGCAGGGGAGGGGCAGAGAGAGAGGGAGACCCAGAATCGGAAGCAGGCTTCAGGCTCCGAGCTGTCGGCACAGAGCCCGACGCGGGGCTCGAACCCACAAAGCGCGAAATCATGACCTGAGCTGAAGTCGGTCGCTCAACTGACTGAGCCACCCGGGCGCCCCTAATATATCTATTTCCTGACTACTTTTGCTCAAAGGTATATACATTTTCCCAAAAAAAGTCCATCTCAAAATAAGGGCTTAGGGGCACCACTTTGAGCTCTGACAGCTCAGAGCCTGGAGCCTGCTTCCGATTGTGTGTCTCCCTCTCTCTGCCCCTCCCCTGCTCACACTTTGTCTCTCTCAAAAATTAAAAAAGTGGGACACATGGGTGGCTCAATTGGTTAAGCGTCCGACTTCGGCTCAGGTCATGATCTCACAGCTCATGGGTTTGAGCCCCGGGTCCGGCTCTGTGCTGACAGCTCGGAGCCTGGAGCCTGCCTCGGATTCTGTGTGTCCCTCTCTCTCTGCCCCTCCCCCGCTCCCTCTCTCTCACTCTCAGAATAAACATTAAAAAAATTTAAAAATTAAAAGAAAATAAGGGCTTATAATAGTATTCACCTATTCCATAAAGTCTTCATTTAAAAAAGAATATAGGTGCCTGGACTTCCCTGGCCGGGAGTCTGACTCAGCAGATGGGGAGCAGAGTCGAACACTCGCAAGTTTTAATAAACTCCTCCACAGAATTTTGAGGCACAGCAGATTATGAAGCTCCCCAGAAAAAAAGGAGTGGCTCGCGTCATTATTCTGTGCCTGGACTGTTACACCTGGTCACCAATACGTCTCTCTGGACCTAATCCTTCCTCCTATGCATCAAGCCAGGCCAACATTCTTTTTTTTTTTTTTTAATTTTTTTCAATGTTTGTTTATTTTTGAGAGAGAGAGAGAGAGAGAGAGAGAGAGCGCGCGAGCGAGCAGGGGAGGGGCAGAGAGAGAGGGAGACACAGAATCGGAAGCAGGCTCCAGGCTCTGAGCTGTCAGCACAGAGCCTGACGCGGGGCTCGAACTTACGGACCACAAGATCACTACCTGAGCCAAAGTCAGACACTTAACCGACTGAGCCACCCAGGCGCCCCACGCCGATGTTCTTAAACGCCATTCTGTAAACAGCTCTGGTCAGCCTCCTGAACTTGACATCCATCTACCTCTCAAAATAAGAAACGACCTTACACCAACCACCTTATAATCAAGTCACACTAGCCTATTTCCTAACCACACCTTGGGCACTGACACTTGAGCAGCTTTGTCTCTGCCCTTCCCCCCATCTGTCACAGTCTTTCCTAAACATTTGTCAAAATCCCTTCAAGGCCCCTCTGAAATCCCCTCTTGAGGACCCCTCAAGTACACTGCAACTAACAGATGGACAGTGCTGTAGTTTCCAGGGCCCCGTCACAAACATGTTACCCACCAGTGCTGTAGACAAGTGGAGGTCACTATTCCCAGTGAGACAGTCACCACACTCTCAGGAACATGCAGCCGGTAAGTACCAAAACCACCGGATTTTGCATTCCAAAGCCTGTCCTTTTTCTACTCAAACATACTCTCTCCCAGAAGTTCCCAGATTTGGCAAATCAGTAAGACTCCCAGTTAAATCTGAACTATACGTAACTAACAAACAACTTTCCGGGCACCTGGGTGGCGCAGCTGGTTAAGCGCCTGACTTCAGATCAGGTCACGATATAGCAGTTCGTGAGTTCGAGCCCCGCGTCCGGCTCTGCGCTGATAGCCCAGAGCCTGGAGCCTGCTTGGGATTCTGTGTCTCCCCCTCTCTCTCTGCCCCTCCCCCACTCACGCTCTGTCTCTCAAAAATGAATGTTAAAAGAGAATTTTAAAAAAATAAGCTTTAAAAAAAATAATAAAATAAATAAATACGTTTTTAGTATAAATATATCCCATGCAATATTTGGGACATACCTATAGCCATTTCTTATATTAAAAACTATAGTTTATGTGAATTATTCAAATTCAGCCGTGCATCCTGTATTTTATCTCGCAACGCTATCCTCCGCCATGGAAAGAAAACTCTTAGGTGGCCCTTCCATCCAACTGGCGATTTGTGTTTGTGTACTATTTCGTATTATATTCTACTCTCCCACTTCGAAGAAACTGTTGAAACTTTGCAAACGTTTACGTCCTCCGCTTCTAATCCAACTTATAATGAAAACCCAGGCCAAGCCTGACACTGATTAAGAGATCTAGCTCACCATGTAAGAACTTTCACGTCAGACACCCTAGGGTTTAAATCTTGGCTCGGGGAAGTCATTTAAACTGCTGGGCCTCGGTATCTCCGTCTGTAAAACGGACAGATATTTACCAAGGAGTGTTGTGAGGTTTAAGTGAGACAACGTAAATTAACGCCCGACACACAGAGAGCAACTTATAAATAACGCCTTTCAAGAGGATACAGGGAAAGGTAATGGAGACTGAGAGGAGCAAGTGGGGCTGGGCAAGAATTTACAATTTCTCTTCCGAACATCCATTATTCTGAGGAGAGGAGGGCAGAAGACTACCACGATGAGTCGTGCAGACAGCAGGCCTGGGGCTGGTCTAGGGAAGGCGACGCTGGGGCAGGCAAGGCAGCAGGGATCGGCCGGTCAATGACGGCCCGAGAGCGGAGGGGTACTCGGGGTACTGCGGCCCCTTCCTCCTCTCCCGGGCCCTGGGATGACTCAGGAAGTCGATGCGGCTCCTTCCTTCCTGGCCCTGGGCCGCTTCTCGCCGACCGGCCCCCCACCCCCACCGCAGGCCCACCCGGCCTCCGCGCGGCACGCGCCCCCCACCCCGTCCCGCCCCGCCCCGCCCCGGGGCCCCGAGACAGCTCCTCACCAGACCATAGTGCTTTCCAACACCATCTTGCCACCTTCCTCCCTCCCAGACCGGTTCTCTTAGACTGCCTAACACCACCTTCTCCCATTGGCCCAGGGCTCACCACCAATCACAGGCCCCGCTCGGCGAGCTGCTTCCGCCTCCTTCCTCCGCGTTGCATTCTGGGAATTGTAGGCGCAGCCCAAATAGCCGGCGTCCGGGACGTAGGGCCGAGGTCTCTCTCTCACACTCTCACCCTCTCACCCTCTCACCCTCTCTCTCTCACACTCTCTCTCTCTCTCTCTCTCTCTCTCTCTCTCTCTCTCTCTCTCTCTCTCTCTCTCTCTCTCCTCTCTCTCTCTCTCTCACACACACACACACACACACACACGCGCGCGCGCGCGCGGCCCACCTTTGCCTTCCCTGTCGCGCAGGGTCTCTGGTTGAGTTCTCTGCTGGCTGGTCTACGAGAAGCAGTGAAGGAACCTTTGAAATTGCCGTGGATGTGTCTGCCAGCATCTTAGTTTTTAGGAAGTGGTGCCCTGCCTTCCAGCTCCGTCAGTTCCCCATGGCGCTCTGTGCACCGAACCACCAAGCCCTTAGCCTCCTGAGTTGAATGTGTATCTCTTTCTCCCACTTAATTAAGGGCAGGAAGTGTCTTAATCTTTGCAATCCCTAAGCCCAGTACAGAGCCTGACACATGGTAGGAGCCCAGGAAAGGTTTGACGAATCAATCCTTTTAACTAATCTCCCAAAGAATGGGAGACAAACTAGTAAACCATTTTGGTTTGTTAATCAAGAATACTATTCAGGGCGCCTGGGTGGCTCAGTCGGTTAAGCTGAGACTTAGGATCAGGTCATAATCTCACAGTTAGTGGGTTCAAGCCCCGCGTCGGCCTCTGTGCTGACAGCTCAGAGCCTGGAGCCTGCTTCAGATTGGATTCTTGGTCTCCCTCTCTCTCTCTGCCCCTTCCCTGCTCATGCTCTGTCTGTCTCTCTCTCTCTCAAAAATAAATAAACATTAAAAATTAAAAAAAATACTATTCAAACATGCTTTGGATTACTTTTCCCTACATACACACATAAAACCGGCAATTTCAGGCCTCTTCATTGAAGGGAAGGGGAAAAGCAGGAAGGGACCAGGCATGGCTACAGAACACCATACTTAGAGATGGGAGAGAGGAGTGTTGTGGATATTACCTAAATGGTTTTTTTTTTTTAATTTTTAATGTTTATTCATTTGTGTGTGTGTGTGTGTGAGAGAGAGAGAGAGAGAGAGAGAGAGAGAGAGAGAGAGAGAGAGAGAGAGAGAGAGAGCGTTAGCAGGGGAGGGGCAGAGAGAGAGGGAGACACAGAATTTGAAGCAGGCTCCAGGCTCCCAGCTGTCAGCGCAGCTGGGATGCAGGGCTAGAACCCATGAACCATGAGGTCATGACCTGAGCTGAAGTCAGAAGCTTAGCCGACTCAGCCACCCAGGTGCCCCTAAATGTTGGTTTTAATAGTTATGTTCAAAAGTTATTGGTGGGCATCAGAACTTGTATAGGAGTAAAATCTCCCTATCACTAGAGGAAAAAAAAAAAAAAATACCTGTCAATATAACCAGACAGGAAAGGGGGAAATAAATAAGCACAGAAAAATAATTGCTGACAAGTTCAAACATAACCGAAATATTTTGCAAATAAATACATTTAAAAAATAGCTACACATTGTAAATAGAGACACACAAAACTAGTGATAAAAGGTAAAAACTGGAGTGCCTGGGTGGCTCAATCAGTTAAGCGCCTGACTTTGGCTCAGGTCATGATCTCACTGTTAAGTTCGAGCCCTGAGTTGGGCTTCCTGCTGTCCGAGTGGAGCTCTCTTTGGATCCTCTCCCCTCCGCCCACTCCCCTGCTCACGCTGTCTCTCTCAAAAATAAACAACTGTTTTAAAAAAGTTAAAAATGAAGGGAGAGAGTTAAATATATATATATATATATATATATATATATATATATATCAGGCAATAGTAATGAAAGAAAGCATGTATAGCTATATTAATATTGTACAAAATAGAAACCAACACAAATAGCTGCAGTTTAATCAAGAGAGGGGTAACTCCAAAGACAAGTTGAACATCAAGGATAACTATAAGTTGGTATTCTTCTAAATGTATACGTAAAGGAAGACAAACATTCAACAAAAAGAGAGAGAGTAGGAACTTAATATTCTGGAATGTCGTCACTGTTCTGGGAAAACATGATCTATGATACCTGGGCAGGGAACTGTCACCTTCTCAGCTTTAGTTAGACATTTAATAGGTTGTGACCAGTCTTTAGTCACTACACTGTTATTTATTTTAAAAATTTTTTTATGTTTATTTATTTATTTTTAAGAGAGACAGAGTGCGAGCGGGGGAGGGGCAAAGACAGAGGGAGACACAGAACCGGAAGCAGGCTGTCAGCCCAGAGCCCGATGCGGGGCTTGAACTCACGAGTCCTGAGACCAGGACCTGAGCCAAAGTCGGATGCCCAACCAACTGAGCCACCCCGGTGCCCCTAGTTACTACACTTTTAAAAGTCTATGGAGATACTGCAAAGAATACAAAATATAATGACCATCAAAAAATGAGATAGTGAGGGGCACCTGGGTGGCTCAGTTGGTTAAACGTCTGACTCTTGACTTGGGCTCAGGTCATGATGTCATGGTTGGTGAGATGAGCCCCAAGTTGGGCCCCACGCTGACAGCTTGGAGTCTGCTTGGGATCCTCTCACTCCCTCTCTCTCTGCTCCCCACCCCCACTCCCCCTCTTGCTCTCTCTCTCAAAATAAATAAATAAACTTAAGAAAATGAGAGTGGAAAATAGGTGCTATAATTCAACCTGGAGAATGGAGAACTGATTCTCTCTTTGATCAGAGATGTCCTGTTAGCATTATGTCAGAAGCTGTTAAGAGAAATGCGAGTTGCAACAATGCGCGCAAAAGACGAAATCAGATAGGATTACATTTCAGTAAGAGGACAGCTCTATGATAAAAATAGAACAAAACAATTCATTCATTTACCTGTGGTTCAGGCACTATTCTGGGCTCTTGGAAGGGAACAAAACAAAATCCTGCCCTCAAGGAGCTTACATTCTATGGGGGAAGGCAGACAATAAGCCAGTAAGCAAATGAATGAATAAGCAAAATAGAAATATTACGTATTCATAGAATTTAATATGTAAATATACTTTTATATTTATTTTTTTTCTATATTAAAATTATATATTTATATAGGAAATATATTGCATTACATTAAGAATGTAAATAAATATAAATACATAAATTTGTTTTCACAGAATGGTGATCACTTCAGAGAAAAAGAAACCCAGTGGATGTGGTTTCTAATTTATATAAATAGGATATTAGGGAAGCCTTACATTTTAGAGAGCTAAAGGATACCTGGGGGAAAGAGCCAGTGGAAATGCCCTGAGGCAAGAGTGTACTTAAGAACTTGGAGTCTAGTAGAGGTAGGGGTAGAGGGACCGAGGGAGGGAGGGAGAAGTAAGACCAGAGAAGCAGGGGTCATAAAGAGGTTGGTGAACAGGCTC
The DNA here is from genome assembly GCA_028646485.1 of Cryptoprocta ferox. Lineage (NCBI taxonomy): Eukaryota > Metazoa > Chordata > Mammalia > Carnivora > Eupleridae > Cryptoprocta > Cryptoprocta ferox. The sequence continues at coordinate 1,636,740 of CM053570.1, forward strand.
ATAGATAATTTTAAGGATTCTGAGTGAGATAAGGAGCTTTGGAAAGTTTTCAACAGACTGACAGGATTGGACTTAGTGTTTTAACAGTATCGCCTTGGCTGCTACACTGAGAAAGGACCTTGGGGAAAAGAGCAGGAGACAAACCAGTTAGGAGACCTCTTCAGTGGTCAGATAATATGACGACGGCATATTCTAGGGTGGTGACAAGAGGTGAAGTGGTGATATACGGTTGGTTTCAAGTATTTTATAAGATATAAAATGGACAGAACTTGCCAATAGATTTGATGGAGGTTTTAAGGGAAGGGAGCATTAAGGAAGACACCAGTTGACTCTAGACAACTAGAAGCATGGAGTAACTATTTTTTTAAATTAATTATTTTTTTAAGTAGGCTCCATGCACAACGTGGGGCTTGAATTCACAACCCGGAGATCAAGGTCACATCCAGTCAGGCGCCCCATCACTATTCTGAAGATGGGTTAGGAGGGGCAGGAACCAGAAATTCGGGTTTGGTCATGTTAAGTTTAAGATGCCTTATTAGACACCTCGATCTAGATGTCAAGCAAGTGGGCGGATGTAGGAGTTTGCAGTTCAGAGGAAAGGTGTAGGCTGGAGAGAGAAATCTGGGAGCTTTTAGCCGATATTGAGATAGTCTTTCGATCATGAGGTGACATGGGGCTTGAACAAATTATACAGGGCCTTTAGGCTCCTGTGAGGACTTACCAAAGTACTCAGGGAATGAATGTAGACTGAAAGAAGGGCTCCTATTACTGAGTCTTGGGGCACTTCAACATTTAGAGGTAGAGAGAAAGGCAGGCACAAGAGAAGGATGGAGATGAGGAAGGGTAGCACACTGCTAAGCGAGGGAAAGCACTGTCCCAGAAGCCAAGTGGAGCGGGTGATAAGCTGTCAGATGCTGCGGACATGTCAGAGGACTGACAGATTTAGCTACATGGTCACCAGTGATCTTAATAGAAGTTTTGGTTGGGTGGTGGGGGCAGAAACTTAGAGGGAGTTCAAGCGAGATTCGGGTCAAAAAACTATTAACAAAAATTCATTTGTAAGACAATTAGCTAACTCTGACCACTGACTAGAGATTTGTTATTAAGAAATTTTTAAGGCATGATAATATTGTTATAGTTATATATAGAAAGTTTTTTAAGTTTATTTTGAGAGAGCAAGCACAAGCGGGGGAGGGGCACAGAGGAGAGACAGAATCCCAATCCACGCTGATGGCAGAGCCCGATGTGGGGCTCAAACTCTTGAACCGCGAGACCATGAACTGAGCCGACACCAAGAGTCGGACTTGGTCAACTGACTGAGCCTTGTCGGTGCCCCCCCCCCCATATATATATATATTTTTTACTCCTATGTATTTTTTAAAGAGTCCTCATCTCTTTGAGTTAAATGTTGAAGTATTTATGGATGAAAAGATATGATGTCTGGGATTTATTTTAACCTAATCCTTTGGAGGTGCAGAAAGAAGGTGGGGATGGATGTAATAGATGATAATAGTAATAGATGAGATAGATTGGCCTTATTTCTGTTGATAATTATTGAAAGCTGGACAATGCATACGTGGTGGTTCACTACTCTTGGTTGGAAATTTCCATAAGTAAGAGAGTTAATTGGAAACAGATGCTGTATAATGAACTTCTAAAAAATAATTTTTCAAATGATACTGACCTTTTTGTGTCCTTGAAAAACTAAAGAGGAGCGCCTGGCTAGTTCAGTTGGCTTGTGACTGTACTCTTGATCTTGGGGTTGTAAGTTCGAGCCCCACGTTAGGTGTAGAGATTACTTCAAAATAAAATCTTTAAGAAAAGAGAAAGAAAGGGGCGCCTGGGTGGCTCAGTCGGTTAAGCGTCCAACTTCAGCTCAGGTCACTATCTTGCCATTCTCAAGTTCGAGCCCCGCGTCGGGCTCTGTGCTGACAGCTCAGAGCCTGGAGCCTGCTTCAGATTCTGTGTCTCCCTTTCCCACTCACATTCTGTCTGTATCTCTCAAAAATAAACATTAAGAAAAAAAAAAAGCTAATCTAAAAAAAAAGAAAGAAGAGACAAAGAAAAACTAAAGGATACACAGTTTAATCTGGAACCTACAGGCAAGAAGGGATGAGACCCCCCCACTCTGGCGAATAACTTTAGAAGAGCTGAGATTGACATGCTTAAAAGAAAAACGTTACACCAGGCTTTCCAGCTTTAGTACCTTATGGTCTTGTTTGGTTCCCTGAACTTTCAGTTACAGTTTTATGCAGAGGTAGCAGCTGCTGCTCACCACTAGAGGGGACCCCTGACCATCAAAGGGTGTCCACTGCACTCATTCAGCATGAACAATTGAGCAGGTTAAGGGTGGCAGAAAGACCACTTATGCCTAAAACATGTTCAGATTCGATTCCTATTGGGGAAGAAGTTTTCTCCTTATCCAGTCTAAAGGCAGGCTGAGTCTACGGCTTAAATTCAAAACTTTGAGAATCTCCAGTTCCTCCTTTACTCCAATTACTTGTTCTATCAGTTTTCTTTATTACCACCTCACCCCCAAATTATTGTAGTCTAATCAGTCTGCTCCTACCCACTTGGACAAACTTTGTCAACAGATTAGTCATGGAATTATTTTGATCATGTCCTACTTAGAGGCAAAAAAACATCCTACAGTTCCTCACTGCCTACAGTAATTTAAAATAAACAATTCCGGGGCAACTGGGTGGCTCAGTTGCTTAATCGTCTGACTTTGGCTTCAAGGTCGTGATCTTGCAGTCCGTGAGTTTGAACCCCGCGTCGGGCTTTGTGCTGACAGCTCAGAGCCTGGAGCCTGCTTTGGACTCTGTGTCTCCCTCCCTCTCTCTCTCCCCCCTTTCCCCCGATTACATTTGCTCACTCTCAAAAATAAACATTAAAAAATTAAAAACATACCTTTAGGTCCTGGGGCTCAAGTACAACTTTCTCCAACACTTCTAGTCCACGGTGACCTCTAATTTTCTTATTTATTCCGTACCATTCTCCACACAACTGAAATCCTTAACTGCATCCCATCTAACATGCTGTGTTGTGTGTACACACATGTATGTACTTGTGCTCCTCCTGAACACTATCAACTCTTGAAGGTCAGTTACTTCTTTTGACCTCCAACTGCCCAGTGCGTTGCTTGTTACCTGCTGCTTAAATATTTGTAGAATGATCTTAACAAGATAAGGAATAGTGCTGTGGAAAGAATAGTATTAACTTGCTTCTCTCCAAAGCCCCCCACGCACAAGCCTTAGAACGAGCATCCCTCTCTGGTCTAGTTTTCCATCACAGTAAAAGAGCCTAAACTCAACCTCACAGAAGAGGAGATCAGAAAAACTGAGGGGAGCGCCTGGGTGGCTCAGTTGGTTGAGCGTCGGACTTCAGCTCAGGTCATGATCTCATGGTTCACGGGTTCAAGCCCCACGTTGGGATCTGTGCTGACAGAGCCTGGAGCCTGCTTTAGATTCTGTGTCTCCCTCTCTCTGTCTCTCAAAAGTGAATAAATATTAAAAAAAAAATTAAAAAAAAAAACTGAGGAAAGCTCTCTAAATGCTCTTCCAAGTGACACGTTAGGGCCAGGCTGGGGGAAAGAAAGAGAGGGAATCTCAAGACCAACTTATCTCAAGCTTGCTTTTGTCCCTCTCCTTTCCTCCTAAATTTGAGGAAAATTTTGGGAGTTGGGATATCCAGATCCATCAGTTAAAATGGGTAGCCTAGAAGCCTGGAAGGCAACAGACCTACAGTAATTCCCCTCATATTCATTCACAGCTTGTCCCTGTGAAATTGAAGTTGTTACGGTGGAGGGGTGGCTGGAAGGTAAGGAATGGAGCCAGCAGCAGCCTGCACCAGCCTGAGGGAAACTGGGGAAGACACGGTTATCTGCTCAGAAAATGTAAACATGGAGGCTGAGCTGGGGCAGGAGGGTGGGGTGTATGAAAAAGAATCAGGAAGAAACAAGAGATCTAAATAACTGATGGAAGTTTAATACATTAAAACCAGATATTTATCACTTTTATATTGCATTTGCCATTTCTGAACAATACAAAGTAGAGGCAAGTAATGACACTTCATAAAAATGTTGATTCCCCACTCCCTTCCCTAAGACCCAGCCTCCCTCAAATACTCCCTCCCACCCCCTACAGAACTCTGTCCTGAATAAAACACTTAAATACATCATAAATAGTAAATTATGAAAAAAAATAGCAAGAATTGTTTCTTTCCTTCTTGTAAAAAAGAACATGGCAGCAAAGACAGGCAGCCAGAAACTGGCTGGGGGTGTCTAATATAGACAGTTACCTGGGGGACGGGCAGGATGGAGATGGGGGCGAGGACTCCACAGTCTGCCTGAGATGCCAGGCCGCCTCTTCCCCGGGCAGGAGCAGGAGGAGCAGATGGGGAACCACAACTCTTGGAGACGGGAACAGAGGGATTACATGGCCCCCATATCCGCGTTCTCTGTATGAGAAGTGGCAGGGCACGTGGCACAGCAATGCCCTCACCTAGGCCAGGATCTCCTGGCTCCCCCGTGAGTCTAAGAGAATATTCTCTAGCCTCATAGATAAACTGCCTGTTAAATGGACACAGGTGTCCCCTTTCCACTTCAACCCCACGAACAGCAAAACTCTGTTGGAAAAGGTGGGAAGGGCAAGGAAGAAACCTCCTTTCGAGAAGGATCCAAATTCGTTTAAGTCTTCATGTTTAGAAAAACAAGCAGAATACATTTCAAATTGCAAAACAGTAATAATTGTGATGGCCCGGCAGTGAGAAGGGTCCCGCCTAGGAAGGACTCTGATCTTCCGGCCCCATGACTGCCCTTCTGTTTCAACAAAAGGGGTAAAGATTACCCCATGTCCCACTCTCTCCTTTCCTTCAGCCTTAAGAAATTCATCAAGAGAGGAGGAGCTGCTCCTGGCAAAGCAGCCCCACACTTCCATTTCTCAAACACCAGGGGGCTCTGCTGAGGGAACCCCATGAACAGCATCTCTCCAGCACTTCTGGAGTTCTGATCTGAAACTGGCTTGAAACTGTGTGCTGTGCGCTTTTTTCCTTTTTTTTTTTTTTTTTTTTTTTGAGGGGGAAAAAAAAAAAAAGGAAGGTGGGAGTTGGTGTAAAACCACTACTCCCTCAAAACCTTTACAAAGATTACAAGGGTCTTCTTCCAGAGAAAGAGCTTAGGTGGAGACAATGTGCCGGCCAGTCTGTCCTGAGGAAATTAAGAGTCCAGCTCCTGGTGAAGGGTAGATCGAGAAGGAAGAAAACCACCAAGTCCAGCAACTCCACTTCCAGCAGGAAGAATTGGGGGCTTGAAAACAATTGTGAAAGCCAAGGCTGGCCAGTTGAAAACTTGTGCCACTCAATTCCGAAGTCGAAGGATGCTGCTGTCCTCAGCTGTGCCAGGCACTAACGCCCGTTCAGAAGGAAGGGGAGGGGAGAAGAGGATCTTCTTCAGGAAAGAGACAGAGAGCCCCCCGGCCTCCATTACGCTCCTTCTGTGACGACCACGAGGAAGGACACTCAGCACTGCTGGGGCAAGGGCTGGCGTCTTGGGATCACCAAGCTGGCAGAATCTTGTTCTAGGTCTTCTGAGGTTTTTTGCTCACTGGAAAGGGAAAGGGTGTAAAATTAAGGCTGTGGAGTATGCGATAAGGAGGCAGGAATGGAATTCAAGTTAATCTCAACCTGACTGGAAGAGTGAAGAAGTCTTCTATTTCAGTCTCAGCTTGCAAATTACAAGGTTGCCAAACCACAACATTTAAAAGGCAAGGTTTAGGAGGCACCCAGTCCCTCTAGCCTGGCCCATCAACTCCTTGTTCCACTCCATCAGTGATCGTCTTCATACCCTGCAAAGCATTCACCTCCCCCACCTCCCAGACACTCACGTGGGTGAACTCTGACTCTGCAACTTCAGGCTCTTCCAACAGGGTTGAACTAACAGGAGGAAAAAAATGGAGGCAGAGAGAAGTGTTAGAAGATACAAAAGAAAAAGGACCCTCCTCTCAAGTCAGATCTTATACCGCTTCTCCGTATTTCACTTGAGGATCAATTTAGGATTCAGAAAGAAAAGGCTAAGAAACTACCCGATTTAGAAGCATGCCGTTTTAATTAACTATCTTCTTGATTACTACAAAACATTTCCTAACACTCTCCCCTCTGTTCTCAATCCCCAGGTGTGGCAGGCACTCAGTGATCACTGCTGCGTGATCTTCATGCCATTGTGTAATTCTCTTCTGAGCGCAGGCTGGATTTAGGGACTCTCGTCTAGTGGACCGATGATGCAACATCAATTCTGAGATTAGGTTACCAAATACTCTACCTAGCTTCCTCTTCCACGCGTGCTCTCTGTTTGCTCTGAGAGAAGCTAGCTGCCACATGGAGCATGTGACAAGGAACTCGGGGAGTACCAGTAGCTAACAGCCTGCAAGGAACTGAATCTTGCCAACAACCACGTAAGTGAGCTTGCAGTTTGATCCTCCCTTAGGTGAGCCTCCAGATGAAGCTACTTCCCTTACAAACAGCTTCGATGTGACCCTCTGAGAGACCCTGAGCCAAAGGCACCAGCTACATCACACTGAAGTACTTAAGCCACGTAAAACCCAAGATAATAAATGTCGGTCGTTTTTGGCTGCCGAGTTGGAGGTAATTTATTACACAACGATAGATAATACAGAGTTTGGCACTTGGAAGCGAAGTGCTGCCGAACTAAAAATCTAAAAAGTGGAAGTGGCTTTGGAAGAGGAAGTGGGCTTTAAGGAGAGTTTTAGTGAAAGTTTAAAATTGCCATGGATACACTGCAGAATCTTAGACCTGAATGGGTGAGTTGCCAGTGTGGGCTGAAAGGAGAGTGAGAAAGATCTTATTGGAAAGTGAAGGAATTTAGTGGAACAAAGTTTAGCAATAATATCATACACAGTTATGTGAAAAGTAGAACATGTAACTAATGAACTGGGTGATCCAGCGAAGGAGATTTAATTCTAAGTGAAGTAGGTTCCATGCAGTTCCTTCTTAATAATGCTTAGGGTAAAACTTAAGGAAAAAAAAGATTAAGGGAAGGACTATTATTGAATAAAAGGAGGACTTTCCAGGGCTTAATGGTTTTGAAAATTCTGAGCCCCTCCAGATACCAAACTACGCTAAAATTAAGAAAGGGCTTGTGAACAAGCAAGTGACCACCACCACAAAAACGTGGCCTAAAGACAAAGCCAAAGGTGTGACTGTAAAACATTTTATTGAGATCTCAGAAAAATCAAAGTTTGTTGGCTAGAGTACCATTCAATCACACGGAAGGCCGTCCAGAAAGACTGATGTCCTGTAGATCCTCTCAACAACAGGATCTCGAAGCACAGGGCTCATCAAGACGGTGTCTGTGCATGTGGCTTTTTGTCTGAAGGACTGAATCCCAATGAGATTCATAGGAGGCCCGCAAATCTTTGAGGGCATTATAACAACAGAAACATTACCAGCTTGGACTGAAAGGGACAGAAACAGTGCAAAATGAAGAGACCATGGGACCCTAAAATTGTACTGGCAAGAAAGCAGGCTGAGAAAACTACTCAGCTGCAAACGCATTCTAGCTTTTGTGAAGGAAGACGCAGAAAGCAAAACCAAGACTCCAAAGGGTGGAGCTAAGAGCCATGGAGAATTACTCCCACGCTTTCAGACCTGATAAAAGAAACCCCAACAACTGCTGGATTTGGGACTAGCTATGTACCAGTGAGTCCTCTGTGCCTCCTTCGGTCCCCTTTTGGCACAGGAAAGTGTACAGTGGTTATCTCCTCACTGCCTCACCACTGCCTGCTGGGTATGTAGGGAGAAAACCTGTCTCTTTACTCGAGGAACAATACCTGGGGAGTTCGTCCAAACCAAGAGCTAATTCAGAGAACAAAACTCTGGACTTTGAGCTGCTGCTGTAATGGGATGGGCCTTTTAGAGACCATGGGAGCCAATGAATGCATCTTGCACGTGGAGGGAAGTGAATTATTGGAGGCCAGAAGATGGACTGTGAGGGGTCGCTTTTTAGGTGGCTCCCAATGGTCTCTGTTTCCCGGTATTCACACCTTTGTGTAATCCCTTCTCCTTGTGAGGGCGGGCCAGATTTAGCGATTAGAATGCAGTACCAGTGATAGGATGTCGTCGAGTGGGAGATTAGGTTACAAAAAGATAATGGATCTGCAAAGGTGCATGCATGCTCATTTGCTTGCTCTTGAGGGAAGCCGGCTACTATGTTCCAAGTTGTCCTAATGGAGAGGCACTCTGGCAAAGAACCAAGGGAGGTCCCCAGCCAACAGCCCACGGGGAACTAATGCCCTCTGTCCAGTAACCCACAAGGAACTGAATCCTGTCAATAAGCATATAAATGAACTCAGAAGTGAAGCATCTCGGTCGAACCTTCAGACGAGACCGTAACCCTGGCCAACAGCTCATGAAAAGACCTTCAGCCAGAGGACCCAGCTAAGCTGTTACCAGATTTCTGACCCACAGAAACTATGATACATGCTTGTTATTTTAAGCCACTAAGTTTTAGGTTTAATTTAGTTTGGTTTATTATGATGGACTAGATAATCAACACACCATGTAACAAAATTAAACCACAATGTTCATACTGGATTCTTTTGCAAGATTGACTATTCACATTTTCTTCACTGCCCAGGAATCTTCCCAGGCTTACAAAATAAGCAGAGAATTCTCATCTAACTCACCAGGAGATAAAGGGTTAGTTGGGGAGTATTCTGACTGAATATCAGAAAAGTCCCGCACACCCCCTAGAGATGGAGAGACACTGACACACTTTTCCAAATCACTAAAGATGGGCTAAAGGAAAGTAAACCTGCAAAAATCTAGTGAAGAGCAAATAACAAACAATGATCTCTTGAAAAAACAAAACTATGGAGGTTCCTAAGGACCTGAAGAGAGAGATGAAAAGATTATATGGAGAAAGGGGCCAAGGAACCAACCTTGTAGTTTGCATTTGTAAAGTTTCTCCAACTACAGGTGAGAAATAGGGGCCAGGAATAGTCGTGACCTCACTGATTTTCTCCAAAGGTGGAGTCTGAGGTAAAACATCAGGACGACCGAAGTGGACGCCTGGAAAAAAGAAAAGGGAAGAAAATCAATAAATAAAAAAGACAAAATGGGGTAGGGGAAATATAGGGGAGAAAAATGCAGCAACTTGGCTTTTCCTGGACAGGAATGGGGAGTAGAAGTCCTAGGCAGATAAGAGAGGGCTCGGAAGGGAGGGAGGGAGGGAGGGAGTGCCCAATCACATGGGAACCCCAGCCCTGTCGCTGACCTGGCTCCACTTCCGCCTTTGTTGTCACTTGTGCCTTGTGCTCCCCAGAGACCGATGCCTGGTAAGTAACGCAGGAGTTGCCGCTGGGGCCTGCTCGCCGCGAGAAAGATGAGCCAGACCGAAACTTTTTGGAAGGAGAGGGCTTCACTTCAAAAGGGAAAGAGAGAGCCTACTTAGCACCCACCTAAGAAACCATCACCAAGACACAGATACAAATCGCCAGCATCCCCAACACAGACCCGAAGGTGCTCTGCAAAGCGGGAAGAAGGACTAAGGTCAACAAAGACAAGCTCTATGAACTACTCTTCAGAGGAGAGGGGGTGCATCTCAGTTCACTGCACTTGGAAAGCAGAGAACCTAGATGAGAGGGGACACGTACACATCTTTCCCCCGCTACACGCAACCTCGATGGCTTTGCTTCCACCTGATGAGACGTCCTTCACTCCATCACTCCCTCGTTCTTTAACAGTGTCTTCCAGTTCAAGCTGACGAAGACGGCCCTTTCGCTCTGCATCCTTGGAGCACTTACGCACACAGCACCGTGATACTTTACACTTGTTTATAGATCACTTTGAAAAGACTTTGAAAAGATTTTTCCGTGTTTCTTAAGACTGTCTGGCATGCCTAAGTCCTCTATGCCGCACTGAGGGACAACTGAGGCCTACGATGAGGAGACGGGAAGGACGAGTTGGAAATTTGCCAGGGGCAGCGGCATAGAAGGTTTGGGAAGAAGAATACTGGCACTTCCCAATCACAAAAGTTGAGGGAAGAGAGTGAGAACGACTAAGCAGAAATCAGTAAATGCTTCTCCAACCCTTTGGTCCTAGTGTGAGAATTCCTTGGCACTGGGGATATGAACAGAAAACAGAACACTTGTAATAATCCTTGTCTATCTCTGTAAGTCTGGCTCTGTCTCAGCCTGTGGCGTGGATCCTATTCCCACGACACCTTTTCCCCACCAATCCCACTTCCCAGAAATGCCCCTCACCTCAATGACACACGGAGGGAGAGCCAGGGGGAAAGCAGCGACTCGGAAACCACGGGGACAGACAGAGTGACTGACATACAGACGGGCAGCGGTTCTCGCGGGAGGTGGGTAGAGAGCAGAGGACGCTTTGGCAGTTCCCTGACAGAGGTGTCTTGCCCCCCCATCTCCTGGAGTAAGGGAGCCACTGGGGGGTCATCTGGTAGAGGCCACTTACAGGGAATCTTCTTGAACACGGTGTTGCACATGAAGCGCTGGAACCGTTCCGCGTAGAAGCCCGGCCGGTGTACCGACACGGTGTCCTGCAGAGCAGAAGAGACAGCTGCAGAGTTAGAGGCCGGGAGGCCCAGCGAGAGGACCGCCATGCGGTCCCAGGGCCGTTTTCCCCCAGGCTGAGGCCTAAGCAGAAGGGAAGAACCCACAAACGAAATAAGAAAGAACAAACTGAGGGGGTAAATCTGAACTGAAGGAGGCAGGAGAGCCTCTAGCAAACTGCTACTCACCCCATCATGTACCAGAGCTTTCCAAGAGTGCTCCAACTTCTTAACAAACCTGCCAGGAAGAATGTGTATCACACAGTCACACAATTTTAAATGAATGACGTACTTTTTCTCTTTGACAGAGTTAAAGCAGCTGGGAAAGCACTCCCTCTATGAAACTGGCCTTTCAAAGAACAGACTTGCTCGTGCTCGTTCAACACGGAGACCAAAGCCGTTTCCAGGGAAGTCACTTACCTCCCCATAGAAAGAGAGTAGTTAACATGTCCCTGGCAAGTCAGGGACAAGCCCATTTATTACAAAAGGAGAACTGAGGGGACAGATGGGCATGCTACCAGATGGAAGAGAGGAGTTAAAACTGGATGATAATACCCTACAACGGTAAACCCTCAGTCGTAGCTGAAACCTTACGGGGGAAACCTGGGGTCCAGCATTTCCAGCCCCGCCCTCACCACCACTTCGCTACCCCGGTTCCACAGGCTCACACCCTGCACAGAACACAGTGATCCTCCTGTTTCTCCTCCGAGGGAAGGGGAACATGTTTCCAGCTGTATCCCAACGTGGACTGTGACTCATCACACAGGGTTTTCACAAAGAGCCAGACAGATGGTGTATTCTACCCTGGTGCTTCTGAGGGCTGACTCAGCTGTCCACAGAGGTGTGTGTGATGTTTGGGAAAGGGGCAGGGTAATGAAGCCAGGGAAACAGGCGAAATCAAGGAAATAAACCACCATTGAAAAACCTAATGAGGTTTTACAGTCAGACTGCAACTCACTGTTCTTGTTCCAGGAAGAACTTAATGACAAACCCACCTGAAGGAGAAATATGAGTGGTTACCTGCAACCACTCTGCCCCCGCCTTTGGGATCCGTGCACTCCTCACCTGTAAGACTGCAGAATGTCAATGATCCCAATATAAAGCAGCAGCCTTTCCCCTTTACTATTGCGGGCAGGGATGCCACCCATACTGTTCCGGAAGACAAGAAAAAAAGAGTAAGAAAATCTTTGGCCTTGCACATAGGGGCTTCTCTTAACCTCGAGTCAGATCAGGACAGGGAACTGAGCCCTACACCTAACTGTCCCATCTTCCATATACTGGGGAGGAGTGAGAACCTTCCTCCAACCCCAAGAACCACTCTGGAGTATGTATTCTACCCTCTTTGCCTCCAAGTCTCTGTCGCCTGCCCCTCCAACACCAATTCCACCAAAGAGAATCTACGATCACCCCTACACAGCAATGTTGGAAATGTTCCGGTAACTCTGAACTTCCTCAGTACTTTCATATTTTAATTCATGCCCACTAGGACGCTCTTCTTGAAGGTCACGATAAAGGATACGTTAAAAATGAAACTACCTAAGAGACATTTATGATACTTCCCTAAATACACTTCCTTGATAGATCCACGGTGGTAAGAAGGACACCTTCCGTAAAGCTGCCTATAACAAATTACTTTTCATGAAGTTCTAATAAGCAGACTCTTGAGTATATTCTTTTGGAAAAGTCTTTTGATTTTGAACAGCTCTCTTTCTCAGAAGTACCACAAATCCCCAATTTAAGACCTCTTCCTTTCTTTTCACATTCTTAAGAAAGTTCATTCCATAGTTCTGTAAACATTAATATGGTCAACTTAACTCCTGAATCGGGACTACTCTTATTCCAGAAGCTGGGTCCCTGCCTCAAGAAAAGCTTGCAAGGAGTCTCCGCTCTCCTCCCCGGCGCCCCCGAGCCCACTCACTGGTCGTCGGTCTCCATGGTGCCACCACGCCGAGCCTCGCCCTGGATAGACTCCATAGCTGTGGAATAGAGAGCCTTCTGGGGGGCTGGTCTGCGAGTATCAACTGAGCACTGGGCTTCACTGCCTAAGGGCTCTCGTTGTGCGTGATCTATATTATGGATTGACATCAAGAGGCTATAGTCCATTATCTTGAAGCTCTGCAGCACCTAAGTGGAAGGAAAACAAAAAACAAAAACCATGACCTGAGCCTTGGGAGGTAAGAGAACTTCTTTTCAGGCTCTCACTGCTTTCCTGATTCTTTTTTTTTTTTTTTAAGGTATTTAAAAAACTTTTTTTATGTTACTTAATTTTTGAGAGAGAGACAGAATGGGGGAGGGGCAGAAGGAGAAGGAGACACAGAATCCAAAGCAGGCTCCAGGCTCTGAGCTGTCCGTGCAGAGCCCTACGTGGGACTCAAATCCACGGACTGCAAGACCATGACCTGAACTGAAGTCAGATGCCCAACTGACTGAGCCACCCAGGCACCCCTAAAGATATATTTTTTAAATGTTTATTTAAGAAAGAGAGAGAGAGGTGGGGGGTGGGGGGGAGGAGAAGTGAGAGAATCCAGGCAGGCTCCCCACCATCAGCATGGAACCTGATGTGGGGTTTGATCCCACGAACCATGAGATCATGACCTGAGCCAAAATCAAGAGTCGGACTCTCAACCAACTGAGTGACCCAGGCGACTTTCAATTATCTTTTCCTAAATGTTTATCGGGCGGAGGGGCAAAGAGAGGGGGAAAGAGACAATCTCAAGCAGGCTCTGTGCTGACACAAAGCTCAAACTCACAAACCGTGAGATGATGACCTGAGCCGAAACCAAGAGTCTGCTTGGTAAGCATCTGCTTACCCAACTGAGCCATCCAGGTGCCCCTTGACAATAAAACCTCCAGGATTAACTTTAGGCTTACCCTGTGCTCCTCCTAGTCCCTGGAGAAGAACATATTAACCTCCTCTGATCACCATTTATATCCCCTCAGCATTCTTCAATTTGAGTAAATATATATTGGGCCACTGCCTAGCCCACAAAACCCTCTTTGTGAAGAAAGCATTATTTTCTCAAGGGAACAGGGAATACGTATTTGTGCTGTAAAAGAATCCACAAGGAAGGTCTGATGAAAGTACACTTCGTGATGGAGCAGAACCTGTTGCAGGACCTTATACGCCCAGCTTCAATTCAGTTTTTAGTGAAGTCTTACCATCTGTAGGCACTGTGTCTGTTTATGGGGATACAAAGATACTTAAGAGAGTTTCTGTCCTCAAGGATATTGTAATTTAGGAAAAGAAACAACTGCAAAAATAAATGCAACACAGTCTAGTATGTCCAACAACGAAAGTGCTTACATGACTAAATAGTGCAGAAGTCAGGAAGTGATACATAAGTTTATGAAGGATAAATTAGAAAGTAAGTGCAAATAAATAAAGACTATTCCAAGGCTTGAAAACATGAAACAAACAGCATGTTACATCCTGGGAGATGTAATTTGGTAATGCTAAATAATACAGAAAATGCAAAAAACTGGTGTGGCAGATTAAAGAGGTTGACAGGGGAAGAACAGTAACAGGCCTGAAGTGCCACTGTTAAGGAGCCTCGACTGTGGGGCGCCTGGGGGGCTCAGTTGGTTAAGTGTCCAACTTCGGCTCAGGTCATGATCTCACAGTTTGTGGGTTCAGGCCCCATGTCAGTCTGGGCTGACAGCTCAGAGCTTGGAGCCTGCTTTGGATTCTGTGTCTCCCTCTCTCTCTACCTCTCCCCTGCTCATGCTCTCAAAAATAAATAAACATTAAAAAAAATTTTTTTTAATTAAAAAAAAAAAAAAAAGGAGCCTGGATTGTATCCCATATTCTCAACATTCTTTCCATCCCAGAACAGGGTGCAAAAGGGTATACTCCCACCAGTTCCAGTGGCCCACTTTGGTGACGCAGCTCAACCAAGGGTGTTTTGGTAGGTTGGTGGAGGAAGAGATGAAGAGAGGAGAGGAGTGATTCTTTTTTGTTGTTGTTGTTAAAGAGAGGAGCGGGCAGAGTGAGAGAGAAAGAGAGAGAGAGAACGAACTTCAAGTAGGCTCCACGCTGGGCTAAACTACTACAAACGGGGCTCGATTTCATGACCCTGAGATCATGACCTGAGTTGAAATCAAGAGTTGGATGCTTAACCAACTGAGCCACCCAGGCGCCCCCCAGGAGTGATTCTTATGTAAAGTTTGAAAACAACTCTCTGCTCCATTGTATCTAGTCCTCTCAACCAAAGGACTCAAAAGAACATAAGCACTACCCTGTAAATACATGCAGAGTAAGTAAAGGACAAGGATGGACAGTGTTATAGACTAGAGGTAGATGACCCCACAGTAAACAGTTGAGGGAAAAAATCAGAAGGAAGAAATGGCACAAAAAACAAAAAAAAGGTATGTTAAGAAAAGGGGAAATAGTCAACTGTCAAGCTGCAGAAAACTCAAGGAAGGACTATGAAGTAGTCTCAGGGCACTTGGGTGGCTGAGTCGGTTAAGCACCTGACTCTTGATGTCGGCTCAGATTATGACCTCACAGTTCAGGAGTTCAAGTCCTGCTTTGGGTTCAGCATGGAGAGTGGAGAGCCTGCTTGGGATTCTCTCTCCCTCTCTCTGCTGCTTGTGCATTCTCTCTCAAAATAAATAAATAAACATTAAAAAAAAAAGTAGTTGTCTCTATTTGGCATCCCGGGTGGTCACTGGGGAGAGTAGTTCGTGTGAAGAGAAGAGAACAAAAAGCCAGGACAGTGGGTTGAGGCAGGAATAGGAGAAGATAAATGAAAAGGAAAAATAAAAGGGTGGGGAGGAGAAAGGGGCAGAGAGAGAGAGAGGGAGACACAATCTGAAGCAGGTTCCAAGCTCTGAGCTGTCAGCACAGAGCCCGATGCAGGGCTTGAACTCATGAAACATGAGATCATAACCTACGCTGAAATCAAGAGTCTGTCACTTAACTGAGGCACCCAGGTGCCCCATAATTAATAATTTAAAAAACTTTTTTAATGTTTATTTTTGAACAACAGAGCATGAGCGGGGGAGGGGCAGACAGGGAGATACAGAATCCAAAGCAGGTTCCAAGCTCTGAGATGTCAGCACAGAGCCCGAAGCGAGGCTCGATCTCACAAAGTGTGAGATCATGACCTGAGCCAAAGTCGGATGCTTAAATGACTGAGCCACTCAGGCACCCTGTAAAAGTTAATTTAAATGGAGTCTGAGACTTATAGAGCTAAGGAACTGAGCCCCATTTCCCACAGTTTTGATGCCCAAGAATAACAACCTGTTTTAGTGATTGAGATTTTTGGTATCTGAGAGTGAAGGAAATATGACAAACTCACCAAACAGTCACGCTGTAGCGTCTTACACAGAGCATTGTACATATCAGCATCCAAAAAAAGACCATCTGGAATGTCTTGTAAGAAGTCCAAGTCTTTAAAGGTGGGGAGAGGCTTCTCTCGTTCTTTTTGGGAAGCTCGCCGTTTGTAGGTTGAGCCCTTGAGGTCATATTTGATGTGCATCTTGACTGACCGTGGTAAGAGATTGTTCATCACCACAATTCGAATGTTCTTACCACCTGCCTGCACACAGTACAGTCCATAGAATTTAGGCAGCAAAGTGCGAGGGTTCTGGTTGAGGTTCTGTGGGCGTGAAAGTAAAAAGAAGTAGGAGAAGAAGTCAGCTGATTTTCAGTGAAATTCAAGGGTAAAAAATTGCCACCCATCTTCCGTTGTCTGCCATGTAGGGGTTCAGGTACATCTATCTGCCCATAAGGCCACATCGTATTTGCTTACAATTTTCCAACACATCTATCTTGTTGATCAGATTACCATCAAGCTGAGCCACAGACCCTCCGATCCAGTCATCAGTGAGGATACTCCATATATGAGGGATATATTCTTTCAGAGAAGTTTAAGAGAAGATCGTATTGAAAAGGTCTTATTTCTAAGCCCTCGGTATAGCACGTTCTTGTGGGTGTGATGCAAAGCAAAACTAACTTCTCCAGAACTCCAAGGGCAGTCAATCAGAGTAAGGTAGAATGGAGTACTATCAAGGGAAGTCACCAACCTCACTCCCTGGCGTGGGAGATGGACTAAGAACAGAAAATAAAATTATCAATGAATAGCACCTTTGGGTAGGATGGTCTAAGCCAAATAACACTTAAAATACGACAGATAAAGAAAACCCCTTTTGGTCCCAGGGAGGCAAGAGAGATGGGCCGAAAAGCCCCCAGACGAACTACGTCTTTACGACAGAAGTGCGGACGTGGTGTTGCCCTGCTGGCGAGAACCCCCGGGCACTGGGCCAGGAGTGGGGTGGGCAGCGCAGCCCTCTTCCCTCACCATGTAGTATCCTGGAAGCAGCTTCTGCAGGAACTCCGCCTCTTTATGCTGGACCGTTTTGATGATGAATTCGTCGTCACTGGACACATAGAAGAGGGAGCCACTAGCCCCAGAGCTACAGAGTTCAATCAGCGGCTCATTGCAGAGGGAGTACTAGGGCCCAGAAAGAAGAGGGCAAGAAGTTCAGGAACACCAGGGCTTGGCCAACCAGGAATTAAGTACAGATGCAATTCTATTCTAAAGAAAAACTAGAGTAAGACTGTGAAGGGAGGGTCTTCCTTTGGGAGGATCCCTCTGATAGTGGAGTCATTGGGTCCTGAGATCCAGAAGCTTACCAAGTAATCATCAGGCCGGATACCAAATAACTCCCGAAAGTAACGGAAGGCAACAGGTGCATAGGTTTTGAAGCGAAAGTCATTGTAGTGATGAGCAGGGGTCAAGTTGCTTCCTTCACTGTGGGGTTAAACAGAAGAACTTATAATTTACCAGTCGCTGTGAACCCGGGAGGCCACCCTGGGCAGACACTTCAGAGTCACCCTTAGGAGTCAGTACATCCCTTATGAAAGAACCAGAGGGATTAAAGGAGTCAGTTACTTAATAGGACAATGGCACAACATGGGGATTAAGATACGGGCACAGAGAATCACACTGCCTCTTACCTAGTGCACTAAATTGCTTTAAAGGGCTCACTCCACAGGCCAGAGGCTCACGGAAGTATTCAAAAAACAGCATCTGCTCTCTCAAGTCTCCAGTCCCACATTACCCCGACTAAGATCAGGTTAAGGACTGGACACTGGGCACAGGTTAAGGACTAGACCTGAACCCCTAAAACTGCCCTGAGGTTGATAAGAAACAGCCCACTTCCCAGGAAATTCCCATGAACGTTAACCTCTGTACCTGGGAAAGAAGATACTCTCCACCACATAGAAGTCTTGCATGAGGACATCACGCTCTGGTTTGGTACTCAGGCTTCCAACAGTGTGAGTAATGCCTAACTGGATGGCACCTTTCAAGGCAGATGAGGTTGTCTGAGAAACAGAAGAGAAATGAGAGGAAAGTTTCTAGTATTAAATCTGATCAGAACAATAAAAAGTCTGGAGGGAAGAGACAGAAGAAGCACTCAAAAAGCAAATGCCCTTCTAGTACTTCAGACTAAGCTGGGGCAATCCAGTTCCTCCATCCTCTTGCTTAACGGGGCAGTTAAGCCTGGTAAAGCCTGGAAGGGTACGAAGATACACAGTAGCAAAGGCAGACTGTGTGAGTCACCCCAGCTATGCAAGGCGTTCCCACCTATCCATATCTACATCTGGAAAATACGTCCTGAGAGAACAATCTTACATCTCACTCCAAAGGTTCCCTGCCCCCAGAGTATCTGGGGCTTCTCCAAACATTTTATTCATGGAATATAGAATGTAACTAAAATTAACTAATATTTTGATTGACTCCCTGGCTACAAAAGGCCTTTTAAGCCCTTTTTCAGGCAGGGCCTGACTGGTGTCTCAAAGACTAGAGAGTGGCACAAAACAGTTCCTAACTGGAAAAAAAAAAGCCTGAAGACTCAAAATATTCCTGAGAGAAGTATTTGGATTTAAAATGCTCACACTATGGTCAAAACACAGATTCAAGAGCCCCGCTCTTACAATCCAAAGAAAAATATCAGATCAGCTAGGTCTGTGCTGTCCAATACACCAGCCACGCGTAACTATTTGCCAGTTTAAAATCAAAATAAACTAAAAACTCACCTTTTCAGTCTTACGAGTCACGTTCAAGTATGTGGCTACTACTGGATGTCACAGAATATAGCACACTTCAGTCACCGTAGAAAGTTCTAGTGGACAGTTCTGCTCTAATGATTTCCCTCATCCCCAACGCTCACCAAGTGTTAACTTACTGGTACTTCTATTTAGTCCTCATTAGTCATTAAAATTAAAACTAGAGACTGGCTCAGTTGGTAGAGCATGTCTCTTGATTTCAGTGTGATGACTTTGAGTCCCACGTCGGGGATAGAGATTGCTTTAAAAAAAACTTTTATAACTAAATTTTTAAGTGTGTGCTTCTCCCATTAGTCTAGAAACTAATCTTTTGGTCTCAATGTTCAGCACATAAGTAGAGCTCAATATATATCTGTTGAATTGACATGGGCCTTGAGCCCATTCCCAGGAAGGGTCAGGTGCCTGACAGACATCAGTCCACCTCTATTACTTGGGGCAGTGCAATAAAGGCAGAGAACACACATAAGAAAAATTTACATGGGCCAGAAACAGGACTCCAAGAAATCACACCCCATATCAGACAAAGTAGAAGATGCTCGATGGAAGGTGAACACTGTCCCTTGGGAACCTGAGCATCTGCAAAGTAGTCCAGAACTGAAAGTAAACTCGAAAGTCCAAGCTGTAGGACAGTTCTTGTGCAAAGGCTCAGGATATCAAGAAACGAGACAAGATGTGGAGAATATCATCAGGGGGACAGAATTACCCCTTCCTGGAGTAGGATGAAACAGCTCCACCCAGACATACCTTCTTATATGTCGTCTCTCCTGAGGAATCAACACCCCGGTGGCCTATTTTCTTCATGGGCATGCCAGAGGCATAAGCCACCTGGAAAAAGAGTCAAAATTAACACATGATCCCCACATCATGCACCATACAGCTACCATGATGGTACATTAAAACAAACCAAAACACTCAACCCACCCTTTCTGGAAGAACATCTTATAAAATCTTCACAAGATTCACTCCATGTAAAAACACAGCTCTAGTGTTGCTTCCCAAAGAATTAACTGGCTAAAAGAAGACAGAAAATTCCTAGGCACACATATTTCACTTTTTTTGTTTGTTTGTTTTTGAAAGAGAGAGAGAACGCAAGCTGGAATAGACAGAAGGGGGGGAGGCGGGCAGAGAGAATCTTAAGCAGGCTCCATGCTCAACGCAGAGCCCAATGTGGGGCCCAATCCCATACCCGAGCTGAAATCGGAGTTGGACATTCAACTGCCTAAGCCACCCAGGTGCCCCACATACTTCACCTTTGATCATCAGAAAGATGACATTAAAAAAATGAGTAGCAGGGCGCCTGGGCGGCTCAGTTGGTTGTGTTCAACTCTTGGTTTCTGCTCAGGTCATGATCTCATGGTTTGTGAGTTTCAGTCCCTCATCAGGCTCTGCACTGACCGTGCTGAGCCTGCTTGGGATTCTCTCCCCCCCACCCCCCGCTTCCTCTGCCTCCCCTGCTAGCACTCACCTATGCTCTCTCTCAAAAATAAACTTTAAAAAATTGAGTACTATTAAGGAAAAGCAGAAACAAGAGAACTAACTATTGACATAGCTGCTCCAGGATAAAGAACAAACCTCAGTTCACAGAAGCAAGATAGGTTAAAAGTAGTTCCACAGACCTTTTTTCACCAACCTCCTTTCAGAAATGACTAACCCTCTAACCTTCAACCCGACCTGAACACTATTTGCTCTAAGTGAATTCACCAGTAAAAATGATCTAGCCACTTGCAAATGCAAGTACTGCTAGCTGAGGCAATAAGAGAACTCCTCTGAGATAGGGGCCTCAGGGCCTTGAAGAGATGCCTGTGAATGAGATATGGCTTTGTTTTCCACCCACATGACAGCCCTTGAAACGAGGAAGGAGTAAGACCAGTACAGCAGCAGAGCAGCAGAGGAGCCTAGAAGGCAGTCCCCACATCAAGATGAAGCACAAAAGAAACAAAGGTATTCTTCATGATGTCAATACTTATTAAGTTAACAAGCCAGAGGCAAAAAAGCCCAGTGTACATAGGGTGTGATGATCTTAGGGCCTGATACTCAAGTTCTACTGTTCTTGCTAAGGCCCTTAAGTGTCAGAAAACCTTCAGTGTAGAATCTCAAAGATCTTGGAAGAGGTTCTAAAGAGAAAAATCTAAAATCACAGGCCAAAGGGGACCTGCATTAGGAAGCCCTGTCATAAAATCCAGAAAGAGAGGCAAGAAGTAAGAAAAGGTTTGGGAATAGAAAGGCAATTAACAGCTTCTGTATGGTTAAAAGAACTTCAGATTCACTGAAGCTATGTAACCAGGAGGCAGTAAGAGCAAAACCCAAAGAGTGAGCGTTAGTGCCCAGCCTTATTGATCCCACTTATTAACTGTGTGACCTTGGGCAAGTTATAGAACCCCTTATCCTCACTTTTCTTATCTGTAACACATGGGTAACAATGGTACTTAGTTCACAGGGGTGTTTACAGAACTAAATAAGAATAAAGGGCACTTAGGTAAATTATTTACTCTTCGGTACACTGCATTTGATACATTAAAAAAATGATGGGGCGCCTGGGTGGCTAGTGGTTAAGCTCAGCTCAGATCCTGTGTCTCCTTCTCTCTCTGGCCCTGCCCCACTTAACGCTCTGTCTCTCTCAAAAATAAGCATTAAAATTTTTTTTCTAATGATCAATGTGGGCTACTATTAATAGCTATAACAAACTGCAACAAAAGTTGTATAATTTCTAGTTTACCAAAGACATGGAAGAATCTAGTCTAGCTTCCAAGGTCCAAGTAAGGGAAAAATAAAGATGTCATAAACAGGTATCCGCCTTCTATCCCAGAATTAAAGCTTTAGAAACATGATACCAATATAAAACTCACCTCAGATGCCATGGATCTCTTGACTCCAGATGCTGTTAAAAGAATAAACAAAACACAGTCACAAGTGTGTACATACACACTAGTACCCCCAATCTCTATCAAGCACACTGAAACAATCGGGGTTTGAGTCAAACTAAATCTATGAGCTCCTGCCTCTTGCTGTGTGACACTAGATCCTTTTGGGAAGGGGTTTTAAATATCCCTTCCTCTTCTTCCTCCATACTCACAGAACCCTTATGCATATTTCATTCTTGTTCTAGTGTCTTATCTTACTCAAGTGTTGATATTTTTTCTGGAAAATATATCTGTTCTTGATACATTTAACCATCAGAGTCAAGAGGGTCTCATCTGATACCGTGGCTGAAAGAGAACGGGTATAAGAGATACCTAAGACTCACTGGAGAGTCTAGGGCTTGATAATTTTTCCTATGGAGCTAAAAGGGTAAGAACTTTTAGAGCCTATCTACGGTGCTTTACTCCTCCAGTAATTATTTCAGGAAAAAAAGGTGAAGAGTTGCTCTATGGAGATGAGGCAGCTGAGGATGAGAAAATGCAATGTCAAAATAATGAAGATTCTGCATCCCTACTTCCTCACCTTGATTTCTGCTGTAAACTCAACAGGAATTTGTTGGCATTTACTTACTAAAGTGAGTTTTACTTACCAAATATTTAATCAATGCAGATGTGTAAGATAAGTGTGTGGTTCAATCTCATAAATATTATGACTTTTATTCATTTTAGTTTAGGAAAGACTGTAAGAATATATTTAGCTAAAATGACTAAAAGAACCCATCTGTAGAAAACCTACTCTGAAAGGTTAAATCAATTCTCAAGGGTCTGCCATCCCCATAACTTTTATCCATGATCATACTGGACCATGACCACCCGGGAGACAGACTGTCTTCCCCCCCAAGTTGAAGAATATTGACCTGTATCTTCAAAGACTACTGATATGCCACTTCAATCTAATTCTAATGAATTCAAAGGGAATAAAGATTAGCCATATTAAAGAAAATTAAAGAGGAGCCTGATGGGATGGATCTACAATAATGTAAGTTAATACCTGAGTAGGAAGACCTCAGTTCCACTGTATGTATAAGGATTAATGGTGAGGCAGCAACAGACACATGGGTTTAAGGGCAATAAGGTAATGTCTAATTATGACTGTTTAAGACAAATGATCAAGGGCCCTGAGAATGTCAGAATACAGCTGAGCTCAGAGGCAAGGTTGTAATAATAGCCCTTAGTCGTACAGAGGCCACAGACCACGTATTTCTGTTACCAATAAGCAGAGCAGTAAAATTTCCTTCCCTATAGTGAGTCAGGGTGGCAAAAAATGGGGAACAGATGGTTTTCACTCCTCTTCCCAAAAAAGGAGGCAATGGAAATGTCATCTAGCTGTTAGGAAGATATGCTGCATAAAATGACCCAGAAAACTGGAAACCCCGCAGAGCCCAATCTACCCTTTATAGACGCATCATCTTCGATCATCTTCACCTGGGTAAAGATTAGGTAAATTAGTAACAGAAACCCAAGCTGAAGCTTCCAAAGAACAACAAGCCAGGACGACTCAGGTTTAGGATTAAAACTGCTACTGACCTACAATAAATTTAAGGTGTCCACCACCAACAAAAAAAAGTCTAACCTTTTATACCTTACAACCTTTTAGCCAAGAGTCAACATGCTGAGTTATTGAAGACCTAGGGTCAAATCTCTCTTAAATCAGTCTACACTTAACTAAAAAAAGAACCTATATTAGAAAGCTTATGTAAAGATTAGAGGAGATAAGCTAAAACAAGCAGACTATAAAATGCTATACAAATATGTTCTTTCTGTGTGATTTCTTTTTTGTTGTTTACTTATATTTGAGAGAGAGAGAGAGAGAGAGAGAGAGAGAGAGAGAGAGAGAGAGAGAGAGAGAGAGAGAGGCAGGCAGTGAGTGAGTGGGGGAGGGGCAGAGAGAGTCGGAGACAGAATCCAAAGTAGGCTCCAGGCTCTGCTTTGAGCCCGACACGGGGCTCAAACTCATGAGTCGTGAGATCGTGACCTGAGCCGAAGTTGGACGCTTAACCTACTGAGCCACCCAAGCACCCTGATTTTTTTTCTTTTTAATGTTTATTTTTGAGCGAGAAAGAGAGCATGAGCAGGGGAGGAGCAGAGCAAGAGGGAGACAGAGGATCCTAAGTGGGCTCTGCACTGACATCAGAGAGCCCGATGCAGGGCTAAAACTCACAAACTGTGAGATCATGACCTGAACTGAAGTTAGACACTTAATTGCTTAATGGACTGAGCCACCCAGACAGCCAGACAACTCTGTGTGATTTCTAAAGCAAAAGCAAAGTTGGGCCCATGGCAAGGTTTAATGTTCAATTACCCAGACCTTTAGGAAATTTTAATTAGCATCTCAAATTACTTGGCTCCCCCCAAACCCCCCGAGGGTGCCCCCCCATACCCTCCTGCAGGTACACATATGCAACTATGGAATCAGTGATTCTCCAGGAGAAAATCAGTAGGCTTTTAGTTGAGAAGACTAACGCTGATTCTGCACTCCCTGGTCAGTGCTTGGCCTGCTCCTTCCTTCTTTACCCCAGAGGAGAGGTTTGGAAGGGATCTGTTAGAACCAAGAAAGGCCAACATCCAGCCCTAGTCTGACAGTATTACCTAGGAAATAACCTCCTCTGTACAGAAGTCGTCACTGGACAAATTAAACGATGTAAATAAAAAGGCAGATTAAGTGATTTCAAGGCACATAGTAAAGTACAGGGCTTTTTTTTTTTACTCCCTGAAAAATTCTACTTTGCTACCTTTCCCAGTTTTATTCCACAAAAATGGTAGCTCTAGGGCTGCTACACTCTTGCAAAGTACCCAGAACCAGGGTGGGAGGAGTTCACTCAGCAGAATTTTGGTGCCAAGTGCTTAGCTATCAGCAAGTCCAAAACTGGGATTAATCCCAAGGACACTATAGCTGAAGCAGTTAGAACAATACTGGGATCTACATAATAACAATCAGACCAAGTAATATTCTCTCCAAGGAGAACATGGACCTAAGATTTTCTCGATTCCTTGCCCGAAGTTCTGCCCCTGTGCTGCAGACCAGAGCTCGAATCTAACAAAAAAGAACAATGGAAGGGAAGAGAAAAATACCTAGAGAGTTTTACCAATGTTGCTGTAACACCCAGGTTGGTCTACAAACCTAATGAAGAACAGTGACATTTCAAGGAATAGCTTGACCACTTGGTCCAAGGCTCTGCCAATAAGAGACTAGAGAAGTCCATGTGACTGAAGAGTCAACAGTATTGTACCTGTTCACCTCATCATCAAACTTTCTCTTCTGTAAGCACAGCAGGCCGAGGAAGAGGAGCCGAGGGAAGGAGAAGTGGAGGGGGAGGGGAGGCCAACTCAGCATGGCAACACCGGGATTGGTAATGCCAGCCAACCAATGTTTAAGGGAAATTGAGATTCACTCCTATGGATAAGACTAGAATATGATTCAGCAGAAAGTTTGTTTTCTAGCATCTTAGTGAAAAATATTCTCTGATAAGGATGTTATTATCTTATAATCCATATCCATGATCTATATATATCATTCTCCTTTTGGGTGGGGAAACAGAGTAGAGGCCAGAGCTCCAATGTTAAAATTTACTTTATTCAGGGAAAAACTTTCCTTCTGAGCAATTGGAGACTTGCCTCTCCCATCTAAGCCAAAACTCTGAAGGATTATTATTAAAATGCCTACATATTAGGGCACCTGGCTGGCTCAGTCAGTGAAGCTTGCAACTCTTGATCTCAGGGCAATGAGCTTGAGCCCCATGTTGAGTGTGGAGATTATTTTAAAAATGAATAAATGTTTTAAAAAGCCTACATCATCAGTCCACACCATGAACTGTGGCGTGTGCTATAAGAGAGGAGAGCACGTTACCCAAGGGGGACAGGTATGGAGGCTGACAGCTTAGCTATAAAGAAGGTCCTAGACCCACTTCTCACTGGCTCAATTTTAACACCTCTCAACACCAGTTCAGTGGTGGATTGTTTCTGCTCCCCAATCTCATTCATTTATTTAAAAACTATTTCTTGATCATCTGTTACATGTCAGGAATGACGTCAAGGCACTATGGACAGAGAGTTTTATGTTCCTGACCTAGAGGAGCTCACAAATTTTTTCTGCTTTTTTTCCACTATCACTTGGGCATCTCCACATTCTCCTAGTTTTCCTTAATGCTTGACTACAAGACTCAACAGAACTGCTGATACCTTTTTAGAAAGTGTTTCTCTCCACTGGCAAAATGTTTATTTGTATAGCACTACAAAAGCTTACAAATGTATCTCATTTGATCCTTAAAACAATACTCCAGGGTTTGGGAGCCATTTAAATAAAGGACTTAAGAGACATATCCACCAAATATAATGTATGAAACTTGTTTGGATGCTGATTAGAAAAGTAGTAAACTAAAAAGATTTCTGAGACAGGAACCTCGAGAGGAGAAATAACCACTATTAATTTGGTAGATGTGACAGTGCTACTATGGTTATGTCACAACTCCCTCCCTCCGCTTCCCCCTAAAATACAGTCCTGATCTATAGGAATAACATTATGAAGTATTTATGCTGAAATCACATGAAGACTGGGTTTGCTTTAAAATATTCCAGGGGGTGGAGGTGGGGAAACGGGAGAACAGATGCAACAAGCTTGCAAAATGTTGTTGCTGAAGCTAGATGATGGGCACAGGAGGTTCTTTATACTTTTCTACTTTGTGGCAGGCTTAAAATTGTTATAATTAAGGGGCAGCTGGGCCCGTCTGACTTTGGCTCAGGTCATGATCTCACGGTTTGTGGGTTCGAGCCCCGCATCAGGCTCTGTGCTGACAGCTCAAAGCCTGGAGCCGGCTTCAGAATCTGTGTCTCCCTCTCTCTCTCTGCCCCTCCCCTGCTGGCGCTCTGTCTCTCTCTCTGTCTCTCTCTCTCTCTCAAATATAAATAAAAACATTAAAAAAATTTTTTTAAACCAGACAAGTTAAAAACTCAGCTCCTTCAGCCATAGACAAAGCTACTGGCCCACTGTCAAGCTAACAAATCAATAACCATTTCTATTGTGAAAAAAGTCATTCCAAAAGGGCCTTTGAGAATTTTAGTCTAATCCTCTTTAAGTAAAAGCAAAAGCATTAAAGGGTATGCTCAAATATCAGAACAAAGGTAGTGACAGAGCCAGAACAGGAATTCACATTCCTAATCCCCAATTCAACTCTCTTTCTTCTAAGCCATCCTTTGTTTTCAATTTCATGGCCACCTAGTGTCTAGAGGGCCCAAGCAAGCACTAAGGGAACTAGAATACTCTAGCAAACTAAATAAATCTCAGAACTGCTAAGAGACCATATGAACACATACTTTCTTTCCCTGAGGTACCTCCTTCCCTTGGGACAAGGAAATCTTTTTTTCATTTTCACTGATAGAGTTCTCCTCCTTCAGTTCCTCTCAATCTTAAATTAACAATAAGACAACTCTGTTCCTCTGGTAATCATCAATGTTACTGGCAAAAAGAGTAGGAAAATAGCTTTTGCTTCATTTAGTGAAGTTATCCTTGTTCTGGACCAAATAATGCCTGTATTCTAGAGCAGCAGAAACTTCTTTCAAGTCTGATACTTGAAAGAGCAGTTACACAGTTTTACAGATGTCAAGGTCCTCGCTAGTACCAGAAAAGTACCTTTTTGTCTTTGTAACAAAGTGTCAATAACTTTAACAGAGACAAAAAAAGAACTCCATCTCAGATTAGAGTTTTCTTTTTGGTGTGTGGGGGACCATGACTGGCTCTGATTAAAAGCATAAGGCTTCTGTGATTATTGAATTTGCATTGGACAAAAAGAAGGCATCTGATAGACAAACTCTTTGTGTTTGTTTTGTTTTGGGGAATCTTGGGACTGACTGCAGAATCGTTACCAATCCTTGGCACATTAACTTCTAAGATACTTTCTGCAAGAATGAAAGAACCAGTAACTCCACATCTTATGCACAGAAGAGCTCACAATTTTGTTGCTTTTCTAGGAGAGCTAAGGTCGGAAGGGGAAGTTGTCTTCTGTACTAGTCTCTCCACCAAGGATTCCTGGTTCAGTCAGTACCCATTCAACAACAAATAGTTAGTCTGGTTTAAAATCACATTAGTTCACACACAGACTTTCAGATTAGTCAGGGGAGCAGTAACAGCATAGTGGGTAGAAATGTGGGTTCTGAAATCAGAACACCTAGGTTTGAATACGGGATCCACCACTAACTAGGCAACCTTGGACAAGTTAGTTAAAACTCTCTAGGCCTTGGTTACCTCATCTATAAAATAAACAAATAATAACATGTTCTCGTAGAGCTGTTAAGGGAATAAATCATGTATAGCACCTAACATGATAAATGCTCTATAATACTACCAATTATTAGCTGCATTGTGAATTATGAAACCTATCTACAGAAGGGGAAGGGTCAGAGAAAATGAAAAGATGCAGTAGAAAGAGAAAAGAATAGTTCAGACTAATTTAATGAAATAAAAGGAAATGGAAGTTATGGAAAGATTTTGAGGGAGATCCGTATTCTGTGGAATTGTAAG
Organism: Cryptoprocta ferox; assembly: GCA_028646485.1. Taxonomy (NCBI): domain Eukaryota; kingdom Metazoa; phylum Chordata; class Mammalia; order Carnivora; family Eupleridae; genus Cryptoprocta; species Cryptoprocta ferox. The sequence continues at coordinate 1,664,834 of CM053570.1, forward strand.
GAAAGAAACTTCTGTGTTAAGATAGCATCTTTTTCGGAAAGGGCAGAGAGAAATGGGAGCTGATATCAAATAATGTTTGCAAGACATCCACAGTCTTCCCAGAAGGCGGCCATGTACTAACCACTACAAAAAGTCTGTCATTGTTATGGGGAAGGGAAGCTGGCTGCTAGTTACTGTGAGGAGCTCATGCTTCTTCAGCACAGATACACATCAGATCTACCTCTCTTACGGTTGACCCCACAGCACAGAAAGTTGAAACCTAAATGAGGAAAAACAGAAAGTTATCACTTACTTCTAGGGTTCTACTTGCTTACAGCAGAATAAGCATAAAAAAAAAAAAAAAGCCCTCTAAAGTTTAAAATTCTGAACAGGGCTTAGCCTGACCCCCACCACCATACTGTGAAATGTACCATGATTTTTTGCAGTTCTGAGTAAACGTCCAAAAAACAAGAGAAGTTCTGGCAGAAAATTCCAAGAGTGGTCACAAAATTTGTAATCAAATCATTTCACTCTGGAGTGATTTTGTATTGGCAAAAAAGTTCCAGGTGCAAAACTCATTTGTATACAGGCATCTACCCTTTAAAAAAAACAATGCGTGTACATTTTATTTGAGGGTCTTCCATTCTTGGAGGATAATTTGGTAATATCTAGCAAAATGTCTTAAAAACATTTATGTACAATTTGACCCAGATGTGAGAATTTATCCTAAAGAAATAGTCAAATGGATAAAGATGTATACACTAAGATATTTATTGCAGAATTGTATGTGGTAACTATTATTGGATACTGTAATTAGAAAAAATCTAAACAAAAGGAGATTGGTGATATAAATCACGTCATGAATATATAAACTATTATTTTTATGTATATATAAGGATAAGATATGAAAAAAGTTGAAAAAATTATGTAGTACAATATTTTTGTAAAACATTTATCTATAAATTCACCTGTATTTACATACAATGAAAAGGTCCAAAATTAGGTTGATTTTGTAATTTTAAACACTTACTTTCCCTTATCTATGTAAATTTTCCAGAACAAATAATTACATAGATAACAATTAAAGAAAAGAGGTACACAGGGATGGTTTACTACTCCATTTTCCCTAGTAAATCACTCCTAGATAGTCCCACACATACAGACCAACATCACTCCCACCTCACGCATTATCTCAAGCTCATTATAATCATATTGAGCGGCTGCAGAGATAGAGTAGAAGAAAAATGTGAGAAGAAAATGTCCAGAATGAAGAAAATCCCAAGCTACAAATAAGCATGATTCCTCTACGCTCACTCTCTACCACAAATTACTTTGAGATGTTTGTACAACCTGAAACATTCACCAGCACATATAAGAGGATCTTTCATGTCCTCCAGAATATCAGTATTTTCCTGTAAACAGGGATACTTAATTTCAGCTATCTCCTGGATACCAGGCCCTGAAAAATATAAAAGATCTATCCTCTAAATTATGAAAATAAGCTGGCAAATCGTGAATGTTACCAAAATAATATCAAAACAGCTGAAGCAGTCAAGTGCCAAAGTGGAAACAACCCAATCAATTCTTGCTAAAATACAACACTGAATCATCACACCACGTCACAGTATTTTTGAGAACTCTGTACGAGTCTTAAGGAAGCACTCCATTTTCGTCCTTGGCCCCACCCTAACTTGTGTTTCTGATGATAAAGGTTTTGGGGGCGCTGGTTTCTAGTTACTTGGCAAAACACCACTGTGACTCTCCATATATTAGCTTGTTAGCACTGAACTACTGCAGACTAACATACACCATTAAGAGGAAGGAGAAAATGTAGAGGGAAAGAAAAACCATCAATATACCTGTGAGAAGTATAAAAAAGGCAAACTTCAGAGGGGAAAATGAGTTGACTTTCAAAGAGGAGATAACGGAAATAAAGATATTTCCCAACCATAAAAACCTCTGACATTAGAGTTGCCCCCCCCCACCCCCAGAGTGTAGAACAAAACAGAGTTGGCCTTAATACCAGAGCCTCTCCCTGCACTTTCAGAGCAGAAGCATTTCCGTTGGAGATGAAATGACATCATCCATCAGATGAAGAACTAGGAGGCAGTGTGTGACTGACTTCAATGTTTGAAGTACACATATAATTTGGGGACGCTAGAGGCTGGCCGGATGTGCATTCCTCAGACAACTGGAGTTTTGCCTGGGCAAGTCATACAGAAGCAATCCCAGAGACCTAGCTCAATGACTTACCAATACCACCACATCAAACACGTCAATGAGACCGACACAGTACACAGAGGTACAAGCAGACTTTTGGGAAGTAAAATGCTAACTCTTAGGGGTTCTCTTGGTTGATAGGAGAGAGAGCCAGAGGTTTTAAAAGGGGGAAAAAAAGGCATAAGCAAAAACCCACACAAACAAAACAAACACGATCAGCCCAGTTATCTACTGTACTTTCTAAAGCAATCTCTCTGATCCTTATTACCTTGAAATTCTGAAAGCCACTTTAATTACACCCCTGTAGATGCTAGGCACAATATGTTCTCCAAATGAAAATACTGAGAAATATGTTTGAAGTATCAGCCCACCTCCTGAGAAGTACTGCTGATCACTCAGAAAACTGTGTTTAGAAACAAACCAAAAAGTAACATTATTACACCCTCAATAAGGACTAAACCAAGCCACATCCCAGAGGAAAGCTCAATTTTGTTTCCTAGCAAGTGTCAAGTTTTCCTAAGGATCTTCTAGGAAAAAGTCAGAAAGGCAAAGATGCTCCTAGAAACAAAAGCTCCAAGGCAGTTTGATCTACCAGTCCTGAGGTCACCTCAGATAACAGCCAACTAAGTAGCAAGGAAACGAGCTTACAAGATTACTAAGACTCATCTTGGTAACATACAGCCTTTAAGGCAACACCTCTGCCACTAGTAAGCTCTCTGAACCTCAGTTTCCAAATATCTCTTCATTTCCCTCTAGTGATAAACTTTTGCTTCAACAAGGCAAATTTCATGGTTCGGCCTCAATTACGTCTCTTGCCACTAAAACTTTGGTTGAAAAAAAAAACTGTGTCCTTCCGAAGAGACAGGAGTCTCCTGGATAAGCCACTCATGGCCAAAAAGTATTTGAGATTTCTTGGCAAATCACCACCTCCTATTTCCAAACCTGGCTCTATCTATCCTGAAAAAGCAATGACTCTTGCTGGATTTGGAATGTACGCACTTTAGCAGAGAAAGTCTATAATTTGAATGATATCATTGCCCCAACAATGTACTTCAAGGCAATTACAAGGAAAATATGAGATAATGTTACTTTTTTTGTCATTCCTTTCATACAGGTTCTTTTTTTTTTTAAGTTTACTTTCATTTATTTTTTGAGAAAGACAGCACGAGTTGGGGAGGGGCAAAGAGAGGGAGAGAGAAGATCCCAAGTTAGGCTCCCCGTTGTCAGCACAGAGCCCGACGCAGGGCTTGAACTCATGAACTGTGAGATCATGACCTGAGCTGATACCAAGACTCGGACGTTTAACCAACTGAGTCACCCAGGTACCCCACACAGGTTCTTGTCAATGAAAATTTGAAGTTTACCAAGTTTGTTTACATACATTGTACACAGGAAAGCTACTCTGCTTTAGCTGATTATGTATCCTAAAAATACCTCTTCCCATTCTTTCCCCACAACTTCCCTTGCTTACCTCCCTTTAGCCCACTCCCCATCAGCATTGCTGATCCTTTAGGATAGTGCTCAATCTGGGTTAATCCCATATTGATCAGTTAAGTATATAAGGCAAATAATAAGATATTCTGAACTCCCTGCAAAGAACCTGCCCTCCATACTCTTGCCAAAGCTTTCCTCAGACTCAACAGAACTTTTCCCTCTGACTCAACAGAGCTTTTTCTGGAATCAGATGTTTACCTGTAGACAATCACATTGTCTACAGGGGCACCTGATTGGCTTGGTCAGTAGAGCACCTGACTCCTGATCTCGGGGTTCTAAGTTCGAGCCCTGTGTTGGGTGTAGAGATTACTTAAAAATAAAATCTTCAGGGGTGCAGAGCCGGCTTGGGATTCTCTCTACAGCCATTACAAACAAACAGAGTGGAATTTCACAGGAGAAAGAAAAATGATTGGGAGACAAAGTTTTAAAAAATGGAGGGGTTGAGGGAAAAAAGTTCATTTCAAAAAGAAAATTGTAAATAGAAGGATGGAAGCTCACAGGAGACATGAACAAAACCTATCAACACACAGAAACTAAACAATGCTCTCCTTTGATAGGAAAGGGTGGAGGAGTGAAGTGCAATACGGGAAACGGGATAGGAAGGGGTTTCCTCTAGGAAATACCATCAGCCCAAACAGTCTCTCTTTGAGACTGAATGGTGGGCTGGGGTTTAGAATACAGAAAAACAGAGATTCCCTCTACCAGGCTATCAGAAAATAGCATACTTCCTCAAGTATACTTTTATCCGTGATCAAGAAACACACCCAGTAAACAGAAAAAGAGAAGAAACTAACAACTTTGTTCTTTATGACAAGAATATCCTAAAATTCTAGAAAATAAAATTTTATCCAGATTAAAGGATAAAAATAACCACCTTCCTTTTCTATCCCCAGTTGTCTTTGGCCTGGTGTTATCTCTGTTATTCACTTCACAGGCTACAGTTTCCATTATATTATCAAAGAAAAATAGACTAATAAAATATGTAATAACTAGTAGCTGGCACCTATTTGGGCAAATATTAATCAGAAGACATTTATATCAACCCAGAACTGCGCATAGAAACTAACAAAACATACTATTTTGATATCCAAAGCTAACTTATCAGTACATTACCAATAAATATCAGATACTAGACACCTAATAAATCTACATAATCACACTTGACCAAGTTTGAGCAGCCATAGCAGAAATAAATGGCTAAACAAAAACAATGACATTCTGATGTCAGTTTTCTGTCAGATTCTACCCAAGGGAACAAAAGTAAAAAAGGGTCAAAAACTCCAATGGAGAAAACAAACAGAAACATCTCTCCCTACTTACAAAATGTCAACCAAAATGGTAAACCTAGTGATATTCTGATTACATGACATTCTGTTCTATCTTTGTATTTCCAAATTTCAGTTTCCCACTCCAGTAAAGTGGTTTCAGTCGTATTACTAGAACTGAAGAACTGAAGGGAAAAGGACCAGCCTACAAACGTTTTACAATGAACACAAAGAACACAGACTGGTGCCTAGGAGGCTCAATCAGTCGGGTGTCCAACTCTTGATTTCAGCTCAGGTCATGACCTCAAGGTCATGAGATTGAGACCTGAGCTGAGAGTGGAGCCAATTTAAGATTCTTTTTTTCTCCCCCCACTCCCCTCCCCCTCCTGAGAGCGAGCGCCCCCATCCTCTCTCTCTCTCTCTCTCTCTCTCTCCCTCTCCCTCTCTCTCTCTAACAAAACAAAGAACACAGACCGAAAACAAAACAAAACACACCTCAACAAATTCCCTACCATTTGGAGTTCTCAGATTACAGGATAATTTGCTAGTGGGGCTCCTCTGGGAAGAAGAGAGTCACCAGAATCAAGGACTTAGGAGGCTGGCCCGACACTCTAAGTCCCAAGCAAAAATGCTTCAGTCCTGTGTCCTCTGGGGTTTCCCTCACTAGTTAAATGAAGTCAGGAAAGGAGCTATTAAGTTATTTCCAAATCATTTGTGCTCATGATAAAATCATATAGGTGAAGGGCCACAATTTCAGAAATGTTCTTGTCTGAAGCAAAAAGGAACTACAGATTCATGATCTTCTAATGCTTCAAGTTTTCTTGGGGGAGTCACGCATGATTGTATCACAAAGCTCTTAGTTAGGAGGAGCAGTGCACACCTTAGCCTTCTAACTTTACTTCCTAACTCCTCCAAACTTCAAGTCTCCAAAACAGAAACTCTTCACTCCCTTCATGGTAGTTTAAAAAAGGGATGCAGTGGCTGATTTCAAACCCCCCCCTTTTTTTTAAGATTTTGTTTTTTAAGTAATCTCTACAGAGCAATGTAGGGCTTGAACTTAAAACCCTGAGATCAAGAGTCACATGTTCTACCAACTGAGCCAGCCAGGCACCCCTGAATTTCAAGCTCTTGATAAACTGGTCAAACTACAGATAGGGAAACAGGCTCTCTGCACACTGGTGTGACAGATGGTCATACTGTCAACAGCACCTCATCAGGGCTAATTTTATTTTTAAGTGGTGCCACTGTCCAAATAATAAGGATGGGGGAGAAAGCAAAAGAAGGAATAAATTTCCTTCGCACGCCAAACAGCTGAGACTAGAAGGCAAACTGCATCAACTTTTATTAACAAAGTGTAAGAACAAGCACATGATGATGGCTGCTGTAAGCTGATATTCATTTATAATTGCTTCCCCCCCAATTCAAACACGGTAATTATTCCAATGGGAAAAGATGTCAAACATCACTTAGAGGGTATGGTTTGATCTACCCTCTGTATTTCACATGTTGGCAGAATAAAAGACCAGCTCTGGCTTATAGTGAAATAATCTAGATAGGGAATGACTATTCTAAATAATCTGTCCTTCTTAATTTGAATGCCAAAAGATTTTGAGCCTCCAAAGGTTATGAGCAGCTTATCTAAAACATCACTCAATCTGTCCCTGAATCCTAACATTCTTATCTTGAATCTATTTTCAATACTGTCAAAGAGAGTTCCACCAAAACTTAAGTGAGCTCAGCTAAACATCTAAGAACAATAAATTGGTTTTAGAATGGTTACAAAACCCACACACACAACCTCCTGCTTGAATTTCTACAAAGCCAGCCTTCTTACCCTTAACAATTTAAGAAATCATAAACCATCGCTCGTTCTTGTCAATGTTTAATTCCCTTGGTACCACCTACACAGCAACACTCACTTCCAGTCACAAATGAAACCCATTAAAAAAATAAAAATTAAAATACCCCATCCTAAAAGCCTTTTTTTGGTGCCAGAATCTAATATCCTGTCCTCTTCAATCGTATCCTTACAACGAAATATTTTACTAATTTAAATTTACTAAGGCCAAACCTGAGTGAAAGTGAAGATATACCAAAAAAAGGTCAACACTATGTATCTGGACACGAAAATCCCATCAGGTTTTCAGGACTATAAATTCTTATAAGCAGAATTTTTCTTAATTTCTTCATCTAATTGTTTCAATATTTGTCAAAGAAGCAAAGATGGAGAGTGTGAGAAATAAAAGTAAAAACAGGAATCTGTAACTATTTTCAGACATTTTTATACCTTGACTTCTCATATGAACATCATGGAGCCAAGGAGCTGTAAAGTCCACTGAAACCCAGTATTTTTATTTTCTGGTGAAAACACAATGGGAAAAAAACATTCATACAATCTGAATTACTAACTGCTAGCTGTAGAATCTGGCAATAACCATAAAAACATAAAAATATCAGACAATGACAACTGTAAAAGATAGTAGGACTATCTGAAGCAGGAGTAGAGATGGAAGAGGAGGAAGATGATTCAATTAAGTGACAAAAGAAATATTCCTTCACTCCTAAATCTGTCCACGTGGCCAATACTTCCACGGGACAGAGGCTGAATCAAATTTTGGAATATAAATACATAGCTTTCAAGGTTAACTTGGTTCTAAGACAGAGAACACCTAACTTCTTAATTGCGTTTAAGAACTACACACAACCTTCTTTTCTGCACTGGGGGAAGGAGAGAAAAGTTTTAAATTAATGGACTACTCTATAAAAACACCCATGGTTTTAGTTTTACTTCATCCTTCACACTTCGAATGCAAGACGAGTTGCTCTGGTCCTCTAATGCTTTTACAGGAAAGGCGAAAAACACCTCTCCAGAAACTAAAAATAGACGCACATAAATAAAACTGCAGCTTATGAAGAAGGTGTCTGTGACCATGTAGCCGCTCTCATTCATCCCGGCCGGAATACGAAAGGGGGAGCCCTGTAGCCAATTCCAAAGGCCAGGATGCAACCCCAGGCCTATCTCGACTACAGCATCCAACATCTGGCTGCGCCTCCGGTCCACAGTCACGGTGGAGCACCACACATTTCGGATGGAAGCTCCAGAACAGCTGCTGACTCAATCTCCACCCTCCTCCCCAGGCTTACACACGGTTTCCCTCCTACACACAATCTGTTGCTCTTCCGGGGGGCTCCTCCGCCCGGCCTCCATCTCCAAGAGTTTCTGCCTACTCTGAGCTCAGGACGTCTTCTTCAGAAGGCAAGTTACCTTCAAGAACAGATGTAGCAGCCTGGCTCGGCGCTCCGGCGCCGATTTCCTGATACTGCCTCAGCGTTCTTCCAGTGTTTCCGATTATGCAATATTTCCCCACAGCACGTACAACCACCTCCCCCAGGCGCTCCATCCTGCCCGGGGCCTAACTGCCATCGCAACCCTCCCTCAGCCTCTACTGCATCATTCCATCTTCTCCATCTGTCTTCTAGGGTCTTCTAACTCCCATTTCCCACCTGCCTTCAAAACGTCCTCTTCCTTCCCAAAGCCGGGCAGTGAGAAATGGGGATCATCGCAGGAGGGCGTTCGATGTAATACGTGAGTACGAGCCCGTGCGCGGGGGTCGGCGCTGAGAAGGGATGACGCGGGGGGGGGGGGTCTCCAATGACTCCCACCCCCAACAAAATCCACAGTTCCCTAACTCCTCAGCAATCCAAAGAAAGCGTCACATAACCCTCAAACATGTTCTAACCTCACGGCTTCTCTTCCACAGTTTTATCCAATTAACCCCATCATCGACTTGGATTCCATCTGCCTCTCACGCCAAGTAATTCCCCTAATTAGAAGACCTCCTTTCAGTTTTCTCTACTCCTTTCAGTTTCCCTTCCGTTTCCCTCCTACCCCCACTTTCAATCTCCACCCCTGCCTGCCCCCACTGCTTCAAGTTCTCAAGTCGGTCTCCTCGAAGACAGCTAGTGTTTTCGAGAGCCTCCCTTTCCTCCATCAAACCCAGCCTTCCCTCCACTCCCCCTGCCCGCTCAGAGAGCCCAGCCCCCGTCCTCCCCACCGGCAGCTCCTCCGCCATCCCCAGTCACAGGTGACCTCCCAGGCCTCGCTCCCGTTCCCGCCGCACCGCCGCCGCCGGCCCCCTGCCCGCGCCCCGCCCTGACTACCTGAGGACGAGGCGCAGGAAGGGGCGCCGGGATCCACGGACGAAAAGCCGACCGTCGACGGCCCCGAAGAGGCCGACGCCATCTTGGCAGCCCCCTCCCCCTCGGCGGCCTCGCTCCCTTTCAATCGGGCGCTTCCTCTTCTCCGAGTCGAATTTTCTCCACGTCTCTTCATAGAACCCGCGTTCTGCGGGCCGCCTCCCTGCCCCCTCCGGGGCCTCTCTCAGACACGTCGGGCTGGGTCCTGAAACAGCTCAGGGCCGCACCATTTGGCCGGCATAGGGGAAAACTGCCGTCTCGCACCCTCTCCGCAACTTCCACAGTTCGCCGCGGGAGCTCCTTTGCCCTTTCAGCCGCGAGTGGGCTCCAGCCCGCCGCCACGACCCCGCGTCCGAACCTCACCACACCGACAGAAATCAGCGGGCGTGAGAAGTGCCGGCGGCACAAACGCCCCCGCCCCTCCTCCCGAGCTACAGCCTGTTTATCGCCCAACCTCCCCGCTCCTCTCTGGGTGGCCCGGGAACTCCGGGAACTGCGCATGCGCATAACCTTTCCAGCGTTCCGGCCCCCTCAATGGGGGAGAAGAGGGACACTGAGAGCCAATCGGGAGGCTGCTATCGGTCACATGACGCGGGCCCCTCACGCCCTAACGAATCCACAGGTCGAAGACAAGCTCTTTCCGGACTGTGGACCGGCCCTACGGTGGCTCGGTGGGTCCCTTTGATTTCGGCTCTGTGAGAGGACCCGGTTGAGTGGCCGGAGCTCGGGATAAGCAAGAGTAGGGCCCGCTGGCCTCCAATTTTAGAGCCCAGGGAAGAACTACCGACCGAGGCGCTGTTGTCAAGTCAGCGACGTTAAGCCCTTGAATATCACAAAACATCACATGCGACTCTTCTTCCGGCTTCAGTGCTTCGTTTACTGTTTCGCTTAACGTGCGTGCATGTCTTGCCTTCCTCTGAATGACATTCAAAACAGGTCTACACTTTGCTTCACGCGCAATGCTGGGCACGGTTACGAAATTCAGTATTTGATAAAGGAATGAATGAAGACCTCTCAGAAAGAGCCACGGAAGAAGACCCTATCACAATCTTTCCGTGATCCAAGCAAACCCTTAGCTTAACTCTGTTAATCGGTGCACCAAAGTGCGGAGACATTCCCCATTCTAGTCTAGTGCTCAGTTTTAATAAAGTACCCTGGAGATTGTGAAAGCAGGTGGGGAACTGAAGACCTAGCTGTCTCTCCCTGATCGGACTGTAAGTTGCTGAAAAGCAAAAACTTCCACTCCTGTGTCCCCAGCTCCTCCCATCTTGTGATGCTTTCTGCACGTGATAGCGGCAAGTGGAATTAATAAATGAAGGGAATGGGGGGGGGGTCTTGGTTTTGCAGCCCCCAAGATGCTCTGGTTATCTTCTATCCGGATATCCTCCGGGTGCTCGAAAGGGAACCTAGCTCCAGAAAGTCCGGAGTAACTACCACTGCCTTTTTATCTCTGCCTTCTACACCTCTCATCAAGATAGAAACAATTGTTTCCCTGCTGCCACCTGCTGGATTATTCATATTCCATTGGGTACTGAAGGTAGGCAAACTACGTGATTGGGTTGCCATTTCATTCGATAGCAATGGAGTTGAATGACACTGAAGTATTTTACAGCTGCCTATACATGTACCCCTCCACCCAACAAACAGGACAGGAACTAGACAGGTGGGAGCATGCTGTCTAGCCCAGGATTTGGCTCACAGGTCTTCAGTAAATATTTATTGAATAAATTATCCTTGTTTCCATAAAAGGCATGGAGTTGCTACCATTTCCTGAGTTACTTTAGCAATCAGCTGGTGTAGAAATAAGCTGTTTCTGATTTAAAAATTGGAAATAGACCCATAAAACCCTGACTCACACAGACAGTAGGTCAAATAGGGGGATCTTCTCCTGGGATTTGATCTATGATTTTGATTTCAGCCTTCCAGAGAAGAAGAGATCCCTGTTTTGTAGCTTCTTAGGGGTCTTTTTTCTCTTTATGTAGCAGAAAATGGCTACTATTACTCCTACTACCTGGTATTATGTCAGTCTGTTGAATTGTTTGTCTCCCTCATAAGACTGAATATTTCAGGGCAAAGATGACATCTTATCCATTTTTATATCTCAAGCATTTTATATCTCAAGCATCTTTGTGCCTGGCACAAAGCAGGTGCATAATACATGTCTCCTGAATATAGAATGAATGAAGGCAAAATTCAAAAGTGGGGCCAGGGGTGTCTCTCATCTTTTCCTCCTATACAGTGTCTCTGCCTCCACTCCCACTCAATCCCTGGGGTGTCCTCTGAGTCACAGAGCCACTCTTACCCAATAACATTCCTGGCATAGCAGACCTGGGGTGACGTGGCAGGGTGTGGAACCAGAGGCGTAGCAGGCCATGTTGGCTTAGTGCCCCCAAGGAAATTGAAAAGGGAGTTCGCCAACATAGATTTTGGAAAAGCAGACCAATCTGGTGATCTCAAAATTGGGCCACGTATACAGACTTGAAATAGTGTGCCTGTGCACACATGCACAGAGCTTTATTAAAGTGACCTTCATATCTTAGAACAGTCCCTAAGATCAGAATGGAGGGGGCTAGGGGCAAGCAAGATCAACGTAGACACAAAATAAGAGGATGAGTACCTTATTCATTCAATTTGTCATTCTTTAATTCATTCATTGAATTGACATTATTTAGCCCCAACAATGTTCTAGGCACTATGAGAGTTCCTGGTATATGCAGATGAAGATAAAATCCTTGCCCTCAAAAAGATCACAGACTAATGAGAGAGACAGACCCATAAATCATTAGAGTAAAATGTAATAGCTTCCATCATAGAGTATGTACAAATGCTATGGGTCATATTTTCAGAATGAAAGATAGGAAGACAAGTTGATACAGGGTCTTGACAATATCACAGACTATTGGAGATTGGAACTATTCCAGAGAATCGAGGCGGCATGATCCCCGTGGTTATGGAAACTGTGCCAGGAAGAGAGACTGGCGAGTGAGAAGACTTCACTGTCTTATAGAACCAGGATTTTGCCAGGTAGACAAGTAAGGAAAAGGATCCTAAGGAGAAGGAAAAGCAGGCAGGCACGATGGAGAACTGAAAAGTGATACTAGAATAGGATGATGAGGCAGGAGGTGAAGCTGGAAAGGCAGGGAGAGGCCAAATAATGAAGGATCTTGAATGCCATGTTAATAGTAGTTAGCACCTACTAACCATATATGCTTACTAAATACTGTGTTAAGCAGTTTACAAGGATTTATATCTCTTAATCTTTCCAACAACTTTAAAAAGTAAATATTATTCGTCCCTCATTATTTTTTTAAGTAGGTTCCACGCCCAACGTAAGGCCTGAACTCATGACCCTGATACCAAGTGTAGCATGCTCTAGCCACTGAGCCAGCCGGCGCCCCTAGTTCCACTTTACAGATGAGAACACTGAGATTCAGTAACTTGTCCAAAGTCACACAGCTAAAAAACCTTAAACTCAAACTCAGGTATGGCTGGCTCTAAAGCTATGCTCTTAACCACACTACTATTCTGCCTCAAGGATTTTGGACTTTAACCCATAGATGATAGGGAGCCATTAAGCATCTTTGAGCAGAAGAGTGACAAAGTCTGAGTTTTTAGAAAGGTTCCTGCTAGAAGCAGACTGGAAAACGGACTGGGGCAGAGGTAAACTGACCTCTTCTGAGTGAAAATTTGTGGACTCCTAAATTCTGGACTTAGGGCAGTGGGACTCCCGAAGTCACCGAGCCCAATCATTGCACAGTCCAGGTCGGTGCGTGCTAAAACCGGGAGCTTGGGGGCGGTCTCCGCGTTCCCAGTGGGCGGGGCTGCAGAGTGAAGGCGGCTTGGCTGACGGGACTGGCGCGGGGGAAGGGCCTCTCGACGCTCTGCTACTTCTGCCTGCAGACTACTGGCTTCCGCCGCCGCCCACCACCCGCAGGTAGTAGTGTCGAGCGCCGAGTTCCGATAGGCGCGCTGGATGCCGGGCCTCTGACCGCGGCGCTGTCTCCGTAGGCGGTATGAGTTTGGCTGGGGGCCGGGCCCCCCGGAAGACCGCGGGGAACCGGCTTTCTGGCCTCCTGGAGGCAGAGGAGGAGGACGAGTTCTACCAGACGACTTATGGGGGTTTCACAGAGGCAAGAGCTGGGTCCAGGAAGAGGGAGAGGAGGAAGCTAAAAGGGAGTCCTGTAGGGAGAAACCTCGGACAAAGAAGGGGGCGGGGAATGGAGAGGAGCCCCCGTAGCCGATCCTCGCGACGGGGTGCAAGTGGCGGGGGTTTGGATGGAGTCCTAGAAGGTAGAGCGCTAGTTGGGGTTGGAGGGGGCAGGGATGGAAGGGTCTCCGGAGGCACCCCGGAGTATGGCAGAAACCGACCGTGTACTTTGCTAGTTGCGTGTTTCCCCGCACTCCTGACGTCTAACGTGGCGCGCGACCTTCTCGTGGCCACGCGGTATACCCTCGTTGGCCCGCTGTATGGTTCTTCACTTGAAGTATAGAAAGGGATCTCTTTAAAAAAGAAAGAAAACATAGAGGAGCTTAGCCTATGCTTTTTTTCAGCTTTCAAATATCAATGTAAATGTCTCCTTCGATAACCCTTCCTTCCCTGCTCTAAAAAGTGTCCCATTTATTATTTCCTTCATAGGATACATTTCAGATTGTAATTAGATTTGGATTGCCTACTTTATTTATACTTTCCTATTAGATTGTAAGCCCTGCAAGGTTCGAGATGGTCTGTTTTTGTTCAACCAGTATACGTCTAGTGCCTGGGCTAGGGTCTGGATTGGATTGGCATTTTTTTCTGATTGAATCTGCCCATTCTTAACACAGTCGTTGAGAAGCTAGGGCAAACCAACTGCTGTGATAGGTTTAGGGAAGCAGAGAGTATTAAAAACAGCACTTCGTTCTTACCTGTACCAGACTCCAGTGGGGGGACCAGCTGGATTAACAGTTGGAATACTGTGTGATAAGGAGTAAAATAAGTGGTAAGCATAGGGTGCGGTGGTAACTTGTGGGAGCCAGAGTCATTGGTGAGGATGGCTATCCTGGGGGATGTGACATTTAAACTTAACACAGTATGGAAAGTAGGCTGTGGCTGTATGAACAGCAGTAGGGCTGAGAGCAGGGTAAGGAGAAAGGTTCGCCCACTGAGGGGGTGGAACAGATGTGTAAAGGTATGGAGTCAGGGTCTTGTGCCCACATGTCTACTCGTTCTCCAGACCTTGAAGGAGAATAAGGATTGATAAAGGCTGGAGAGAGCAGGCATGGGCCAGATCATGGTGGGCCTTGTGAACCATGTGAAGGAGTTTTGCTCTTCATCCAGAGGACTGAGAAGTTTCATCATAGTTCCGTGAGCAAATCTGTACTTCATATATATTTTTTTTTTAATGGTTATTTATTTTTGAGAGCGAGAGACACACAGAGGGCGAGCAGGGGAGGGGCAGAGAGACACAGAATCTCTTTAAAAATTTTTTAATGTTTATTTTTGAGAGCGAGAGAACGAGCAGGGAAGGGGCAGAGAGAGGAGGAGACACAGAATCTGAAGCAGGCTCCAGGTTCTAACTTGTCAGCACAGAGCCCAATGCAGGCCTAGAACTCACAAACCGCAAGATCATGACCTGAGCCGAAGTCTGTTGCTTAACCGACTGAGCCACCCAGGCGCCCCCAAATTTGTACTTTAGAAAGTCCACTCTGTAATGAGGAGAATGAAGGAGGCAGTGGGAGTAGAGAAACATGGGCACTAGGTTTCAAGACAGATTAAGGAAATTGAATCCACAGGACTTGATGACTGATTGGGAGTCATTACTTACACAGCTATAGTTTAAAATAGAACGTTCTCTTCCCTCCGCCAAAGGCCATTTTCCTATTCCTGTCATTTTACGAGTCGTTATTTAATATGTACCCTTCATGCTTCCAAAAAGGATTAAAGGAGGCTTACATATAAACAAAAAGTAGGAACAGTAAAAATAGAGACAGATCAGAAGTAATTGTACCAGGAGTCTCTGCTAAAATGGTAATAGCAATTGATACTAAATTTAGCTGTGAGCTTCCTGGCAGCCAGACCCTGAATTTCTTTGTTCGGTAGGAAAGAAGCATATACATTCTTTAAGAGAGAAAAACTTATTCAGCCTTAAATTGTAGGATGACTTGCATCCTTATATAAGATGTACAAAATAACAGGGTTTCAGTAGATGATGTAGAAACATTCTCTTTATCTAGTCATCTCTATTAATGACTCTCAATAAAAGCCAAAGGAATGGTCGTAAATCCCTAACTTAGTGCAAGCATTTTGATTGGACACTAAGCTAGTGTGTAGTGGAACTACCACTCTCTGGTGAGATGACTTAATACGAGGTTAGGGCTGAGGGGATTAATGTGTTCCCAGGCTGTCTTTCACAAACATCAGTTGGGTGGAAATGATGGTCATCAGTGCAAGATTCAGCTCTGGCTAGCTGGGAGTGCCAACAGTCTATGCTGCTTGCTTGCTTTGGCAGCATATGTACCAAGACTAGCCTGTCGGTCTACATCATTGATTGAAGAGAGAGCCACACGTTTGAGATACCACCCCGCCCAGTTGACTCCCCTGCCCCCAAGTGTGTTTTTCCCTTTACTTTCTAATGGGGCTGCCGTTCTAGACCTAACCTGCACCCTCTCAATTTCAATTCTAGGCCCCCTGTTCTCTACTCCACTCAGCTAGACACCTCCAGAACTTTCTGAAACATCCCTTGTATACAATTTTCCTGTCTACCCAAATCCTCACTGGCTCCCCATTACTAGTACCTGTACCCAATTATTTTTCTGTTCCAACACACCTGAGGAATGAGACCTATTTCTCAGTAACTTTAGTTTACGTCAACAGTAATTATCAGTCCTGGGACAAGTAAGGAGAGGGAGAGGATTGAGAATCCCTGGCCTGCAAATTAAACTCATGAGTTTATTAGCCCGGTGTGTAAGTTTCTCTATAGACTGAATGCAACCTTTTCAATCTTATAGCCTCATAAGATTGGCTTACGGCCGTCAGTAATGTTGGAAGAAGGCTGTGCTGGAGTCAAAGGCAGTCAACTAGGAAGATTTCTTGCCCAAGACAAACCTTCTGCTTTACTTAGGTCTAAACCTTTATTCCATAAATCGGGTATTCACATTGTTGGTTCTGCATCTTTGTCCTTGCTGTTTTATCTACCCGTGTTACCTCTGCCCTCTTGGCTGTCTAAACACTACCAGCATTTTATTTTATTATTTATTTATTTATTTATTTATTTTTGAGAGAGCATGAGCATGGGAGGGGCAGAGAGAGGGGGAGACACAGAATCTGAAGGAGGCTCCAGGCTCTGAGATGTCAGCACAGCGGGGCTTGAACTCACAAACCGTGAGATCATGACCTGAGCCGAAGTCGGACGCTCAACCGACTGAGCCACCCAGGCGCCCCTATTTTATTTTATTTTTTAAGTTTATTTATTTTAAGAGAAAGAGAGACCACATGGGAGAGGGGCAGAGAGAGAAAGAGAATCCCAAGCAGGCTCTGCGCTGTCAGCATGGAGCCCAAAGCGGGGCTCGATCTCACAAACCATGAGATCAAGACCCGAGCCGAAATCGGGAGTCGGACACTTAACTGACGGAGCCACTGAGGCACCCCCTAAACACTACCAGTATTTTAAGTCACGGCTCAAGTCCTCTTTGTCCTTTAGAGTCTTAGCAAACCGTGACTTGATGGTCAAATCTGGCCCACTACCTGTTCTATTCTGGCCCTTCACGGGAAAAGTGTGCCAACCCCTGCTCTCAAGGAATAAAAGTCCAAAGTTTAGACCTTGCCAGACCACTAATCTATAGCAAGTGTGCCTTCCTTTGAGCTCCTCTGACACTTTAGTACCATTTGATACCTTGTATGTTGCCTTGTATTCAAACTTCCTGTTACAATTATATCCTGTCCCCTGCTGGACTGAGAGACTCCTGAAAGTAAAGACCAGACCAAATCCTTTTGTATTTCAGCACTTAACACTATGTGCTACAGGTAAAGGGCAGTCAATTAATGCTGAAAGGGTGGTGCTGGAGCCAAAGGCAATTGACTAGAAAAGCGTCTCGCCTGAGGAAATTGAAGGGCTGGGCTGGGAAGGAGAGTGGGGCAGCTCTTCTCAGGAAAGCAAAGAGATTCTGTTCCTGGAGCGGCACCGATGACTCCAATGACAGTGAGAACCTCATCTCCTTGTGTCCTCAGGAATCTGGAGATGATGAGTATCAAGGGGACCAGTCAGACACAGAGGATGAAGTGGACTCTGACTTTGACATTGATGAAGGGGATGAACCATCCAGTGATGGAGAAGCAGAGGAGCCCAGGAGGAAGCGCCGAGTCGTCACCAAAGCGTATAAGGTGCACCTGGTTCTCTTGGCCTCCTGTCTTTTCCCATCATTTCTCTTCTGCCCTTCATAAGGTCACAGTGCTCCCCACACCAGTCCCATTTCCTACAGTGCTAGTTTTCTCTTTTTAAGATCCTCATCTTCTTTCTCCTAATTACTTCTGTTCCATGGTATCTGATTCCAATCTGTCCCCAGGAGCCTCTCAAGAGCTTGAGGCCTCGAAAGGTCAGCACTCCAGCTGGTAGCTCTCAGAAGGCACGAGAAGAGAAAGCACTGCTGCCATTAGAACTACAGGATGATGGCTCCGACAGTGAGTGTGGGGGTGTTTGGGTCAACTGACAGAAATAGAAGGAACATAACGATAAAGTATTGTATCGGTGGCAAGTTTACTGAAGTTGACAACTATACTGTGGTTATATAAGGAAATATACAGTGAAGTGTTTAGGATGTGTGCAACTAACATCGTTCGGGAAAGCACACGCAGTGCAAATGGGGCAAAAGGTTAACAGGAAGTGATCTGGGTCAAGGATACATAGGTACTCTGTGGACTCGTCTTGCAACTTTCTTGTAGGTTTGAAAGGATTTCCAAATAAGTTTTAAAATTAAGAATAAAGGAGGTGGACACGAACTCAAAGATCTCTTCCTCTCTGTCTTCTTCTCTTCTGTCTTCTTCCCCAGGTCGGAAGTCCATGCGTCAGTCTACAGCTGAGCATACACGACAGACATTCCTTCGGGTACAGGAGAGGCAGGGCCAGTCACGGCGGCGGAAGGGGCCCCACTGTGAGCGGCCACTGACCCAGGAGGAGCTGCTCAGAGAGGCCAAGATCACAGAGGAGCTCAACTTACGTTCACTAGGTCAGTCTGTGGTTTTGAGAATAGTGGGCAGAGGATGCGGAACCTTAGGAAAACGGAGACTGAGGGACCTGAGCAGCTGGCTAGAGGGTTGGAGATCGGGAACAAAGGAATCAGAGGAAGGAAATGGGGAGAGTGAGGGGTAGGGAGAAGGATTGAGGCAGTTTGTTGGGCTCTGGAGAACAAGTTATAGTGAAGACAAAGTATATTGGTCTATATTGGTATAAAATAAGAATTGAATAGAACTGAGTTCAAATCCTAGTTCTGCTGTTCAGTTGCTGGAAGACTGCTGACAAATTACTTAACCTACTTGCATCTTGCTGTCCTGGTTCACAAGGTGGGGTGATAATGTCTACTTTAATGATCATCATGAAAATTAGAAATTCACCAGAATTAGTTCAGGAGATGAGCTAAAGTCAAAATTCTTTAAAATTCCTTCAGTTTATGTGCCGAGTACATAGTCATGTATGGTAATGTATATATACATATATATTATATGTATACACCATGCAAAACGTATATATATGGTAAACGTATACACCATGCAAAACGTACGTTTCTTTATAGGGTGTCGAGAGTTTCTTTTTTTTTGAGAGACAGAGCATGAGTGGGGGAGGGGCAGAGAGAGAGGGGGGCACAGAATCCAAAGCAGGCTCCAGGCTCTGAGCTGTCAGCACAGAGCCCGACATGGGGCTTAACTCATAAGCCATGAGATCATGACCTGAGCCAAAGTCAGACGCTTAACCAACTGAGCCACTTGAGGCGCCCCTGTTGAGAGTTTCAAATCATGAGACGTACAAGAGGGAATGGCAGGTTACACGCCTCCTGTCACGTGCTCAATCTGGGGCATACTTCCATTGAGTGAAATAACACATAGAATCACCTATAGTATGTAATTTGTTCTCTCTGTCTTTCTCCCCAACCCCATTGAATCTTTCTCTTTCTGAATCTTTCATTTTTGATTGAGCACATATAGTTAAACACATATGGTTGAATATTGTTTATGCAGAATATCTGGGACCCAACCCATTCCACTTTTTATATTTCTCAAATTTAGACAACTCCAGAAGAACACAACAATTGAGAAAAGATTTACTTCAATTCCAACATCTTCAGGGTGTATTTTCCTGATTGTTTCATTATATTGACTTTAACATCAGATATTTAATCTTTGATGGTAATTCAGTACTTTCAAACATGTAACTATCCCTCAAAACAGAAATGACTGGGAACCATCATAAATAGCGAGGTGACCTTGACGTCACTGTAATTACAGTCCTCCTCTTTGACCACGTTGATTGATTTGGGCCGCTGTGAGGAGGGTAACACTAACTAACGTTGGAGACCCTGCAGAAGCAGGTTCTGCAGGGGGACAAGAAATTCATTTTTGAACATGTTGAATTTGAGGAGTCTTTGAGCGGTCCCTGCAGTGCTGAGAGTTCCGTTCAATGGACACATCTGGGCTTGGACCAGAGATCTAGGCTGCAAACAGAAATGTGGACTTCTGCAGCGGATGGGCAGCATTGATGAGACATTGGAGTGGGTCAGATCACCCAGGGAGAAAGCATGGGGACAAGAAGACAGAGGCCAAAGAGAATCCTGCAGATGTACAAGAGGGGCTCAGCAGTGGCCAGGATTTGGAGAACTCCAGGAGAATTTATCTTAAGAATGCCAAGGAGGGGCGCCTGGGTAGGTGTCTGACTCTTGGTTTCGGCTCATGTCATGATCTCACAGTTCATGGGCTTGAGTCCCACGCTGTCAGCATCAAGACTCCTTGGGATTCTTTCCCTCCCTCTCTCTCTGCCCTTCCCGCCCAATAAATAGATAAATATTAAAAAAAGAAAAAGAATGCCAAGGAAAGAGAATGTTTGGGAGAGAGTCTCTGCTGAATGCTGCAGAGATGCTCTTCAAGAGGAGAACTGAGAAATGCCCATTTATTTTGATGACGAGGAGGTTAGAGATGAACTTGAGGAGCACTTTTTGGAGACCACATCGTTTGGAAGTGGGCTGGGGAGCCAAACTTTTTAAACTTGGCTGTGAAGGGTAGATTAAGGAGTAAAACCTGTAGGGTCTGGGGTCAATGTAGAGTTTTCCTTGTTTGTTTTATTCAGAGGTTGGAGGAACTCTGTCTTTGGTGAGAAGCAACTGAAAGCTTAATGGTAGAGAAGAAAGAAAGGGTAGTTAATGGTGTGCATTTTTGGAGAAGTGGGATGTGGGGGGGAGTGGGGTAGCTAGAGTACAGGTGGAAGAATAGGCCTCAATTATGAAGGAGGAGGAAGGATGGCTTGTCGTTGGAGGTTTGTAGACCCCACAGTAGGACATTGGACTGGTTCTCATCTGCTATCTTTTAGGCACCGTCACCTGTCAGGTGTTGGGCATAGAGTTGGGAGCTTGAGGAGAATGAAATGTGCATGAAATAGTTCAGGGGCGCCTGGGTGGCTCGGTCGGTTGAGCATCTGATTCTTGATTTAGGCTCAGGTCATGACCCCAGGGTTGTGAGATGGAGCCCCGTGTCAAGCTCTGCGCTGAGCATGGAGCCTACTTAAATTCTCTCCTCTTCTCCGCCACACGCACGTGTTCTCTCTCCCTAAAAAAGAAAAGAGGAAGAAGAAAGAAAGAAAGGAAAGAACTGGTTGAGATAGAATTATCTGCTGGCGTTGGCGAGTCTGTAGAATTTGGGGAGCGTGCATTCACGGCGGCTCCAGTCTGGCCCGTTGTATAGCGTGTCTCCAGGAGCACTCAGCAATCCGGGTCTACGCCAGGGAGTTTAGATTGATGAGAGCGACTGAAATGATAGATTGAGGAACCTAACCTTGATTTAAAAAGGAAAAAGGAAGAAAAAAAAGAACCATGAAGACTAGAAGGGGCTGCTAGATAGGACGAGGAGGGATCCAGGTACGGGAGGTATCGAGGAAGGACATTCTAGGATTGTGGAGCAAAACCCCCAAAGCCTAGGGTGTCGCGGCCAGAGCCCGGGACGTGTGGTTTTCAGCATTTCAGAGCCGGGGCAGTGCCCGGCAGTGACAAAGCACAGGCCGTACCTGCGTGGAACGGGGCAACAAACGCGCCGTGGACAGCAAGATTGTGAGATGAGATCGGTAAGCTGTGGCGCTGGGATGTTGAAGGGGCCGCACTTCGAGGTCACCAGGGTGATGTGCGAGGACGGGTCGAGTGGAGAGGAACGGCGGAAAGCATTGCCGAAGTCTCCAGAGAGTGAGGGAGTGAGCGTGACAGGAGGGAACGCCATCTGGCCTGGTGGCGTAAGCGTCCAGGGAGAAGCGGTTTGCGCGGGCAGAGGAGCAGTGACGTAAGGGTGCGGCCTGGGCTCCCGGGACCCCGGCACGCCCGGCGTGGGACGCGGCAGGACGAGGGACCTCCGCCACAGGGCCGCAGGGACAGCCGTGGCCTCGGCGTGACAGGCTTCAGGAAGACCGGTTGTGGAAGGAATTCGGAGTGAGGAACTTGAGGACCTAGACGAGTTGGCCGATTAGAGAGCAGGAGTTCCAGAATGTACGGGGAAACGTCCGGAAGGGGAAGGGTTGGAAGGCTGGCCGAAGGGAAGGAAAGCACTGTTCCCAATCAGAATTCCGAGTACGAGAGAGGCTACGTCATCGCTGGCGTTTCCAGAGCACACTTTTCTGGTCAGACTTTATCCAGAAGATCGGACCCGCGTTTCAGAAGCGGAAATTCAGAGGAAAGGGATCAGGAACATTTTGACCCATTGAGCGTGAACAGATCTTGCTGAGCGCCTGTAATGTGCGGCCCCCGGCGTGGCCCTGAGCATATGTAGGTAAAGTGGGTCCCAGTCCCTGCCCTTCAGGAGGACACCTGCGTGCCGGCCCCGAACTGCCACAGAGCAGCGTCACTGCCCGGTCAGGGGACTGGTGAGTGAGGGCCGCGCCCGCGAGGAGAGATGGCTCTTCCGCCCAGCTCGTCGTTGCATGTGACGGTGCAGATGCCGGGTTGCCAGATTTCCTTTTTTTTTTTTTTAATGTTTATTTTTGAGAGAGAAACAGAGACAGAGTGTGAGCAGGGGAGGGGCAGAGAGACAGGGAGACAGAGACTCCGAAGCAGCTCCAGGCTCCCAGCTGTCAGCACAGAGCCTGACACAGGGCTCGAACTCCCCAGCGGTGAGATCATGACCCGAGCCGAAGTCGGACACTTAACCGACCGAGCCACCCGGGCGCCCCCTCCTTGTTATTTGTTTAAAGAAGGACCAGAGGGGCGCATGGGCGGCTCGGTCTGTTGACTGTCCGACTCTTGATTTTAGCTCAGGTCATGATCGCAGGGTCGTGGGATCAAGCCCTGCGGCTCTGCGCGGAGCATGGAGCCTGCCCGAGATTCTCTCTCCTTCCCTCCGCCCTCTCCCCCCGCCTTGCACGCGCGTGCGCCCACTCGCTCAAAGAGAGAGGGACCAGAAATCTCTGTATTTAAATGTAATTTCCTCGTTTTCAAATGTCAGTAACTAATTCAGATTTTTCTTTAACATGCAATACAGACCAAACAAACCAAACCCTGAAAGGGGCCACCAGCGTGCAGCCTCTGCTGTAGACTGTGAAAAGTACAGGAACGGAAGTGTCCTAGGCAGGGGGTTAGTAAAAAGACAGTGTGTCTCAAAGCCATGTTATATGGGAAGTGGTTCAAGGGATGGGTGTCATGACCGGCCTGGGGAGAGAGACATGGGTACTGATTTCGACTATGTAAAGGACTGTCGTGGGGCAGACAGATTAGACCTGTGTCCTTTCCACCTCGAAAAGGTAGAAGAGTGCCATCAGGCGGCATATTCCAGCTCGAAATGGGGAAGACCTCTGTCACGTGTCGTGCCTGGAGACGCCCGAAGATGCAGCGCGCCACCGTGGCTGGGAGCGCGCGCACAGGGCGGCATAGGGAGACAGCAGGCTCCTCCTCCAGGGTCCCTTCCGGCCCCAGAGTCCTCCTGTCTGAGTGCGCGAGGGGCCGGGCGGACGGGAGACCTGGGCCGAGAGGATGTGGGGGGCGAGCAGATGTCAGAAGCAGGAGGTGCCGGCGGCCTCGGGGTTCGTGTGAGTGGCTTGGCAGGCAGGGACTAGACAGCCGGGCAGGTAGCTGAGCGACCTGGGGCCGGAAGGGGTCTCACCATCCCCTCCTTCCTCCCTTTGACCCCGAAGAGACCTACGAGCGGCTCGAGGCTGACAAAAAGAAGCAGGTGCACAAGAAGCGGAAGTGCCCTGGGCCCGTGATCACCTACCATTCGGTGACGGTGCCGCTGGTGGGGGAGCCAGGCCCCAAGGAAGAGAACGTGGATGTGGAGGGGTGAGTGCGTCGCAGGGGAGAGGGGGAGAGAGCCGTCTCCCTGCCGTCGTCCGTTCGCCTGGCACAGCTCTCCTTCAGAGTCCTCTCCCCCAGCCCCGCGTCTCTTTCTCTTTCTAGTGTCTCTCCCCTCTCGGCAGCTTTTCCGCCCGGCGCAGCCCGCTCTCCCCCATCTGTCGGTCGGTCCTCTCGTTGCCAACCTTCTGCCTCCTCCTCTCCTTCCTCACCTGTCCCGTCGCTTTGTCTCTTGTTTCCTCTCCTGAGTTTCCGTGTTCCGTCTCTCCCCAGGCTGGACCCTGCTCCCGCAGCGTCTGCGCCGCCTGCCCGCGCCGGCCCCGGCGTCCCTCCTGCTCGCTGCTCCCGCACCTTCATCACCTTCAGCGACGATGCGACGTTCGAGGAGTGGTTTCCCCAGGGGCGGCCCCCGAAGGTCCCCGTCCGCGAGGTGTGCCCCGTGACGCACCGCCCGGCCCTGTACCGGGACCCTGTCACGGACATCCCCTACGCCACCGCTCGGGCCTTCAAGATCATCCGTGAGGCCTACAAGAAGTACATCACGGCGCACGGCCTGCCGCCCGCGGCCTCGGCGCTGGGCCCCGGCCCGCCGCCCCCCGAGCCCCTCCCCGGCTCTGGGCCTCGAGCCTTGCGCCAGAAAATTGTCATCAAATAAGGAGACGTGCGGTCCTGGGACGCCCTTCCCCTGCCCTGGCTTAGGGCTCTTAGCGTCCCCGCCTCTCCCTGCCTCTGCCCTTGTCGTCTCTGTGCCGCGCCAGCCCTTTTCTTTCTCTTCTTCCCCCCCCCCCCGCCCCGGTTCCTGTCGGTTTTATTTGTGTTTTTTAATCTAATAAAAGAGAAAGATCCCCTTTGTCTGGCGTCTCTTCTAGAGTTGGGAGCAAGAAGTCGTCGTGAGTGTCTGAGTATACACGGGTATTTTGTTTCATAGCATTTATTATGAGCTGCCCTTTTCCAGTTGGAAGTGTTCACTCCTCCAGCTGCATTATCAACACCTTTAAGTCAGACCTCCGAACAAAGTTCTTGCCCTCACCCTTATATCCCCTTATATTTGCTGCTCGAACACAGCAAGGCACCCAGCACGTAGGAGCCGCGTGATTCTCCTGTTTCTCGGACTCTGGCTTGCATGCGGGGAGGGAAGCAAGTGCCGATGCCGTTAGCGGCCACTAGAGGCTCTCAGGGCTGGGCAGGGTATGGGGGCTGTGTATATGTGATCTCCCACCACCCCCCACCTGGCCAGAGCTAAAATAATAAAATGCTGAGCTCACTGTTCCCCCACCCTCTCCCCGGCGCTGGGCTCCTCCTGCTGCGGGGACGGTGCTCCAGTAGCACTGACAGACCAACCGACAGAAGGGGAGGTGAGGAGGCAGGTGGCCACCAGGACTGGTAGGTGGGCACGGCAGGGGGCTTATGCATCAGGGCCCACTGGTGGGAGGTGGGAGGAGAGGAGCGGCTCCTACTGGGAACGATGTGGAGTGTGTCTCCGTCCCTCGGCGTCCGTTTCTGCCACCGTCCTATCCCTTAACCATCGTTTACACTGTCCATGCAAGTATCTCACACACTTTCTGGACCTTTCACCTTCGGGACGGTGTGTATGTGTAGCTTGTGTGTATTTTCCGTATCATAAAAGATTGTGCAAGTTTAATCTTCCCACTGTTTTTAGAGAAACTTTGTCGCCTTTAGAAGGTTATTTCCCACCCGTTGGTCCCATGTCACCTTCCCGTCCAAAGCCAGGGACAAGTCATGGGGACTCCGTCCCTTCTCCTGAGACCATACCCTTCCTTCCCCCAACCTGGAATTCCCCCAGGTCCTCTGAGCCCCTGCTTTCCCTTAGGATTTAGAGTTTTGGCCAACATAGAAAGCGAAATCTTGATTCCCCCACAATGAAAGAGGAAAGAAATGAGCGGAGGGTAAGAGAACTCTCTTCTCCCTTGCTTTCTTAAATGAGCTTAGGAAAAAAGCGGATTATGGGGAAGAGAAGAGGAATTTCCCTGAAGCTCTCTGCATGCCCCCCTTCCCTTCAATAGGAACCGGGCGGGCCTGGGGCCAGCTGTGTTGGCAGGGCCCCTGGCAGCTGTGCTTGGGCAAGAGGCACGGACGGGCAAGGCTATAAGGGAGCGTGCTGCCAGGATCTCTCAGTCATACAATGGGCAGACAAACCCAGCTTGGCTGCCTGGGATCCGCATCCAGAGTGGCCGAAGCCGGGGAGACAGGAAGAAGGAAGCTCTGGTTCTAACTGAACGCCCCCTCTTCCCATGCCCAGCTAGGTCCCTCACCTCCGGGGCATCCAGCTCATTGTTCCGCCCCCCGCTAGTCTGTGTCCTGCCGTGTCTGTGTCTGTGTCTCCATCGTCCAATCACTTTCCCCATGTCCCCCAGGCTCCCTGAGCGCCACACAGTGGGGAGGGGCTGGGGGCCATCATGTCATCGTATCAGAAGGAACTGGAGAAGTACAGAGACATAGATGAAGATGAGATCCTAAGGACCTTGAGCCCCGAGGAGCTAGAGCAGCTGGACTGCGAGCTACAGGAGATGGACCCCGAGGTAGGGGCTCTTGCACAGGGAGCCCGGAGCCGTCTCCAGGCATTTGGGAAGGGTGATGGGCCCTGGGGGGCTGCCTACAGGGCTTGGGATCCCAAGAGGGCCAGGGAAAAGGTGTCTGTAGATGTTCAGGGAGCCCTGGAGGGACCCCAGATCAGAGGTCTGACTCGCTCCCCAAAACTCATCCTTAAGAACATGCTCCTGCCAGCTGGCCTAAGACAACGTGACCAGACAAAGAAGAGCCCGACGGGGCCACTGGACCGGGATGCCCTTTTGCAGTATCTGGAACAGCAGGCGCTAGAGGTCAAAGAACGTGATGACTTGGTGCCCTTCACAGGCGAGAAGAAGGGTATGGAGACACTAACAACCCTGCCTCCCGACACCCAGATGGTCGTCTCAGGTGTATCCCCTCCAGCTTCTAGCTGCCAGGGGCCTGGCCACGCTGAAGCACACATGCCGTCTTTCACTCCTCAGCTTGTAGGGAAAATTAGGCGACCCAGGAGTCCCGAGCTGGTAGAGGACCCAGGCCTTCCGGCGGCCCCTAGTGACCCAGAACTCCACCTCCTGGAGAAGGAGAGGAAGCTAGAGACCAGAATCTTAGGAGGAATGACCTCCCCCTGAACCGTCCTTCATCTCCCCCATCAGGGAAACCCTACATTCAGCCCAAGAGGGAGATTCCCGTCCAGGAGCAGATCACTCTGGAGCCTGAACTGGAAGAGGCACTGGCCCACGCCACCGACGCCGAAATGTGCGATATTGCAGGTGGGTGGCCGTGGGAAGTTAAGGAGGGTGGGGAGATCGGGGGCAGGGGGCTCTAGCCAGGGCATGGGACTAGCCGGGAAGGCCCTGAACAGGACATGGATGTTAGAGAAAGCCTCAGGTCACGGTTTTAAATGTTTGCTTATGTATTCACTCATTCATTTCTTTAATCCGATGAGTTCACATCTCAGAGACAAATTTACAGGGATTATAAAGCAGATACAAGTAGAACTACTCTGGCAGGAAACAGGAGGACGTCTAACAGACTCCCTCGCCCTTTTCTCTTTTTTTTGAATGTGAAACACTGTTGTTTTTCCCTCCCTCCCTCCCTCACGCTCTAGGGGCTCCTTAGGGATCTTTCCTTAGCCCTGTCTCAAAGCTTATGTTTAAAAAATTCTTTAAGTTTATTTAGTTATTTCGAGGTGGGGAGGGACAGAGAGGGAAGGGGAGAAAGACTCCCAAACAGGCTCCGTGCTGTCAGCGCAGAGCCCGACATGGGGCTCAATCTCATGAACCGTGAGATCATGACCTGAGCCAAAATCAGGAGTCGGACGCTTAACCGACTGAGCCACCCCGGCGCTCCCTCGTCTCAAGGTTTTAAAAACTACCACCTTAAGCAGTTCATAGAAGGAAACCTTGGGACCTGGGGAGACTGGGAACCTCTTTGGAAGAGTGGAAGAAGTCAGGCTTTAAAACTGCAACAGATTCGGAATGAGGAGGGAGGGGGATTTGGAACGAACCCCTTCTTCTCATCCCCCGTCCCCCTCTACCCACTCTCCCCAGCAATTCTGGGCATGTACACGCTGATGAGCAACAAGCAATACTACGACGCCATCTGCAGCGGAGAAATCTGCAACACCGAAGGCATTAGCAGTGAGTGGGTTTGAAAGCATGGCGCCCAGGGCTGTTGGCAGGAGGTCCCAAGGTTGAGGAAAGGCAGCAAAGGGTGAAACGGGAATCACGGAGAGGACACGGTACATAAGTAGTAAGAGAACCAGCGGGGCGGAGATCGTGGGGGACACGTTGGGGTTTGCTTCCGGCCCTCGCCCCCCAGGTGTGGTGCAGCCTGACAAGTACAAGCCAGTGCCAGACGAGCCCCCAAATCCCACAAACATCGAGGAGATACTAAAGAGCGTTCGAAACAATGACAAGGAGCTGGAGGAGGTGAACCTCAATAACATACAGGTATCTGACCCCTATCCTCCAAGCAATCATTGGGGTAACTGTGTGAGCCCCAGATATGCGCGTCCCTTCGCCCACCATCTCCTCCCCTCTGCAGGACATCCCGATACCCATGCTCACTGAGTTGTGTGAGGCAATGAAGACAAATACCTATGTCCGGAGACTCAGTCTGGTGGCCACAAGGAGCGGTGACCCCATCGCCAATGTAAGGCCCTGGCCCTCTCCCCGTACCTTGACCCGCACCCCTGCCAGGGCTGTCAGAAGGGGCTGTGCCGGGGAGGCTCTTCCCGTCACGTGATCTTGGGCTCGCCTGGCCCGATGCAGACTGCCGCCCTCAGTCCTATGGCTCTCAGCTCGGAAACGCTCGGATCGTCTTCTCGGCGAGCCACAGCTCTCTGCCACCCCCCCCAACTCCACCTCGCATTTAGCCCCCCTGCTTCCCCTACTCCCTCAAGCCCCACCTCCAGCTCCTCGAGGACGCTTCTCAAAGAGCTGTGTTTCCCTCTTGCTCCTGTTCTTTCTCTCCTCAGTCATCTGTGAAACTGTCCCCTAATCCTAACCCAAGTCCCTACTACCCAGGCGGTGGCTGACATGTTGCGTGAGAATCGTAGCCTCCAGAGCCTGAACATCGAATCCAACTTCATTAGCAGCACGGGGCTCATGGCCGTGCTGAAGGCAGTTCGGGAAAATGCCACACTCACTGAGCTCCGCGTCGACAACCAGGTGAGCTTTCCCTCCGCCTGGTCTTCGCATTCGGCTAATATTCCCGGAGCCTCCTCCCTGAGGCCGCCACGGGGCCAGGATCGCATCTAACCGTGTCTGAAATCTCCTCATCATCTCTCTGAGGGGTGCCAAGCTCCGAGCCCCTCATCACCCATTCTGATGACACAGGCTTTTTTGACCTCCCAAAGGGTCGGCGGTGTGGGGCGGTGAACAGCACAGAGGGGACGCTCACGGGTTTCGTGTCCCCCTCCCCCAGCGCCAGTGGCCTGGCGACGCAGTGGAGATGGAGATGGCCACCGTGCTCGAACAGTGTCCCTCCATTGTGCGCTTTGGCTACCACTTTACACAGCAGGGGCCACGAGCTCGGGCAGCCCAGGCCATGACCCGGAACAATGAACTACGTGAGTAAATGCAGACATGCCGTGTGGGGGAAAGGGCAAGTAGGTAGCAGATCCTTCTGAAACCTGACTTAGTGACTAACGGCCTGGCCAAAAAGTAGACAGAAAAGTCCCAAATTTATACCCATAGCAAGGTAGAAAAGAAGCTAGACATATCCGTTGGGGCGCATCGTATTTTTACTTGCCATGTCATTTATTTTGTTTTGTTCGTGTGGGGTGGGCACGCTTGCTGGCCTAACACGCCACCTCTTTATGAGTCTGGCCAAGGACCTGGAAAGAAGAACACCTTTGCAGGAAGTAAGAGATGGAACGGAGACCTGTGTTTACTGTTTCCCGTTACAGGTCGCCAGCAAAAAAAGAGATAACACTTCCTTTCCCTTTACCAACCAGAGCTGGAAGCCCCTGAATGCTAAAACCCTCATCTCTCCCCCTTCCTGTAAATAAAGGCCCTTCTGTCCACCCTGCCTGCCTCCTTCGTTGGGCTCTGGGGTGGGAATCTTGGCGCTAACCCCCAAGGGTTACTGCCAGTTCATCAGGGGATTATTTATACTCTGGGGATCAGCAGGCAGGGAGGTTCAAGTTACTAGGAGGAGGTGGGGGAGCTCCCTCCCTTGGTGTTCCCCGTCCCCCTGCCTATTCATTTAGTCCTTTCTGCTCTCACAGGGCGCCTACCCCAACCCTCTTTCCAGATGTGGCCAGGTCCCCCGGCGCCTACCCACAACCCTCATGTGATTTGAAGGAGGAAAGGACGTTGAGTGGAGGTGGGGAAGAAGGCAGACACCATGAAGGGCAAAGACCTCCTTCTGACAGACTTATTAATAGGGCATTGGGCTACGTGCAGCTGACGCTTGGCATGACATTGGTAGGAGGTGGGGGAGGGGTTAGAAGTATGGGGAGCGATGGACATTGCCGGGAAGAATTGGCCAGGCCGAGAATGCAGACTGGAAATCCTGAAATGGAACAAGGAAGGAGACTCGAGGAAAATTCGGCTCCCAGAGCCCACTGAAATTTATTTGTGAACTGAGGGGGGGGGCGGGAATGAGGGTGTCAGTCCAAGGGGAGATCAGGGGGTTCCTCTTCATCAGAGTCAAACTCAACATTCTCATCTTTTACCCATCGACCTTGTCCATCTGGGATCCATCCAGAGCTGGAAATACCAAAGAAAACAGGATAGGTCAGGAAAAGAGGTGTAAGAAGTTAGTAGGGAATAAGAAAAAAAACAATTGAGAAGGATTGAAAAAAGGAGAGTCGGAGAGAAAGGAGGAAACTTAAGGAAGGTGATTCTGCACACTCACCTTCGAAGGGTGAGGTAATGATCCAGGGCGCGTCTTCTCGTGGGGCTCATGGGTGCAGGGGGTAAGAGAGTTGCTGACTCCTTGGCCTGTGGGCCAGCCCCAGGCACGGGTTCCCTACTGATCTTCCCGCTCTCGGGTTCGACCTCTGGGGGTGGCAGAGGGGAATGGGAGACAGAGGGACGAGGAGTTTCTGGTCTGGGTAGAGAAGAATCAACGTCTATAGAAGTGCTACAGGAAAAGGGCCAATTCTCTTATGACTCCCAACCCCTTACAGCAGTGCCTTCCTAAACTGCTTCTCTCAAGGGCCACCCGGCTGGCTCGGCCGTGGAGCATGCAACTCTTGATCTCAGGGTCATGGGTTCAAGCCCCACATTGGGTGCAGAGATCATGTAAAAATAAAAATCTTAAATATAAATATACAAAGTATATATATACATATTATTCCCTAGTAGTATATATGTATTATATATGTATATGTATTATATACATTATAGATGTATATATACATGCATAATAATATTATTATATATATAGTATACATATATGCTGTGTTCCTTAAGTCGTTTCAGTAAGTGTTCTGCATGAAAAGGAATTTTGGAATCAAATGAATTTTTTAAAGGCTAAGGTAAAAACTTTTTTAAGTTTTTTTTAATCTTAAGACTTCGTAGGGCTCTTAAAATATACTAATATTACTATTCAAATTAGGATTGCAAAGTGCCACCTTCCAAGCTAAAAAAAAAAAATTTCTCTTTTTCCTGAAATACCAGTTAACATCTCTGGACCTCTAGTATTCCTGAGAATGCAATCTAGAACACAATCATTCTAGAGCCTCTACCTCCTCTGCCCCTCCCTCCCTCTGGCTTTCCTACCCCAGAGACCTGTACTTCCGGCGGCAGCAACTGTTATAGTGAGGAGCTCTGTGCAGAGCACTTTGGGTGGTAAGTCGGGTCTGGATCAGCAAAGGAGCCTGGTATGGAGAGGGGACACAGGGTCAGAACCCTTCAGGCCGAAGGTGTGCAGCAGCCCCACCTGGAACACGCCCTCCCCTCCCTGCTTACCTCAACTTGGGTCTCCGACCTCCTCAATTCGTTCTGCTGTCTGGGATTCTGCTCTGTCCCCTTCCCTGGCTGCTTCTTGCCGTAGAAGAGCTGCAGGCCTGCGGAGACGGGGGAAGAGAATTAAAAGCAGAGAAGCAAGAGTGATCCGCAGAGAGCCGGCGGACTTCCTAACCCCTGTCTTCCCTCAGACTTACTGGACAGATGTTTCTTGCCTGCACGGTGGGCAGTCAGCATGGCCAGGGTGTCCAGGACGGGTCGGTGGGGACAGATGGCACAAGCAAAGCTGGAGAGGAGGAGAGAAGATATTTGCTCCCGGGCGAGTGGGGTGTCGGCTGTGAGTCCCACCTTGACCTAGCAATCAACCGTGTCTCAGCTCTCCCCCCACCCCCCGAGGAAGTTTTATTGAGCCTCCAACCGCAGAACCCTCAGGCTTGATCACTCCTCGTCCTCACCGTCCATCCCGTAGCATCAGCGCCTCATCCTCCGGGATGTAACTGGCCAGCAGGTCCCCGACTCTTCGTTTCTACAGGGGGATCAGCGGGTTAGGAGAAAGGGACGGACGCGAAACGACAGGGACGAGGATTGGAAAGGGAATAAGGACCCTGACGGGAACAGAGATCCCAGGGAGAAAAAGGGGTCGCTACCCAGCTCTAGCAGCTCCCTCGCGCCGCGCCCCCCCCCCCGCTTGTTGCCAGAGCAACAAAACAGCTCTTTCACAGGGCAGTGGAGCTGCTCCTGACGCTCTCCTCTGGCGCTTACTTTGAGCACATTGAGTTGACTCCAATCGTCACCTTCCCTCTTGAAAGACATGATGACGGAGGCCCAGAAACGAGCAATTCTCCGGGGCCGCCTTTGCCTCTCCTTTCAGGCCACCGTAGCAAAAATGGGGCGTCTCCTTGCCTGCGGGTTCCTTTCCGGTTGGCCTCCTCCCTTCCCTGGAAGCGCTTCCCTGCATGCACAGCGCTGTCCGAAAGCCGGCTCCAGCCTGCCGCCGGGCCCGCACTTCCTACGCCGCCCGGCGACCGCGCACGCGCGGGGCACTTTGGGAAATGAAGTCTTTTTCGAAAGGGCTTGCCCGCCCGCCCGCCTCCCGGGCCTCGCATCCTGGCCGATTCGGGGCGTCTGCGGGGAGAAGAACCTAAATGTGGAGACCGAGTTTGAGGGTGTGACGGATTCGATGCTGTGCGGGCCTGGGAGGATCTCTGGGTGGAAAGTGTACTAGGAACTCTCGCAGTCATCGCGCGCCTCGTCTGCGGCAGACGAGCCCACCGGGGGTGGGCCGGGTGTATTCCTGACACTAGTGGGCCAACCCTAGCACGGGGCGGAGCCAGGGCGGCGCGGGAGTGGGGGGAGTCCTGGAGGTCGGGGCTGTCCGACTAGGGGGCAAACAGAGCTGAGGGTGGAGGAAGGTAACTAGAGTTCAAAGGTCAGAGGTCCGTGTAGCGATCCGTGGTGGGAGGGTCAAAGTCGGCGGGGTCCTGAGGATAGACACAGCAAGGGACTGAATACTCAGGGTCCAGATTTGTGGGAAGGGGGCTCGGAGGGAGGAGAAGGGAGAGCGGAGGGGGCGCGGAGCGCCGGAGGAGGCGGGAGAATTAGGAGAGAAGACAGAAGGGAGAAGGAAGCCCCTTGATAGCCATTCCTAGACCCCGGCCCCGTCACTCTTGAGCACTCGGCCGGCTCTCCCTTAGTTGCAACCCCAGCCGTCGGCAGGGTCGGGAGATGGCCTCTCCCTCCAGACAGGCCCCCCTCGGGGGGTCAGGACTGCTTCAAGGGAGCCGGGCTCGGTCTTACGGAAGCCTGGTGCAGTCTGCTTGCTCCCCGGTGAGGGAGAGACGCCTGGAGCATCAGTTGGCCCCCGGAGACACCCTGGCTGGACTCGCACTCAAATACGGGGTGACGGTGAGTCTTCCACGGTTGGGATGCAGGCAGCCATGTAGACAGATTCATTCCTCAGGAGGATGGCATGGCCCTTCCGGGCAGCTTCCCCTGGCATTTTCCTAGTTCGGCTGCGGTCTGATCCACCTTTTAGCTTTTCGTTTTCCCATCTCCGTGTTGCATTGTCTGGTTGGGACAACTCTTGTGCCACTGCTCCAATGGAGAGAAGCTTCTGCTGTTTTTTGTGTCAGTCTCTATCCTAGAGGCTTGACGTCCCTTAGCCCACTGGGTTCCCACGGTCCTGTCGAACATACAGTTATCGGCCCCTGTTTACAGATGAAGAAACTGAGACCTAGATTGGTTAACCCGTTTGACCAAGGTCAAATAACTAATGAGTGTTGGAGTGGGAATTCGGACGGGTCTGTTGGACTCTTAATCACACAGAAACGTTTTAATTGCAAGTGATTAAACATTTACGCAATCGGGAGCTGGTTCCTAGTTCTGAGTTTTTATGAGACCAGCCCTCAACCCCTCTAGTTCTAAGTTTTTAAAGTCTCTCTCTCCTGGTTCTTTATTCCTCATCAGTGCGCTGCCTCCTTCTTCCCAGGGAGGTGGCCTCGGTGCCAAACAGGTACTGTCTACACCAGGCATTTCAGGTCATGCGTGGCGTCTATTCGATAGGTGTGAAAAACACTGCATTAAAATCGATGAAATTTTTTTCCGTATCCTTTTGCGTTTAGGCAACATTTCTGTGCTTGGTATGTTTAAATCACCGTGCTAACCATCCCAAGAGATAGAAACATAAACACAGTGCGGTGTTGTTACCCTCATGTCATTTGCAATCTAGTGAGAAGTGAACAGGGACACAGATATTGATTGCAGGTGACAGAATGTGGTGAGTTTGTAGAAGTATCGATAAAGGGTCGGAAATCAGAAAAGAAGATTAGTTTTTATTTGGAAGGAGGCAGGGGAGGACCTAAGGACCGATTTTAAGGAGCCATGAAACACATAGAAGTTCCTTCCTCTAGGTCCTCTGCAAGCCTGTAGTCCAGTTGTTTATACCGTTTACATGTTTGTCTTTCCAATAACCTGTGCTTTCCTTAAGAGACAGAACTGTTACCTTCAATTTTCTCTCTCTAGAATCCGGCATAGCCCCTAGCACCTAGAAGCTAATAGATGTCTTTTGAACGAATGAAAGCGTGGCTGAGATTCCCACAGGTGGAGATTGGGAGGCTAGGAAAGCGAACATGTCAAGTCGAGGCCGTGGCCGACACGAAGGAAGGGGATACGAAAGTACTGAGCAGTCTCTGCGTCCCAGCAGAGACTCCGAAGCTGTGCAAAGGAGGAAACTGTGCTACTGGGAGATGGGTTCTATGTGGAGGTTTTCTTACAGCCCTGTCCCCTCCTGAGTACAAAAAAGTTCTGTAGCCTAGTGAACGGTTCTAGGTTCTGGCCTCATTCTGCTGCTTCCTAGTTGAGTGACAGCGTAAGTCACTTCATCTGTCTGGGGCCTCAGCCTCCTTACCATTTGTAAAATGAGGAAGGTATCTTAAATAATGATATACCTAAGTTATTACCTGCCTATCATTAAAGAACACTAAGTGTGTGCCAGGCTCTACATATTGTCTCCATAAGACTTTATGAGGTGGGGATAACTATTCCCCAAATATTTAAAGATAAGGAAAGAGAGGCTTGGGAAGATAACCTGCTACAGCTTACAAGTCTCCTTAGTAGAGGCAACTAGTCTACCTAGTAGAACTAGGATTCAGCCCAGG
This sequence comes from Cryptoprocta ferox, assembly GCA_028646485.1. Classification (NCBI taxonomy): domain Eukaryota; kingdom Metazoa; phylum Chordata; class Mammalia; order Carnivora; family Eupleridae; genus Cryptoprocta; species Cryptoprocta ferox. The sequence continues at coordinate 1,700,093 of CM053570.1, forward strand.
TTGTCTCATTCTAAAATCATCACTTTGAACTGCTCTGTTAAAGCAGCTAGACTCTAGGGGCGCCTGGCTGGCTCAGTCATTAAGCATCTGATTTCGGTTCAGGTCACGATCTCATGGTTCTTGAGCTCGAGCCCCGCTTCGGGTAAAACATGAGCCCTGTTTCGGGTGAACCCCGCTTCTCTCTCTCTGCTCCTCGCTCGCTCATTTGCACTCTTTCTCTCTCTCTCTCAAAAATAATTAACCAGATTCCAGTGGCCTTTCTGGCTCAGCGGACTGTGGCTCAGCAGCCTAGGACTCCTCTGGAGTTTGGCTTTGCTTACATTCTTTTTTTTTTTTTTTTTTTTAATTTTTCAGAGAGAGAGAGAGAGAGAGAGGAGAGTGTGTGAGCGGGGGAAGGGCAGAGGGAGAGAGGGAGATCCAGAATCAAAAGTAGGCTCCAGGCTTTGCACTTTCAGCACAGAGCCCGATGTGGGGCTCAAACTCACAAGCTGTGAGATCGTGACATGAGCTAAAGTCCTACACCCAACTGACTGAGCCACCCAGGTGCCCCTGGTTACATTCTTTTAAAAAGTGGAATGATGTTGGGGTGCCTGGGTGGCTCAGTCAGTTCCGACTTTGGCTCAGGTCATGATCTCACAGTCTGTGGGTTCAAGCCCCACGTCAGGCTCTGTGCCGACAGCTCAGAGCCTGGAGCCTGCTTCGGATTCCGGATCTTCCTCTCTCTCTGGCCCTCCCCTGCTTGTGCTCTCTCTCTCTCTCAAAAATAAGTAAACATTTAAAAAATTTTTTAAGTGGAATGATGTGGCCTTATATGGAACTTCTAGTAAACAATAAAAGTAACAAAATTCACAGAATAATTCGTAGATCTTGGAGCTAGAAGGGACCTAGAATACTACCTAGGCAAAATCAAATTAATAATATCAAAGCACTTGACTGCATAAAAGTACAGAACTGCAAGCCAATTTTAACTTTTTTTATTGTTCAGATTAATCCAGTTTTATTTTAAACACATTCTAGCATGCTATTTTTACTAATACACGACATCTGAGATTTCTATATTTTATCTAGTTTATTTACTCATAAAGCATGAATGAACCTCAGCTGTATGCCACATTTGTGTGATGCTGAGGAGTGCCTTGGGTACAGAGACAGCATCCCTGTCCTCAAAGGACACAGCGTTTGGGCAAGACAAACATGCAGAGATTTGAACAACAGTACAATAGGGTGGTAGGTATTCCGTGGCAATGTTTACCTTGGGAGCCGTGGAGAAGGTGACACAGAGGGAGCGACAGTTCATGAGTGGAAGTTTTCCCAGCAGAGAAGGGGATAGTGGAGAAGTGTTTCTGACATAAAGACACAAAGGTGTGGGAGATCATAAAATGTTTGAACAAAATGAAAAGTTCAGGATGGCAAAACATGTAGGTGGCAGAAGACAGATGACACTAGACATCATATTGGGGTCGACTGAGAACCACTGAATGCTGATTTGAATTTTATCTCTGAGCCAGTGGGGAGCCATAGGAGGTTTATCAGCAGGGTAGTGGGTTGATCAGATTAATTTTTTTTTTTTAGAAAGACAGATGTCAGGGGCACCTGGGTGGCTCAGTCTGTTGAACGCCCGACTGTTGACTTCAGCTTGGGTCATGATCCTAGGGTCATGGGATTGAGCCCCTGGTCCGGCGTAGAGCCCAGTGTGGAGCCTGCTTAAGATTCTCTCTCCCTCCCTCTGCCCCTCTCCTCCTCTCACTAGTTCTCTAAAAATCAATCAATCAATCAATCCATAAGATAGATGTCAGCAGGGGGCGATGCATAGAAATGGAGAGACGAAGACTGGAAGAGACATTTTTGCAGTGCACTTGTTGACCAGCTGGGTGTGGGTGGTGAGAGAAAAGTATAAGTTACTGATGGCATGGACATTTCTACCTTGGGTGGCAAGTGGATGGTAATGCCAGACATTCAGTGATGGATAAACAGGTACTAAATAAGTAATTTGGTCAGGACAATCATTAATATTAATGTGAAAAGCATTCCCAGAAGAAGTAAAAAGGCCCAGAATTCTAACTCCACTTTTGTCATTCATTTGCTGGATAATCTCAGGCAAATAGCAACCTGTCTGAGCCTCAGTTCCTTCATCTTTTTTTTTTTTTAAATCTTATTTTATTTCACATTTATTTATTTTTGAGAGACAGAGAGAGAGCGTGAACAGGGGAGGGGCAGTGAGAGAAAGAGACACAGAATCTGAAGCAGGCTCCAGGCTCCGAGCTAGAGGTCAGCACAGAGCCCGACGTGGGGCTCAAACCCACAAACCGTGAGATCATGACCTGAGCCGAAGTCAGATGTTCAACTGACTGAGCCACCCAGGCGCCCCAGTCCCTTCATCTTTAACACAGGTTCCCAAAGTGAGACTCGTCAGGGATCCACAAGGTCAAAACTATTTTCATAGTAATGATAATAAGATTTTGTCTTTTCCCTCATTCTCATGAGTGCACTGTATTTTCCAGAAGCTACATGACGTGTAATATTCCAGCCCATCAAATGTACAGGCAGATAGGAGAATCTTCTGTTGTCTTCTGTTAAGTCACACATTAAACTGACTTGCAGAAAGATAAAGCAGTGCCTCTCTTTTCGCTCCCCTTGTTGTTGTTTTGGAAAATCGTTATTTTTCATTAGAATATTTATGTTAACACGTATTGGGTTATTTTTAAATACGTCCACGTTTTTCAACTTGTTCCCTTTTAATTTATAGTAACTTCGGCGTTGATAGCTGTACTCTACCTAAAGGAAAGTTTTTTTTCCCCTCAATCGCTTTTTAAAATGTAAAGGGACCCTAAAACCAAAAAGTATGAAAACCGCTGATCAGTAAAATAGGAATAATATCAGCCCTCTATATTTTAGCGGGGTTGTTGTCGGGTCAAATAAGACTGTACCATTACCTTCAAAGGCATGAGATGCTGTACAGATAGAAGACCGATCATTACTACTGTCATTAATTGCGGTGACTTTTTTTTAAAGATGGAACAGATTAAGCGTGCAAACCGCCTTTATACTAATGACTCCATCTTCCTGAAGAAAACCCTCTACATCCCCATCCTGACAGAGCCCAGAGACCTGTTCAATGGTTTGGATTCTGAGGAAGAGAAAGACGGAGAGGAAGAAGGACAGTCAAGTAAGGATGAAGGTCAGCCCCACTCAGCTGACAGGAAGAAACGAGAAACAGGTTCAGGACGTGCGAATGGTGAAGTCCTTCCCACGCCTGGCCAACCCCCCACTGCCGTCCATGACCTCTCTGCCTCTGATTTCCTTAAGAAGCTTGATTCACAGATCAGCCTGTCCAAGAAGGCTGCTGCCCAGAAGCTGAAAAAAGGGGAAAGCGGGTGAGTCCTGAATGGTTCCTTTTAAGCCCCTCCATAGACTTCTTCATTCTGCCAGCCTTGGCCGACCAGACACACGAGTAAGTAAGCACAGGGTCAGCAGAAGCACAGTAAAGCCTTTCCCCCGGGTGGCCCTGAAACGACAGCAGAGCCACTGGCTGCTGGGACGGCTAGAGCAGCGGGACATGGCTTTGTGTTCTCCCTGGAGTACGGTAGTTGAGCGTTGTTAGAGCTCTGGCGATCCGTGAAGGAGTGTTACGGTTAGAATTTACGGAGAGAGTAACGGGACTCCATCGCAGAGCAAGCAGCTCGCGCGTATTAGGAGAGGGGGACAGGCTCCCCTATATGTCTTCCCTGGGCCCTTTCTCGGGTCCGTCCCCTGACCTGTCCCTCTGGCCCCCTTTCCTCACCTGCAGGGTTCCTGGGGAGGAGTCAGGCCCTCACCTGAGCTCCCCTCGGATGCAGCAGCGAGCAGTCCTAGGTCCGGTACCGCTGACCCGGACCTCTCGGACCCGGACACTTCGGGACCAGGAGGATGAAATCTTCAAACTCTGATGTGCCCGGAAATGACTGAGAGAAGCAAGATGTTGAAGTTGCAGCTTGAGGGGGAGAGGAGCCTGAGGTGAGGCTCAAGAACAACACGGCTTCCCAGCCCACCCCCCTCCCTCCTGCCTTCATTCCAGCCTTCTCGTCCCTCCGTCTAGAGTTCCTTGGCCTGGGGCAGCTTTATTGGCAAGAGTGGAGGATGGGGGACGGACCCCTCGTCAGTCCCTGGGCCGGATCTAGAGCTGTCCTTTAGATTCCAAAGGCTCTTTTTACCTCCCTGTTGCCTTTCCCACCCCCTTTACCTTTCCTTGGCCTTAGGACAGGGAGGCAAGGACTCCCCCAGCCCCCAGCCTCCTTCCTCCCATCTCCAACTACGTTCCCTAATTTATTTGGTGCTATATCGAAGTAGTATTTATTTGCTGTATCTTATCGTTTTCCCTCTTGTAACTGAAAAATGTAATTTCTAGAACTCTGGGGTGAAGGGGACCCAGGAATAGCAAGCCAGGGCCTGCTGGCTGCCCACCTTCCCCACCTTCTTAGCCTGCGTGTCACTGAGGACGGGGCAGTCTGTGATCCAGCCCCTCTGCAGAGACCGTGCTGGGGCTTCCCCCCAGGCCCGGCATAAAGAACTTGTGCTCAGTCTTAACTAACGAGGCCGCTGTAATTTTTTTATTAACCCTTGCTCTGAGAAAAAAACCGCAAGGTCGGGGTCCCGAACTCTGCCCGCCACCAGTTCGCCCTCCTGCCCCGCTCCTCTGTTCGCTCAGCCTGTGTGAGGCGAAGGAGTTTGAAGCGGAGGACGGTGGGGGGACACTTTTGGGTGTGGGAGCTGCTTTGTTCTGCTCCCCCCCCTCCCAGCAGAGCCTGCTGGTCTCTGCCCGGCCCCTCACTGCGTCTTTATCCGCCATCTGTAGCACTGACCGCGGTCCGTGTGTTTTTGAGCGTCTTAAGCAGAAGTAGGCAAGGGAACCCAGTGCTGCTGGCGCCATGCCTCAGTCTCCGTGTGGAAATGGCGAGAGGCGAGGTGAGCAGTGTTTCTGTCGCGCGCGCGCCTCTGTGATGATCGTCAGGTGTACGAAGCTGGAGCGATTAAACACGAAGCCCTGTGCACGCTTTAGTCGTTTTATTTCCCCCCCGAGGCCCTCCCCTGCCCTAGCCCGTCTTCCCGCACCCGGACCAGGGCCTGTGGCACCAGGCCAGGCCCTGCCTGGAGCTGGAGGTCTCCGATGGCTCCGAGCCCCCCGCCCCCCGGTCCCGCTTGTCTTTAGTGTCCGCTGAAGCGTTAGCTGGGCTGTGCCCTCTTACCCTGCTTCACAGGGGAGGGGGCTTCCCTGTTTCGAGTGCCCCTCGCGGGGGACACAGGGATCCAGGTTTCACTTCGTCTTTCTCAGGCGGCTTCGGTTTCCTGTCCGGGGGCTGGAGCGGGAGAGAGGCCTCAAGCCCCGGCTTCGGGGTGGGGGTGGGGCGCTCTCAGAGGCCAAAGGCCGCGTGGGGAAGCCCGAGGCCCGGGCCCCGGAAGCAGGAGGGCAGCGGAGCAGGGGCCGAGCCCGTCGGGCGCTGTTCCCCCGGCGGGGGCGGGGGGGGGGGTGCCGCTCAGAGCCTGCCCTCGTCCAGCAGCTTCCGGAGCCCCGCGCAGATCTTGCGCAGGTGCGGCGCGAAGTCGGGCCCGTAGAGGGCGCTGAGCAGGCCGGCGTCCGAGAAGTGGTCGAACACGTGGCGGATGCGGCCGTGGGACTTGGCCGTGAGGTGGGACGCCACGAGCTCCAGCAGCGCGTCCCGGCACTCGGTCAGCAGGCCCGCCAGCACCGCGGCCTCGAAGGTGAAGGCCACCTCGCCGAAGCTGAGCGCCGTCATGGCGCCCTGGCGCAGCTTGTGGCGGAAGCGGGCGGCCAGGGCCAGCTCGCCGGGGCCGAAGCAGCCGCTGCGGTGCAGCACGGCCACCTTGACGGCCACCTTGACCAGGTCCTTGATAACCCGCTGGGCCTGGGGCCGGCTGTGCGTGTACTCCTTGGACACGCGGTAGAGCTCGTCCAGCACCTCGCTGCTCGTCTCGTCGATGAACAGATGAGCCACGGACCGGCCCGCCATCTTGCTCAGCAGCTTCTTCTCGGCCTGCAGGGCCAGACTCTTGGAGCTGAAGGACTCCATGGCTCCTGGGGAGGCGGGGGCGCGTGGTTAGTCCCCAGAGGAGGGGCCGCGGGCTGCCTTCCGAAGCGAGGGACGGCGGCCTCCTCTTTCCCTGCTCGCCAGCCCGCTGTCCTCTTTCTTCGTCACCTGCCCCCCCTTCCCCCCCCCCCCCCGGGCCCTCGGGCCTCTGTGCCCGTTCCCGTTTCTCTCCCTGTGGTGCTGGAGGCAAGTTTGATTTCTAAACACAGAGGAGCAGGAATAGATTTGGCTGGGGAGGCTCGGCCCCACAAGGTAAGCCCCCCCCCCTTTTTTTTAATTTTTAGTGTTTATTTTTGGGAGAGAGAGAGCTCAAGCAGGGGAGGGACAGAGAACCAAGGGGACAGAGGATCTGAGGCAGGCTCTGCCCTGTCAGCAGAGAGCCCGATGTGGGGGCTTGAACTCACGAACTGCCAGATCATGACCTGAGCCTACTGAGCCACCCAGGTGGCCCCCCCCCCCAGCACGTTAAGGCTTAAGGGGAAGTGGGCCGTTGCCGCTCTACAGTGGAGAAGATAGATCTCACAGCTACCATTAGGACACTGACCACGTACCTTACATCTGTGCGGTGCGTGTATGACTCTCTTGGTTTTACAGCGGAGCAGACGGAAGCTCGCTTTAAATAATTTGCCCAACATCAAACGCAACTGTGTTTCTGTCCCCAAAAGCCCCGTGTCAGCTAGTGTGCTATCTTGTCTCTAAAGAAATGGGGGGGGGGGGGTGTCCCAGGAGTCCTAATGAAAATAATAACTGACATTTATTGAGAACCTGTGTGCCAAGTACTTCATGGGAATTGTTGCAGTCTTCCCACCCCTTTGCAAGGCAGGTGTCCCCATCTTACGGTGAGAACACTGAAGCGAAGAGAAATTAAGCAACTTGGCCAAAGTCGCTAGCCGATGATAGTGGACTTGGAAGGAAATAATCCAAAGAAACCTCCTTCGCTGGAATGCTCTCAGTGAGGGTGACACACTCTACATGAGCATGAGGAACAAGCTCCCCGGGGGGGTGAGGGGGGCAGGCAATGCCAGAGGCCTGTGGTCCTCTGCTGGGACTGAACCGAGGACCCTCCTGGTGGCACATCACTGGCATCTATCCAGGGTTCTCTCCCCATGGTCTTGGCTCGTGCTTTGGGTTGTTTTGCTTCTTACTTCCCCCTGCCCTGCGCTGCAGGATGTGGCTGTGACCGCAGTGGGGAGCAGCCTCGCCCTCTCCCCCAAATCAGAATGGGAGTCTGAAGACTCCGGGGAGATGGGTACTATTGGATGGGGAAGGGGTTTCTTCCCCGGCTGTATCGGTCCATGGGAACCTGGAAACCTGCTTTGCTCCTGGCCTCGCCTGGGGTTTTCTGGACGGGGCTCCACAGCCGGAAGAAGAGATTGCTCCATGCGAGCCTTCCTTCCTCCTTGGCCTTCCTGTTACCCAGCTCTTCATCGCGCCCATTGTTATCTCCCATTTGGCCCACTGTCCTCTCCCTCCCTGTTTCAGTCTCCCTTTTGCTCTTGTCCTGCCCCGCGATCCTCTGGCCAAGCTCCCCCTGTGGCCCTTATGCCCCCCCCCCACATCTCCTACGACGTCCTTCCATCTCTCCGTGCTCTGTCGCACACCCACGTCACCCCCCATGCCTCGGCCTTTCCTCTACACTGTCCCAAACCAGGTCTTTCTTTCTGAGGCTTCCTCGCCCCAGGGAAACGGAGCTGGACCTCTCTGCTGGGGACCCAAGAGTTCGGTCAGGTGAGAGCCTCATGATATGGAAGGCTCAGGCTGACAGAGCTGGGCCCTTTCTGCCAGCACCCCCTCTAAAGCCTACCCTGCTGTCATCGGTGGCCCCTCACCTGCTGCGTGTGCTGCTGTCAGTCTTGCCTTGGATGTCCCCGGAGAGCTGGTAGAATGGAGAAGCTCCTAAGAGAGAGGCCCTTTGGCTTGGCCCCACCCCTCAGGCCCCGCCTACACGCGGTGCTCAACCTCCAGTTCATCGCACTGTCTCTAGAAGGTCTGTGGCCCGAGAGCCTGCTAGATATACAGCAAAGGTTAAAAGGAATACCGAGTGTTCTGTAGGAAATAGCCTTGATTGTTTTTTTTTTTTTTTTTTGAGGTTAGGAGGCGGGATTGCACATCCCCTGCTCTCAGATTGTTCGTTTGCTTCTTTCTTTCCTCGATGCCCAGTTCCTTGAGATCTTCTTCTATTTCTGTGGTTCTGGGAAGGATATGAAGTACACAGTGCTGGAGTAGGGGTCACCGGGGGAAGTTTTGAAGGTTGAATTGAGCTTAGGCTGCAGACGCCAGAGGCGGGCCAGAGACCAGCAGGTGTGAGTGCGTCCCAGGAGTCTCCGTGGGAGGGTGGTGCTTGGGGCGGCCACATGTACCTCGAGCACAGGCAGGCCTTCAGTACCTGCAGGAGTGAGGAGTGGCGAGGACTCTCTGCCCCTGAGAGCAAGGTGCCGGGGCCAGGGCGGACAAACCAGATGTGGCCAGCAGGGGTCAGCACAGCACTGAACCACTGGCGGAAGCAAGCCTTGCTGTGCTTCGTAGCTGCTATAGGGATGCAGAAATGAAGGTAAGTCACAGTTTCTTTTCTTTTTTAATATTTTATTTATTTTTGAGAGAGAGAGTGCAAGCAAGTAGGAGAGGAACACAGGGAGAGGGAGACAGGATCTGAAGCAGGCTCTGAATCTGAGCTGTCAGCCCAGAGCCCAATGTGGGGCTTCAACCCACAAACAGTGAGATCATGACCTGAGCCGAAGTCGGACGCTTAACCGACTGAGCCACCCAGGCGCCCCGGTAAGTCACAGTTTCTGAATGAGGCCAAAATATTTACCATCAAGAATCTGACAGCCTGGTCAGGGAGATTAAGCATGTGTAACTATAATGAGAGTCAAATGATGCCATTAGCTTTAACAGAAATTGGAAGAATGATGAACATAAAGAGAAGTTTCGATGATTTCTGACAGGAGGGCTGACAAGGCAGAATGAGAAGGATGGACTCAACTATTTGCCAGGAAGAGATGGGGGAGAAGTGTTTCCCAGGTGATGGGGATAAGCGTAAGCCAGCCAACAACTAAAGGTAATATAGGGCATACTCAGGAAGTGCTGATTTATTCTGTTTGCAACCCAGGTTGTTTGAGAGAGACTTGAAGAAGGAAAACGCAGATCACGGTAGGCGTTAGCAGCTTTGCTTTGAGGGTTCACACTTCTGTGGGCAGTGGGGAGACATTCAGCATTTTGAATCAGGGGAGAGAAATCATTAGCTCGATGTGAATGGGTTTAGAGGTTTCAGTGAGGTTTTAGCTGAGGGCAGGCCTGCGGGATCGGCGTATAGCTTGCTTAAACACAGGATGATGCCTGATGAGACACCCTGGGCTTTGATGACTTTACAAGAAGTTCTAGCAGAAGGGGAAGGATTGGAAAGTTGGTTGGCTTGCACAAGTTGAAGAGTAAATTGAGGGTCTGAAATAGAAGCCACCCACCTACCACTGACTCCACGGTTGAGGCTTGGCCCATTCCTTACTCCCAGCTCTCACCACCCCAGGGTCCAGGGCTGAGGGCCCCAGGTACAACCTGGACTTGGAAATGTTGGCAACTCCTTTGAGGAGTGTGATGGTAAAGGAAGGAAGAGCAAGCTGCTACCAGGTAGCTTCAGGGGGTGGGGAGCTGGACTGAGAGAGGGATTATTTTTAGCCTGGGGTTTGAGAACACTTGTAGGCTGAGCAGGAAGGAGCCGGTGGAGAGGAAGGCTTCCCAAGCACAAAGGAGAAGGGATGGCTGTGGAGCAAGGCGTGGGGGCAGATGGGAAAAAGCAGACTCAGAGTTCAGGAGGGGGGAATGAGTAGAGAGACCAGAGCATCTGTTGCATGCACTCTACTCCGTGTTATGTAAATAAACCTCACTTAACTCTCTGGTACCCTTCTGAATAAAATGTCACCACATCCTTTTTGCTGATGAAAAAGGCTGAGGCTTCAAGAGGTTAAATAACCTGTCCCCAAATTCCAAAGCTAGTCAATGGCAGACTGAGGGCCTTAGGATGATTCCCAAGCCTTTCGTGCTAATTTCCTCGCAAGATGATGAGGCAGTAAGTTCAACCTCATAGTGAATGTGGCAGCATTCTACTCCTGTATGCTCTGATCAATTCACTGATCATACGTTTTGGGGACAGTCATAGGTGGTACTGCCAAAATCATGGGGGCAGTGAGAGTCCTTTGTATTTATTTATTATTATTTGTTAATGTTTATTTTTGAGAGAGACAGCATGAGTGGGGGTGGGGAGGGGCAGAGAGAGAGCGAGGCACGGAATCCGAAGCAGGCTTCAGGCTCTGAGGTGTCAGCATAGAACCCGATGTGGTGCTTGAACCCAGGGCTTCAACCTGAGGCAAAGTCACATGTTCAACCGACTGAGCCAGGCTCCTCGAGAATCCTTTTTAAAATTTTTTTTAATGTTTTTTATTTATTTTTGAGAGACAGAGAGAGACAGCGCGAGCAGGGGAGGGTCAGAGAGAGAGGGAGACACAGAATCCGAAGACAGGCTCCAGGCTCTGAGCTGTCGGCACAGAGCCCGACGCGGGGCTTGAACCCACGAACCGTGAGATCATGACCTGAGCCGAAGCCGGACGCTTAACCGACTGAGCCACCCAGGCGCCCCCCGAGAATCCTTTTTAAAAGAAATGTGCAATCTGGGCCGCCTGGGTGGCTCAGTCGGTTAAACGCCCATCTCTTGACATTGGCTCAGGTCATGATCTCCAGGTTCCTGGGATCCAGTGCTACGTCAGACACTGTGCTGTCTGTCCCTCCCCTGCTGGCGATCTCTCTCTGTCTCTCTCAAAAAGAAAGAAATATTTAAAAATGTGCAACCTAATTGGAAAATAAGAAAGGAAGTGTGAATATAAAAAGATGCAAATACAGTAATACTTTCTGAATCCAGAATTCTCTGCCAATTCCTTACCCATTGACCTCTCCGGCTTCTCCTCTTGTCTGCTCCTTGTCCTCAGCTTTGTCCCTTGTACTGGGCGCCAGCTGTGTTCTAATTCTCTCAGTTTCGCCAGTACTCACCGAGTGTGGTTGCTATCTCCCTCCCTCCACCTCGTCCAATGTTCTAGACTTTCCCACTTCTCGTGTCTCTGCCTGGAACTCTTCACGCACACACCTCTTCCCTGCCTACTTAATTCTGCTCAGCTTCGGGTCTCGGCTGGAAAGTCAGACCTGTGGAGCCATCACAAGTCCCTAAGCCAGGTTAGATCATTCTGATACATAGTGCTATAGAGCCGTATACCTCCCCTATTATCATTCCCCTCTTCGCTGTAATTTGTGGGTTTATAAACTGGATCCCCACTGGACTGTAAACTCCATGAGGGCAGTGGGATGCCTTAGTGCCTGCAGAGTGCCTGGCTCACACTGCTCAACCCATCTTGGCTGAAAGAATAAATTCAAAACCCACCCAAGAAACAGGAGTTGAGGGGGAAACAGTAGCAACGTAACAGCCACATGTAATATTGTTCATTTAATTCACTCGTGGACGAGTCTTTTCTTTTCTTTTTTCTTAATCTATACCCCTTTTTAGTAATCTCCAAACCCACAGCATATAATTAGCAGCAAATTAAAAGAGGAAAGAGGAGCTTTTAGAAGCAAGAACACTGATAACAAGGAGAATTCACACAGATTAAAAGAGGAGACTAGGAAAACAAAAAAGCAGACAAATGAAAACTAGCATTTGTGGCCATGTAGAAGAGGACCCAACGGTGTTAACCATGCATGTTCTAGCCTTTGGCGTCCTCCCTGTTTTCCCGTACAATTAAGTTCACAGTGCTTCCTCTGAGTAAGCAAAATATTGGTTAAATGGTGGCATCTTAAATGTGTGAAACTCTTTTGGATTCACCAAACAGTTCACCTGCATTATCTTGATTCTGTGAGGCAGGCAAGCACAGAGAGTGGCCACTCAATGAGATGACAGACTCCATGTTAGAAGTGATTTATCCAACGCCCTAGCTCAATCGAGGTCTTAACGACCTAGTCATGCTCTTTCCACTATGTAATCCACAGGAAGTTAATAATCCCTTTTTGAATAAGCCCTATTTGCAGCAGTCAAAATGAAAATGTTTTGCACTTAATTGGGTAAACCTCAGTTATCTGGGAAAATATGCAGAAGGGAACATTCCTCTGTTTCTGTCTAACTGAGGTTGCACCATGGTTAAAATCAGCACTCATATGATTTCAGGAAAAGAAAATTCAGTGTGATTTGAAGCAGTCAAGCATGACTTCAGCCTAACATAGCTGGAAATAGTTCACATCTTTGATGCATTTGTATCTTCCTCCACTCACCAAACGCCAGGCATTATTACTAAGTGCTGGAGATACAAAGGTAAAAGACAAGCTTCCTGTCTTTACACTAAGTCATAAAACTCTATGTCCATATGGGAGTATCCAATAAGCGATTGTAAAAGTGAGTTCAGAGCTCAGGGGAAAGACACAGGTTGAATAGCTAGGTTTTATGAAGAACAGTACATAAGTCATTGTAACGTTTGGTGTGGGTTATCTTGACCAGTGAGAACGTGTAGAGCAAGAAGAGATGTCTACGGACGTGACCCTAGGGAACACCAGCATTTAAGGAGAGATGAGAGAAGCCTTAGAGAGAGAGGCTATAGTAACAGAAGTTAAGTCATTCATTCATTTAAGAATACCTATATTTATTAAGCCCCTAGTCTCTGTTCAGAGAAAGAAGGACCCAGGAGCCAAAAGAAGAGAACATTTCAAGGAAGGAGGGGTCAATAGGATCAAATGACATAAAGAGAGCAAAAGGACAAAGTCTGGAGAGCTGTTCATTGAATGTGACAAAGAGGTCATTAGTGGCCTTGATGAGAACAGTCTCAGTGGATTGATGGGGGCAAACAAAAATAAGATGATTGAGAAGTGAATGAGAAGAGGGAAATGGATATGGGAATTATAGTTGACTCTTGAAGTTTAGCTGTGAAGGGAAGAAAGAAATTGAGAGATGGCTAAATACAGACAAGGATCAGGGGAAGGTTGAGAATTTTTTTTTAATCATGTGAGATACATGAGCATGTGTAGATGCTGAGAGGCAAGTGTCAGTAGGAAAAGGAAAGGTTAAAAATGAAGGAGAAAGGATTTGAAGCCCCATGGAATAAAGCTTGTAAGTAGGAGATAAAGAGGACAGATTTATTCAGCCAATGTGTTAATAGTTAACACCTGCTATATGCCAGGCACTGTGCTAAGTACAAAGTATACGGTGACAGGCAAGACACTGTGACCATGGAGCTTACGGGAAGGTGGGAAGGTGGAGCTTGGACAGGAGATACGGGTGCCTCGTCTACTGGGATGACCGAGATGTGAGGATGCAGCTAAGGGCACCTGGACAGAGCCCCCAAGAAGTTGGTGGAATTCTCACATTACTACTCTTTTCTCTGAAGATGGAGGTAGCTTCTGCTGAGATAAGGGAAGAAGTAGTGATGAAAGAAACGAGGCATGAGGTGGAAGTTTGAAATAGCTACTTGTAAGGATTGGGAGAGGGTGATTTTCCAAGCTTACAGACTCTGAAGTTATTGAAGGCTCTGATCTGTGGGACCGTAGGATTTTCCCCATACGACCCCCGAGGGGTAGGAACAGAGTCATTTGGATTTGTCCTTTGAAGTAGCTCTCCGGTTCATCCATTTCTTTCTGTAGCCAGTGCCAGCATCCTTACCTGACTGCCTTTCTCCTCCCCTCAGCCTTGAACCCCCTATTTTCTTGCTAGTAGGTTTCCCTGCCTTCTTGCCAAATAAAGCATTTTGATCAGTAACAGCCTTATTTGAGAACTTAAAATGACATCCTTTTCCTGTCAGATTTTTTTAACCTACTCACCTTAGCATTCCAGGCCTTCCATAATTTGTCTCCCTCTTCCCCTTTCCTCTCCTGTTACTAGTATCTTTCTTACATCATATCTATGCTTCGGGCTCCCCATGCTTACAAAGCACAAACATTTGCTTAAACTATGTTGCCTTTTGGAACATTTTCTCCTTTCTTTTGCACCATACTGACTCCCACTAAAGTTCTCCCATCTTCCATGATAAAATATATCCAACACTGTCCCTGCAGTCATCATGAAGAACATTTATTGTCTTTCTTTCATTTCAGAATTATATTCAATGTAGCTTTTTTTTGAGACTTGGTATTGCATTTTAATCATTTAGTGCATGTAAGTTTTATTTTAACTCCAATAGAAGGACATTTTCTTTTTTTTTTCTTTTTCAAATATTTTTGAGGAATCTCTACACCCAACGTGGGTCTCAAACCCACAACCCCGAGATCAAGAGTTGAATGCTCCACTGACTGAGCTAGCAAGGTGCCCCAATTGACATTTTCTTTGTGTTTTCTTTCCCTGTCTTTCTTTTTTAAATTACTGTTTTTTAATGTTTATTTATTTTTGAAAGAGATGGCATGGACGAGGGAGGGGCAGAAAGAGGGGGACACAGAATCTGAAGCAGACTGCAGGGTCTGAGCTGTCAGCACAGAGCCCAGTGTGGGGCTCAACCTCACGAGCTGTGACATCATGACCTGAGCTGAAGTCAGACACTTAACCAACAGAGCCACCCTGGCATCCCTTAAATTTTTTTTTTTGTTTATTTATTGATTCTTTGAGAGAGAAAGAGCACACGTATGTGAGCAGGGTGGCTCAGTTGCAGAGAGAGGGGGAGAGAGAATCCCAAGCAGGCTCCCCGCAGACAATGTGGAGCCTAACATGGGGCTTCAACCCACAAACTGTGAGATCTTGACCTGAGCCGAAATCAAGACTCGAACACTTGGCCAACTGAACCACCCAGTAGCTCCTCTTTCTCTTATTGAAGTATAGTTAACACACAATGTTCGTTTGCTGTGTACAACATAGTGATTCAACACATTGACAGGTTATGCTGTGCTTACCACAAGTGTAGCTACCATCGGTCACCATACAGTGCTAATACAGTGCCATTGACTATATTCCCTATGCTGTCCCTTTTGTCGCCATGACTTGTTCTTTCCATAACTGGAAGCTTGTATCTCCCATTCCTTTTCATCCATTTTGCCCATTCCCCAACCTCCTGCTTCTGGCAACTATCATTTTGTTCTCTGTGTTTATGGGTCTGTTTCTGCTTGGGTGTGTTTTTTTTTGTTTTAGATTCCACATACAAGTGAAATCATATAGTATTTGTCTTTCTCCTCTTGCTCTTTTTTTGTGTGATCGATGACTTTATGTAGTGTTATGTTTGGCTTTCTTTCTCTTCATTTTTTTGTGTATCTATTACAGTTTTGGGTTGGTGGTTACTGTGATATATCATAGCTTATATATCACATCCTAAATATATAGCATTCTATACTGATGGTCATTTAAGTTTAAACACATTCTAAAAAGAACTTGTTTGGGGCACCTGGGTGGCTCAGCTGGTTGAGCATCCAACTCTTGATTTCGGCTCAGGTCATGATCCCTGGGTCGTGAGATTGAGCCCCGCATTGGGCCTTGTGTTGATTGTGGAGCCTGCTTAAGATTCTGTCTGTCTGTCTCTCTCTCTGTCTCTCCCTCTCCCCCCCCCTTCTGCCCCTCTCCCCCACTCAAGTGCTCTCTCTTTCTGTCTCAAATAAATAAGAACTTTTTCAGTCCCCCCTCCTCAAAAGATACACATATATCTTTTGTCTGGGAAACTCTTTACTTCTCTGATTCTAAATGATCACCTTTGCCAGGTAGAGTATTCTTGGTTGTAGGTTTTTTTCTTTCAGCACTTTGAATGTATCATGCCACTCCCTTCTGGCCTGCAACATTTCCACTGAAAAAAATCAGCTTCTAGTCTTAGGGGTTTCCCTGGTACATAACTTTTTGCTTCTCTCTTGCTGCCTTTAAAATTCTTTATCTTTAATCTTTGACATTTTAATTATTATGTGTCTAGTGTGGATCTCCTAGGGTTGATCTTGTTTTGGACTCTTTTTGCTTCCTGAACCTGGATGTCTATTTCCCTCCCTAGGTTAGGGAAATTTTCAGCTATTATTTCTTCAAATAAATTTTCTGCCCCTTTCTCTCTCTCTTCTCCTTATGAGACCCCTATAATGCAAATGCTTGTTCTCTCGATGTTGTCCAAGAGATCCATTACCCTACCTCATTTAAAAAAATTCTCTTCTTTCTGCCCTTCAGCTTGGGTGCTTCCCATTATCGTATCTTCCAGATCACTGATCTTCTTCGGCATCCATTAATCTACTGTCGATTCCCTTTCATGTGTTTTTTTAATTTCAGTTATTGTATTCTTCAACTCTGATTTATTTTTTTGTATTTTCTCTTTGTCGAAGTTCTCTTTGAGTTCCTCCATTTTTCTCTCCAGTCCCGTGAGCATCTTTATACTCATTGCTTTATTTTTTTAAGTTTTTATTTTAATTCCAGTTAGTTAACATACAGTATAATATTAATTTCAGGTGTACAATATAGTGACTCAACATTTCCATACATTACCTTGTGCTCACAACTAGTGCCTTCCTTTTCTTTTTTTAAAAATTTTTTAAATGTTTATTTATTTTTGAGAGAGAGAGAGAGAGAGGGAGAGAGAGAGAGAAGGAGTGCACGAGTAGGGAAGGGGCAGAGGGAGGGGGAGACACAGAATCTGAAGCAGGCTCCAGGCTCCACACTGTCAGCACAGAGCCCGACTCAGGGCTCAAACCCTCAAACCATGAGATCATGACCTGAGCTGAAGTCAGATGCTTAACTGACTGAGCCACCCAGGCGCCCCAACTAGTGCCTTCCTTAATCCCTATCCTCCCGCACCCAACCTCCCCTCTGGTAACCACCATTTTGTTCTCTGTAATTAAGAATCTTCTTGGGGCGCATGGGTGGCTCAGTCGGTTAAGCATCCAACTTCGGCTCAGGTCATGATCTCACGGTTCGTGGGTTCGAGCCCCGCATTGGGCTCTGTGCTGACAGCTAGCTCAGAGCTTGGAGCCTGTCTTCGGATTCTGTGTCTCCCTCTCTCTCTGACCCTCCCCTGCTCATGCTGTCTCTCTCTCTCTCTCTCTCTCTCTCAAAAATAAATAAAACATTAAAAAATTAAAAAAAAATCTTCTTGGGGCGCTTGGGTGGCTCCGTTGAGCGTCCAACTTCAGCTCAGGTCATGATCTCTCAGTCTGTGAGTTTGAGCCCCACATCGGGCTCTGGGCTGACAGCTTGGAGCCTGGAGCCTGATTCAGATTCTGTGTCTCCCCCTCTCTCTGCCCCTCCCCTGCTCATGCTCTGTATTTCTGTCTCTCAAAAATAAATAAACGCTAAAAAAAAAAAAAAAGAATCTTCTTGATATCTCCTTCTCTCTCTCTTTCCCCTTTGCTTGTTTGTTTTGTTTCTTAAATTCCACATATGAGTGAAATCATATGGTATTTGTCTTTCTCTGACTTCTTTCTCTTAGTATTATACTCTAGCTCAATCCATGTCATTGCAAATAGCAAAATTTCATTCTTGTTTATGGCCAAATATTTCATTACACATACACACACACACCACATCTTCTTTATTCATTTATCAAGTGATGGACACTTGGGCTGCTTCCATATCGTGACTATGGTAAGTAATGCTGCTATAAACATAGGGGTCTGTGTATCCCTTTGAATTCATGTTCTTGTTGATCATTACTTTAAACTCTAACAGGCGTACTGGTTATCTCCATTAAGTTCTTTTTCTGAGGTTTTATCTTATTCTTTCATTTGGAGCATATTCCTCTGTTTCCTCACTTTGCTTGACTTTCTGTGTTTGTTTCTATGAATTAATGGAAGAGCTACTTCTCCTGAGCTTGAAGGAATGGTCTTAGGTATGGTCATCCCTCGTGTAGACTGTACGTGCTTGGTGACTTTTGCTGGCTGGCTGGAGTTGTGGCTGACATGGGCTGGGGGTCACGAGGCACTCCTTGCTGGGTCTGCTGTGGTGGGATGGTAGGTGGCCACTCCTTTAAAGACTGGGACCACATCCCACAGCGATTTGTACCTAAAATAAGTGCTTAATACTTAACGGATGGAGCTGAGATTTTAGTTGAGCCCTAAAACCTTAAATAAATTACACCTCAATCTCCATTCACTGATCTATTTTAATGAGCACGTATTTGAGTACCTAAGTCCTTTACTAGGACCTGGGGAGATACATCCCTTGCTTATTCACTGTGAGGCTTAGCTCAGTCAGTGAGCCTGATCTGAGTTCACTGAAGACTGGCAAACCCCTGCGCCTCCTTTCCTCTAGTCCAGAGACTAGTATGTGGGAGTAGGGGAAAGGAGGTGCCCACTCAGATAAAACTATCCAA
Source organism: Cryptoprocta ferox (assembly GCA_028646485.1). NCBI lineage: Eukaryota > Metazoa > Chordata > Mammalia > Carnivora > Eupleridae > Cryptoprocta > Cryptoprocta ferox. Next base: position 1,718,448 of record CM053570.1, read on the forward strand.
GAATGCCAATGTCTCCCAGGCCACCCACTATCCTGGGAATTTTGAGAACGTCTTTTGTCCCAGCCCCCACGCAGGGAAGAATCTTAGCAGGCAATACCAAGGTGGGAGCCAAGCACTGCTGTCTGAAGTCCCATTCTCCCTCCCCACTGACCTTCCCAGAATCAAAGAGTCTTTATGGAGGATGGGGATGGAGAAGAAGCAGTTTTGCCATTTGAAGGAATGTCCAGGGCCCTCTGAAGAAAGATGGAACACTTATCCTGTGTCTGGGGGCCAGTAAGGCTATACGTGGGGTTGGGACACTGGTCACTTTCCCTTTTTGGAGCCTCCATGTTGCTCCTCTTTCTGTGTGATTCTCTGAGTCAGTTTGTCCCAATCTCCACGTCTCTCTTTTGGCTTGAGCCCCACTCACCTGTCCTCTTCCATCAACCAACAGCCTGACTGCCAGCCACGCTGGCTTCCTGGCTCTGCAGTTCCTGGCCTAGTGGCCTAAGCCCATCCTGCTCCGACAGTAGGGGTGAGAGGGGAGGAGGTGATGGGGACAAGGAAAACCTCCTGGTGACATCTTCCTTTCCTTTCCCAGGCCTCAAGCCCTCGAGTGCATGCTAGGCCTCCCTTACTGGGGTCATGATGAACCCATGGGCACGTGGGGAGAAATAAGGAGGTGGAGGGAAAAACAGTGGAGAGGAGGGACAGAGGGTCGGGGGCAGACTAGAGGCTGAGTGGGAAACCTCCCGAAGTGGAAGCCGGGTAGCCAAAGCCACTGGGGAGAAAGGAGAGAGGTTGAGTCGCGCGGCTCTGACAGCCCAGCCCAGCCGAGGTCCCCGGGTTTCCCGTCGAGCTCTCCTTCCAGCTTCTCTTCCTCCCTCCCTTGTGAGGTTTCTCCCCGGGATCTCTCCATGAGACCCCCTCCTCTGTACGAGTCTCAGCGGCGGTCCGCGGGTTTCTCCATCTCGCGCCTGGCTTTGGGCTCCGGCTCAGCCTCCGGTCCTGGCCCTCTCGGTGGGCGGTGCTCCTTCCGCTCCGCCCCCAAGGAGGACTATTGGTGGAGAGGTGTCAAGAAGGCGGTGTCCAGCCGGCGTCCGAGAGCCGGATTGGTTGCGGCGGCCCAGAGGCGGGCAGGAGGCGGAGCCGGCCGGGAGGCGGGCGGGGCGGCTGGGGCCCGGCCCAGAGCCCCGGGCGGTCGCATTGTTTTCCTGCGCGGAGCCGCGGCGGGAGTGGGGGCTGCGACTGGGACCCGGGGCTTGCCCGACCGGACAGCGCCCGGGAGCTCAGCTCCAAGCTCCCTCCCGTTCGGACGCTCATCACATCTCGCCAGAGCCCCAGTCACGGATTGCGAACTCGGCGCGGTGCGGGGCCGCTGGCCGCCCGCTGCGATCTCGGTCCCGCTGACCCGGATCTCGGAGCAAGTACCCCGGAGCAGGGATGGGGCTGCAGGGAGGACGGGGGGCGCCGCGGGCTGGGGGCGACCTTCCGAAGTGCGAGAGGGAGCCGGGAGGGTGCCAGCGCGCTGTGTGCCTGGCTGGCGGAGAGGGTCAGCGGAGTTGGGGTGCTTGGAGGGAGGAGGGGACCGTGGCCGAGCCCCGTCAGAGCACCGCTGGGCGCAGCGCCTGGGCGCCTCTTCCCCCCGGGCTTCTCTGAGTCGCGTCCCCTGGACTGGGGAGCGCGAAAGGGAATTATTTGAGGCGCGCACCGCACGGAGGGTGGAAACCCCGGTCCCTTGACTGCCGGGCAGGGAAGCTAAGGCTCCGAAACCCGCGGAGAACTGGACCCTCTCGATGTCTCTGCAGGGATGGGAAGGGGGACGCGTCATTCCGGACTTTGGTGTCACGGCTGCACCTCTGTCCTTGTGCAAGCGGGGAGTCTGAGCACCGCTCAGGGGGTTGGCTTGGGCAGAGAGTCGGGGAAGGGGGCCCCCCGAGAAACAACAGTCCCCGTGCCCTTCTCCTTTCTTCACCCCACTCGTCCCCGGGGCTTTGTTAGACCAGGGTCTCCCGAGGAGGAGAGCCTAGCTGCAGACTGCACCTTTCGCCCGCGGGCCGCGCTCAGCGCTGGCCCCAGGCCTGCCCTCTTCGGTTCCCAGCCTCTGGCCCTGTTTCTGTGGCCTGGGAGACCCGCCTCCGCTCCCCAACCCCCGCTCCCATCCTCACTCTGTCTGCGCCTGCAGGCCCCTCCAGCCCCTCCTCCCGCTAACGTGGCTCTGGGACCCGGTCCCGGCCCAGACTCTGCTACCCGCCCCTCTCGGAGCCCCAGATCCAGTGAGGGGGAGACACGTCGAGTCCCTGGCCCCGGGCCCACCTTATGCCAGGCTCTAAACACCTGGATTATGCTCGTTGGGGGTTGGGTGGGAGGGAGAGTAGGTGCGGAGCCAGGGGCAGAGGGTGGGGGAAATGTCTTGGAGAAGGGAACGGGCCTTCAGCCTGTTTCTCGAGGATCCTCAACGCGCCCCCCCACCCCCTCTACCTCCCGTCTGCTCCCCCAGAGGAAGGTGGACTGGGGCGGGAGACCGGCCTGAGAGCTTCCTGCTATTGTCCCCAGCCGCGTCTCCCCTTCTCCATCCCTTCCCCAGCCTCCCCCTCCACCTCCCCCTTGACTCTGGTTGTGACTCTGGCTCTGACCCTGGCCACTCCCCAGAGGTGGCTGTAGGGCCAGGAGGAGAGAGAAGGGTTGTTTTCTCTCCCAGCAAAGGGAGGACCTAGGAGAAGAAAGGGATGGCCAGGCCTCCCCCATTTGCTTCAGGTGGGGGGTATGATGCATCTGGGATTGGTCTCAGCAGAGTAAGCCTTTCCCCAGGCCCGGGGTGGGATGAGAACTGCTCAGATGCTGCTCCTCCGAAAGCAAATGTGGGGGAAGCCTTCTTTAACGAGGTATCATGCAAGTCTAGGGGCCAATGCAAAGGCCAACCAAGTGTTTTCAGAGGCTGGACTAATCCAGCCCAAGGTGGGGGGTGGGGTGCAGAGACATTGGGCGGGAGGTAGGCAGGACCTGCTCTCTCAGGGTAGAAGGAAGGGGCTGGGGGTGCTCGCTATCAGCATTTTGCCTAGAAATGAAGAGCATGTAAATGAGATGCAAATTAGCCTCTATTGTCCCCGGCTAGGGCGCTTTTGCTATGAAGGCTGCTGGATTCTGAGGGTTTTAATGTGGGAGTGGTCGGCGTGCCCCACAAACTCTCCCTGTCACCCTTTTCCCCAAGACTGGGCCTTCAATTCCAGGAGTTTCTGGCCAGGGGCCAGCCCCAACCCCTGCCCTCACATCTCTGGGTTTGAAGCTGCGAGCACCTCGGTAATCAAGCTCACCGTCACTGTCAACACCCCCCGCGCCACGCCCCCCCGCACCCCCCACACACCCACAGCCTTCCAGGGCAGCTTGTCCCTTTCCCTAGCCTCGGTGGACTTCTGCCAAATTTTCACATTTACTTTTAAGGGATGTGGTAAGGAGGTCTAACGAAGCCTCTTCCCTCCTGTCCCTTCTTCCATCAGGTCAGAGGTTTTCTATCCCCCTCAACCCCCCACAGGAGTCACGACCCCAGGTAAGGAAAGGACAGCAGCGCTGAGGGCAGGGGATGGAAACGGGAGCAGGAAGAGGGTCTGGCTGTTCTCCCCACTTGCCAGAGGCCAAAGTTGTTTCCTGGGTGAAGATACCAGTTGCCCAGGGCAACTTGGAGGGGAGGAGCAGGAGGGGGAGGGTAGGAGACAGGCTGTGTCCCTTTCTCTTCCCCTGGGAGCACCAGCATCCGGAAGCAGGGAGGGGGGGGGTTAGGGAGGCTTGGCCTTTCAGCACCTGAGGGTCGTTAGCTAGCTGACTGCTCTGCCCCTGGGGAGGGGTCATCATTAGATGTTCCTACCCCTTCTCCTCCTCCAGCCCCCTTGGGATCCCATCTGACGTCAACCTCCCCACCAAGTGACGCTGGATTGGGGGTGGGGTACACTTGGGTGCTGGCTCCAAGGGTGGATTTGGGGAGATGGAAGGGGCTGGGCTTGGAAAGTCCTTCTTTCGGGGACGTGGCGGGATGAACAGCTACGGCTCGGCGAAGGAGAGCTGTCTGCTCACAGAAAGGAAGGATCCGCACCCTGACCTGATTTCAGGCGCTCCTCGGCCCCTCACTGCAGTTTGAGGGGAAGGAGGGCAGGAAGCTGGGGTCCATACACCTCCCACTGTGGGTCCCGGCCAGGGGCAGCTGGGCCGGCTCGGCGGTGCTGCCGGGCGGGAAGGAGGGCTGTCTCCCCATCCCTTCCGCCATATCCATCTTTTCCTGGACTTTGGGCTACCGTTGCCTGCCTGTCGTTGAATTATTTATATTTCCATTTTGAGGCAGCCCGAAGAGGGAAGGAGGGGAAAGGGGGACATACATGTTCGGCCATTTCTCCTCGCCAGGGTGGCCAGTCCCATCGCTGGCTCCTCACAGGGGGTGGTTCTGCCCTTCCTCGTCGAGTACATGGCCTGGTTCTTAGGAGCCAGGGAGGGAACAGGGGGTTAGACAGGCTGGGAGGGGGCACAGTGGTCGGGCAGACAGCTGCAGCCACAGCTAAATTTAGCCTCTGATCTGGCTTTGATGCAGATTCATTTTTGGCTAAGGCAGCCCCCCACCCCACCCCCGACACCCCTCCCTACCCAGCTTCTCCCTAGCTAGGGGAAGAGCCCTCGAAGCATGAACTTAGACCAAGAGCACGACGACCCCTAGGCTTCCGCCCCCCCCACTCTGGTCTTCCTCAAGCCCAGAGAGGGGCTGGCTTGCTCGCAGCTGCGTCTGCCTGGGCACAGCGCCTGACCGGCTTCCCAGGGTGCCGAGGGGGTCTGCGAGGGAGGGGGAGGCCGACACGGTGCCCTCTTCCTTCTTCCAGTGCCAAGGAGTCACTATTTTTAATGTTAAGGCTTCAGTGTCTAATTATAACTGAGAAGGGGTTAGCAAGAGGGGGGCCAGGAGGTGTCACCTACCCAATGTCCCAGGCCCAGTCAGGAGAAAGAAGAGGCTGGGTGAGAAGGCCTGGAAGGGGAGAGCAGCGGGTGTGTCCTGTCCTTACCTGGGGTCATGCCTGCAGGTCTCACACCAGCCAGTCGGGGCCAGTTGGAGAGGGAAAGGCCTTGAGTGACAGTGACAGCTGGCTGGGACTGAGGCAGTGCCAGGGAAAGGGTTGTTTCCCCCAAGCCCACAGGGTCCTCTGGGGATAGACCGGGGCGGGGGGGGGGGCTGGCGGGGGAGCCCGCCTGGGTTGAGGGTGAAGGGATCCGGCCCCTTCCCTCACTTTTATCTGTCTCCTCTTTCAGGGCCAGCATATGGGTGAGGGGGCACCCCCTGGGGCCTGAGCTGCCCCGCACAGGATGCCCCGTGCCCCCCACTTCATGCCCTTGCTGCTTCTGCTGCTGTGGCTCTCACTTCCCCAAACCCGGGCTGCCTTTCCCCAGGACCCTGTCCCTCTGCTGACCTCCGACCTGCAAGGTGAGTGCCCTGGCCCACGCCTCCCCGCTGTGTGAGCTTCCCTGTGTAGGAGGAAGACACTCGGCAGAGGGGAGTAGCCGCAGAGGGGAGTAGCCGGGCAGAGCGAGCTCAGGCCAGCCGCTATCTCCGCTGGCCTCACTTCCTTCACTCGGAGACAGCATTGTCCTTCGGTGGTTAGGAACCCAGACTCTCCGCCAGACCAAAGCTTAGCAGGTTTGAATCCCCGCCAAGCTGCTCAGTAGCTGCATGACCTTGGTTAGACTGTTTAACCTTTCTTTGCCTCAGTCTCCTCATCTGCAAAATGAAGATAACAAATAGCATTCCAGCTCACGGAGTTATTTGGGGAGTCAATGAGGTCAAACACGTAACGTGCCGAGAACACGGCCTGGCACGTGGCAAACGCTTTCTGTGTGTTGGCTATTATTATTCGTGACGCCACAAAGGCCGAGGACTGGTTCCGTGGCTCCCCACGCCTCTCCCCTCCCTCTCCGCCACGAAGCCCAGGTCCCACTGTGAGGGAAACCATACGCCCACTTTTTTCTGAGAAGAACCTTTATGTATTTGCAGGTTCCTGTTATGCACGTAGGATTTATAGTAATTTTAAGGCGTGCAGTTGGGTCACTGGGACTAAGTGTCAGGGGATAAGAATGGCAAACACTTGCACGTGCCAGATGCGGTCTGAGCACCAGACATTAAACCATCCGTCTGCGACCGCTGAGCTCCCTCCGCGGGCTGATGATTGTGGTTGCCTTGCTCAGGCGGGGGGACGCTGGGGCTGGTCCAAGGAGCCAGTGACCTGGGACGGCTGAGGTGGTTTCTGAAGAGCCTTGAGGGGGTGACACAAAAAGAGGGCTGGGAGAAATGGAGTAAGTGCTCCAGACAGGACAGTGCACGGCATGGGAACGGAAGGGGGTCACCAGCCAGCCCTACAACCCTTCCAAGAAGGGACTGTGTTCAGCTCTGGAGTAGGACAGACCTGGATCTGAGCCCCGGTGCCTGCCACTTCCCAGCTAGATCACACTATGCAAATTCCTTAATGGCTTTAGGAGTCAGTCTCCTCAACCGTAAAATGGGGCCAGTATTAGTATAGTAAAACCTTCCCACAAGACAAGCAAACATTTCTTTTTTTTAATTTTCTTTTTAATTAAAAAAAAATTGTTTATTTATCTTTGAGAGAGATGGAAAGGCAGAGCATGAGCAGGGGAGGGGCAGAGAGAGAAAGAGGGAGACACAGATTCTGAAGCAGTTGCCAGGCTCTTAGCTGTCAGCCCAGAGCCGGACACGGGGCCCTGACTCACGAACCGTGGGAGATCATAACGTGAGCCGAGATGTCAGACGCTTAACCGACTGGGCCACCCAGGCGTCTCTCTAATAAACTACTTGATAAATGAGTGATGTCTTGCATACGAGTAGTATGTGATGCCGAATATCTCTTGATCACAACTGAGGCAATGGTTCTTGAAATTCGCTTTCATATACGAGTGCTTTGGATTACAAGCATCTTTCCAGAACGAATTATGCTCGCAAACCAAGTTATACTGTACTTCCCTTATAGGGTTGTATTAAATGAGGCAATGCATCTAAAGTGCTAACATGGTGGTTGGCAGAGGTTAAGTGCTCAGAGCTAGTATTATTTTATTAACAGCTGTATTAATAGTATTTTTTAATACCTTGCAACTTATCTTCCTCACCCACAGTGCCCATGGCGGAATTTCATCTGGCTGGAAAGGGTACCGGGGAGTGTGTGGTGTCCTGGCTGGGCCTCAGCACCCACCTCTCTCTCTCTCTCTCTCTCTCTCTCTCTCTCTGTCCTCTAGGGACTTCCCCATCATCCTGGTTCCGGGGCCTGGAGGATGATGCTGTGGTTGCAGAACTTGGGCTGGACTTTCAGAGATTCCTGACCTTGAACCGGACCTTGCTAGTGGCTGCCCGGTAAACTGGCCGTGGCACCGTTGTGGGGCCGACATGCATGCTCCTGGGCGGACGTGGGACCTGCATGGCCACTGCAGCATCTTGAGGGGACACATGCGGGTGTATAAGCCATGGGACATGGACATGCTGGGACCCAGAGCGCAAAAGCCAAGGCATGGAGTAAGGGGAGGAGAGAGGGCTGCCCTGCTTGTCTCCGAGCTGCTGAGCCTACGCAGGGGGGGCAGCAAGGAGCTCAGGTGGGGTGCCATGGCTTGGCTCTGATCCCTCCCTCCCTGTCCCTTCAGGGATCACGTTTTCTCCTTCGATCTTCAAGCCCAGGAGGAAGGGGAGGGGCTGGTGCCCAACAAGGTAAGAGGCGTTGGGGGGGGCGGCAAGGTGCAGGCACGGAGATGAGGCTGGGAAAGGTCTGGTGGGGGGCAAGCGGGTGGGGAAGGAGAATCCCAAAGGAGCCATAACGTGAGGGGGCATCTAGGTTGCCCCATGGTGCTCCCTCTTCGACTTCTCCCTTCAGTACCTAACATGGCGGAGCCACGACATGGACAACTGTGCTGTGCGGGGGAAGCTGACGGTGAGGAGCGGGATGACAATTTCCGGGGAGGATTTCCCGCCTCGGGGCTCCGTCCAAGCGGTCCCTCTGCTTTGCCGGGTTTCCCGCCCACTTCCATCTCAGGCCCCCAGGGTCCAGGGGGAAGGGCCAGGAGAAGCAGTGACTGGTTTTCACCTTCCTTCACAGATGAGGGAGGCTCAGCAGGCCCCAGGGTCTGCCTGGGGTTGCCGGGTAGTGGACTGCGTAGCTGGGACTTTACCCCACGTTGCCCTGACTGGCTCTAGGGAGGTGGCCTCACTTCCTGTGAGCCCCGTCCCAGTCCCAGGGAGCCCTGTCACTGACCTCAAATTTTGGCTTCTCTAGGACGAGTGCCACAACTATATCCGTGTCCTCGTTCCCTGGGACTCCCAGACGCTCCTTGCCTGCGGCACGAACTCCTTCAGCCCCGTGTGCCGCAGCTACGGGGTACAAAGGCGGGGGGGGGGGGCGCTGAAGGGGTCGGGGTGGGAGTGGGAAGAGACCCCCAGGTGGGCACCCAGCGAGGGTGGGGGAGCAGGGGTGCCCAGAGGGTGAGGTCCTGAAGGGGTGGGGGAAAGAGGCACGGGCACACAGGGAGGTGGGTTCCGGAGCCGGACCCCGAGACCCTGCCGGTTCCAACGATCTGCTCCCTCTGCCCCCAGATAACGTCGCTGCAGCAGGAGGGTGAAGAGCTGAGCGGGCAGGCTCGATGCCCCTTTGACGCCACCCAGTCCAACGTGGCTGTCTTTGCAGGTGCGCACCGGGGCTGGTGAGAAGCAGGCCTGTGGCGGGAGGGGGCTCGCCTTAGCCCTCCTCCCAATTCGGTCTTTCCCTCTGCTCCTGAGTGGAAGGTTGGGGGTAGGGGACAGGGCCAGGGGGAGTGAGGCAGGGGTGTAGGAGGCCCAAGAAGAGCCAGATCCCTGGGGCCTCCCCTGACTGCCCCCTCCCCACCCCTCCAGAGGGCAGCCTGTACTCAGCCACGGCCGCGGACTTCCAGGCCAGTGATGCTGTGGTTTACAGAAGCCTTGGGCCTCAGCCCCCACTCCGCTCGGCCAAGTACGACTCCAAGTGGCTCAGAGGTCAGGGCGGGCCTGGGGGAGGGGAGCTGCTCTTGGGGCGGAGGAGCAGGGGGTGGGGGGGGAGGACTGTGGCGGGAGCAGGCACACGGTGGTGGTACTGGTGCTGAGCGTGTGTGCAGAGGCCGGAGGCCGCGTGGGGCCCGGAGTCTCTGAGCACGCCGTTTCCGTCTCTCCCCCTCAGAGCCGCACTTCGTCCACGCCCTGGAGCACGGGGACCACGTCTACTTCTTCTTCCGCGAGGTGTCCGTGGAGGATGCCCGGCTGGGACGGGTACGGAGGCGGGTGCCAGGGGTGGGTGGCTGGGGGCTCCGGCTGGGTCCCGGCAGAGCCAGTCAGAGTCCGCGGAGAGCGCCTGGGCCCGCATCTCCACCCAACAGGCGCTGGGACTCTGAGCCCCGGCTTGGAGGAGCCGCCAGCCCTCTCCCCCACCTACTGCTGTGCCCCTCATCCTTGACCCAGACCCGGCTGGCGCTCGGCACCCTTCCCTCGCCGTGCCCCTAACGGGTGTCCCCTGGGCCTCGGACGCCCCGGCTCCCAGGCCCCGCCGCCAGCCCCGCGGCCCTCACGCCGCTCCCGGTCCTCCTGCAGGTGCAGTTCTCCCGAGTGGCCCGTGTGTGCAAGCGTGACATGGGCGGCTCGCCTCGGGCCCTGGACCGCCACTGGACGTCCTTCCTGAAGCTGCGGCTCAACTGCTCTGTCCCCGGGGATTCTACCTTCTATTTTGACGTCTTACAGGCCTTAACCGGGCCTGGGAACTTGCACGGCCGCCCTGCTCTCTTTGGGGTCTTCACCACCCAGACCAATAGGTTAGTACCTAACTAACCAACGTGGCCCAATCTGCCCCCTGTTCCACCAGCGTCCAAGCTCCCCCCACCCCTCAAAGCCTACCGACGCCCCTCTAAGTGAGGGGAAACTCCATTCAAAGCCAGTTTACTGCTCTGCTCATTTTTTTCTCCCAGCACGGCCCCCAGAGACTCACCCTGCCGGGCTCTGTGCCCTAATGTGGTGCATGAGGGTGGCTGCCCTGTGTCACCCGGGAGGGGCTGTGCTGTCCCTCCCAACACCCAGACTGCATCCTTTTTTGGCTCTTTCAGCATCCCTGGCTCTGCAGTCTGTGCCTTCTACCTGGATGACATCGAGCACGGGTTTGAGGGCAAGTTCAAGGAGCAGAGGAGTCTGGACGGGGCCTGGACGCCTGTGTCTGAAGACAGGGTTCCCTCCCCTAGGTATGCAGAATGGGGGTGGCTTTCGTGGGGGGCAGAAGCAAGCGGCGTGTTCCCACATGGGATTATGGGGAGAGGGTCTGTGGGCTGATGGGAGGGAGCTCAGTGGGGCCGGTGCGGGACTGGAGAGCTATGGGGAAAAGGGAAGCAGTAGTTGAATGTCTCTGTGAAGGAGCGGGGAGCAGAGATTACCTATCATGTTTGGGAGCAGTTGGGGGTGGGGTACAGAACCTAACTGAACCCTGGGTCCCTGTCCTAACACGGCTCCTTCCCATGTGCCCACCAGGCCAGGATCCTGTGCGGGGGTGGGTGTGGCTGCCCCGTTCCCCTCTTCCAGAGATCTCCCTGACGAGGTCCTGACCTTCATCAAGGCTCACCCGTTGCTGGACCCCGCTGTGCCACCCGCCACCCATCAGCCTCTGCTCACCCTCACCAGCAGGTATGTGGCTAGACAGGTGACACTACGGCCTGACCCACGGCGCCCCAGCCACTCTCCTTCTCTGACCTCCCCCGGTAAATTATACTGGTGGGAAGCAGCAGCCACACAAGCGGAAGGGAAGTCTGGGCTGGGGGAAGGGCTGTCCCAGGCCATCTTCCACTGGTCACGTTGCCCTGACCCGAGGGCTGTCTCTCCAGGGCCCTACTGACCCAGTTAGCGGTGGACGGTAGGGCCGGTCCCTACGGTAACACCACAGTCCTGTTCCTGGGCTCCGACGACGGGACAGTGCTGAAGGTGCTGCCCCCGGGTGGGCCATCTGGGGGCCCTGAGCCCATCCTGTTGGAAGAGATCAATGCCTACAGCCCCTCCAGGTGAGGCCTTCGTCGGGCAGTCCCTGCCACCCCCCGCCCCTTGGCAGAGCAGGAGTGGGACGTGAGGCGGTCAATGGAGGCGTGGGCATGGGGTGGGTGTCTGCACGGCCGAAGCTGTGGGTCAGAGGGACTTGGCAAGACTCTGGGGGGGGGGGGCGCAGCCCTAGGAGGTGCATTCGGGGCTCGTCCGCCTCGTCGCCCTCTGTCCTCTGGCTCGCCCGGGAGAAAGGAGCCCCACCTGCCCCACCTCTGATTCCTTCCGGCCTCCCCCTAGGTGCAGCGGGAAGCGGGCAGCCCGGACAGCACGGCGGGTCATAGGGCTGGAGCTGGACACCGAGGGTCACAGGCTCTTCGTGGCTTTTTCCGGCTGCATCATCTACCTCCCTCTCAGTCGGTGCGCCCGGCACGGGGCCTGCCGGAGGTGAGGAGGGGCCGGGGGCAGGCTGCCTGGGGAGGTGTCCTTGGCCAGAAGGAGCACGGGGACACAGGAAGGGGGGGGCTGGGAGGGAGGGTGGCCTCTCGCATCCTGCAGGTGCGCAGGACGCAGGGACAGGGACTCGGGTGGGCGGGACGGGGATGTGCGGCCGGGGTGACAGAAGAGGCAGGGTGTGGCTGTGACTGGAGCGGACAGCATCACAGACTCCGTCTTGCCCAGGAGCTGTCTGGCTTCCCGGGACCCGTACTGTGGCTGGCATCGCTCCAGAGGCTGTGTGGCTGTCAGGGGGCCTGGCGGGTAAGTGAGGGGCCCCTGGGTCTCCTGAGGAGAAAGTTCCCCACCACTAGGAGAGGGAGTCGAGGGCCAGGGCAGGGCATGGGGGCAAGACGCCTAACTGCCCTGGGCCACCCCCGTCCACCTCCACTTCCTTCTAGGGCTGACGTGTTTCCAGCCGGGAGCCAGGACGCCGTGGAGGACAGTGACTGCCAAGGTAAACGGCAGGGGCCGCTGGAGCCGCGGCTGCACATGGCTCTGAAGGCCTTGGCCACCATGGGGGGGGGGGTTTCTGTCCTTCTGTGGCACAGTCACCGCTTTCAGTTCTTCACCAAGCCTGCCCCTGCCCCCCACCTTCACCCCGTCTCCCTTCTTCATAGATGGAGCTACCGGGAGTCAGTCTGGCACAGGGGATCCTGCTTATGGTGAGTCCGCGGCTCCCACTCCATGCTCCCACTCCATCCTCCCTGCGCGGCCCCCACTCCCCTGAGTCTGCGCTCCGCGGTGGCAGCAGACCAGCACCCTGGACACACCGAGCGGGTCTCCAGCGTTAGCATCCGCCACTCGCCGGGCATACAGCTCAGTGCTTGGCAGGCACCGGGGTGCTTAATAAATAGTTTTTGCAAAAACACATTAAAGAACGTCCTGCATGGTGAGCCCTTCCCCGCCCCCAGAGAGTAGAAGCTGGAGTTCTGGACTTTTGGGTTCCAAAGGGGGTGCGGTGGGGTGGGGGTGGGGAGGACCCTCTGAATGGTGTCAGAGGTGGGAAACGGGAGCCTCACTGGCTCTGACCTGGTCTCTGTCACCAGTGCTTCTGGGTCCTGGCCCTCCCCCTGAGACCCCCAGCCCCCCCAGTGATGCCCACCCCCGGCCCCAGTCTTCCACTATTGGAGCTCACACTCAGGGTAAGGGGGCTGGGCGGGCGGGACACGAGTGAAGCGTGGGGCTGCCGATTCTTGAAGAATTCAAAGCCCCTCAACTGACGCGTTTGATGCTCACTAATGCCTGTTTGGAGCTTCCTCTCCCCAGAGCGGGGCGTCTCGCATCCACCTCCTCCTGCGCTGGCAGAGTTCGCCACTTGCTCTTGGCATGGCTACGGGGGCCAGAGCTGAGATGGGGCCTCCCGGGCCCGAGCTCGAGCCTGTGTGTGGGGACTAGTGTGACGGGCTGTGCGTTGAGGGGGGGGGGGGGTCACTCCGGGGGGTCAGGCTGTGCTGGAGCGAAGCCGAGCAGCCCAGCCGCGGGAGACAGGTGCAGGCCCTCCCGCAGCCACCCACCTCGGCTGAGCCTCGCTCCTCCCTCTCGGTCGGCAGGGGTGCGCCGGGACCTCCCCCCAGCCTCAGCCTCCCTCTCCGTCCCCATCCCACTCCTCCTGGCCTGTGCCGCCGCCGCCTTCGCCCTGGGCGCCTCGGTCTCTGGCCTCCTGGTCTCCTGCGCGTGCCGCCGAGCCCACCGACGTGCGAGCAAGGACGTCGAGACGCCGGGGCTCCCGCGCCCTCTCTCCCTTCGCAGCTTGGCCCGGCTGCACGGTGCGGGCCCGGAGCCACCGCCGTCCAAGGACGGAGACGGGGCGCAGACGCCCCAGCTCTACACGACCTTCCTGCCGCCCCCCGACGGCGTGGCCCCGCCGGAGCTGGCCTGCCTGCCCACGCCGGAGTCCACGCCCGAGCTGCCGGCCAAGCACCTCCGCCGCGCGGGGGGCCCCTGGGAGTGGAACCAGAACGGGAACAACGCCAAGGAGGGCCAGGGCCGCGTGCGCGGCGGCCCCGCGGCGGGCGGCCCCGCGCCCCGCGTGCTGGTGAGGCCGCCGCCGCCCGGCTGTCCCGGGCAGGCCGTGGAGGTCACCACCCTGGAGGAACTGCTGCGTTACCTGCACGGCCCGCAGCCAGCGCGCAAGGGGGCCGAGCCCCCCGCCGCGGCCGCCTTTACCTCGCGGGCGCTCCCGCCAGAGCCCGTCCCCACGCCCACCCTTTTTGTGGGCTCCAGCCTCCTGCCCCGCGAGTGTGGGCCGCCGCTGCGGCTGGACGTGCCCCCCGAGGGCAAGTGCGCGGCCCCCTCCCCCCGGCCTGCGCTGTCCGCCCCCGCCCCCCGGCTAGGGGTCGGGGGCGGCCGGAGAATGCCCTTCCCCACGCACCGTGCGCCCCCTGCCCTGCTGACTCGGGTCCCCTCGGGGGGCCCCTCCAGGTACTGCGGGGGGCCTGGCAGACACCTCCTGTACCTGGGCCGGCCGGAGGGCTATCGGGGCCGCGCCCTGAAGAGGGTGGACGCCGAGAAGCCGCAGCTGTCCCCGAAGCCGCCCCTCGGCGCGCCCCCCGCCCAGCAGGCCGTCCCCAACGGCAGCCACTTTAACTTTTAGAGGGGGCTGCGCCGCGTCCTCGAATCGGGCCCCCGAGGCCCGGGCGCATGGCCGCGTCCCCAAGGACAGAGCCCCTCCCCCCTCCGCGTTCCGCACCTCCAGCCTTCCCGGACTCTGAGAGTCTCCCGGGGCCCCGGCCCGCCTCGGGTTTATTTATTGACTGTCTTTCCCCCTGTCCTCGAGAGAGGAGTGGGAGGTGGGGAGCTCGCCCCCTCAGTGAGCCAGCTTTTCGGGGGGGGGGACCCGGCGCACTCCCACTCCCCCCTCCCTCAGCCAAGCTGCCTTAACTCGCCCCTTCGGGCTCCCTCCATAGACTGGGCCGCGGGCGGGCCGCAGGACGGACGGACGGACGCACCGACGGGGCTGGGGCCGCGCGCGCGCTGTGTACAGAGTCCCCGGGCCTCCCGGGACGTGCCTCCTCCTACCGTGTAGGAGCCTCCGCTTCCCAATACAGCTTTGTCCCCGAGTCGTGCCTGACTTTCCTAGCGGAGGGGGCGGGGCGGGAACCGGTGCGCTCGCTGGGCGCCGCTGCCCCCGGTCTCTGCCTTCCTCTTGGCCTTGCACTCTCCCGAGTCACTGGGACGGCTGCGGTCCCCCGGGGTTCATCAGGAACGGCTTCCCGAAGGAGGCGGGCGAAGAAACGGTGTGCGCGGATGAACCCGGGCCCGGGAGACCGCCGGCAGCGCTTAGGGGGGTGGGGAGTGCCCCGGCGCACGTTCCCGGATCGAGGACGTTTTCATCGCCTGTTCCATGGGGTGGGGGGAGGGCATCTTTTGAGAAATAAAATGAAGCTGCGGCGCAAGTGACTTAAGTTTCACAACAGGAAATCTGGTCCTGAAGAATCTGGAGTCTGGGTCGCGTGACAGGGAGGCGGCAAAGAACAGCAAGGGAGCCCGCGCTGTTGGAGGCAGGGGCTACCCTCGGCAGTGCTCTGGGGGGCACTCCGTTCCCGCTGGCAGAGCGGGAGGGAGTAACCAGAGCGTGTATTCCCCGGCACGCATGCGTGGCCTCGTCTCGCGGAGCCTCGGGCCGCGCTCCAGCCCCGCGCGCCGAGGCTCCGCGAGCGGGTGCCCGCCCGCTCGGTCGTTCCTCCGGCTGGGACTGGCTGACGGCAGCTGTCTGTTACCCCGGGGACCAATGGGAGCGGCGGGCCGGGCCGTCGGCCCCGCCCGCTCCCTCGGGTTCAAGGGCTCCTAAAGGCGCCCTCGCGGGGGCGGGGGCCGCTTTCGCGGATTTACCGGCCGGGCTTTAGCCGGCGCGTGGCGCGAGTGGCCGCCCAGTTGGAGTCCCGGGCCGCCGGCCCCCTGGCGCCGCCTGGAGGCCGGCCCGCGCCCTGCAGCTAGGGAAGCCCTGGCAGTCCGTTGCCCTGTGTGCCGCGGAAGGGCCTGTGGTGGGAAACCGCTGCGAACAGTTGGGGGAGGAACCGAGATTGTGTCTCGCTCCTCCCTTCACTACCTGTAATCCTGACAGGTCAGAACTTTGCCCCGAGCCTCAGTTTCCTCATCTGAAAAATGGGGTTGAGAGGCGCAAATAAAGATAGTGTGTGTAAAACTACTTTGAAAGGAGAAAGCGCGGCCCCTTTTGAGATGGTGATTCCTCCGAACTGATGCTCAGGCGTCCTGACGCTGCGATCTTCCGGGAAGCAATCTGTTTCCCTTTGAATCCTTCCAGTCTTGGAGATTTTACCCTCAGGGTTTCTTGAAAATTGCCCCCTGAACTCGCCTCACTCGTTCTGCCCTATTTGCTCCCTGGAGCGGCCCCTCTGCTTGGAGCGTCTCCCCCCAGGCTGGAGAGGCCCTTCTGGGCTGCGTTTTGCCCTCTTTGGATGCCTTCCTTAAACCAAGCTGTTAGAAAAGCACTGCTGCTTCCCTGCATAGTGGAGGAGAGCAAGGAAGGAGCGGAGGATCTTTCCAAACGCCTGCCTTCACTCTCCTCCTCAAACCGAGGTGTTCAAGCCAAGACAGAGGACAGTGCTAGGGCCGCATCCTTTCTCGGCCTTCTGTTCTGTGCGACAGGTCTCAAAACACCTCGGTTCTTGCCCCGAAAATCGTCGCAGGAAAGGGGTAGAGGATCCTCGGGTTTAAATATAGACTCAAAAGAGAGGTGCAGGAGAAGTTCATCCCCGACTCTGCGGCCAGCAGCAATCTGCAGGTTCAAGTCCCGGTTTCATTTTCATCAGGAAGGGTGTTCGTTGATGAACATCCACGAAGTCCGGCGACGTCGCTGGCCGAGAGCGCCTGAACTGGACTCTCAGAACCTTCTCGGGGCTAGTGAAGGCAACTATGCTGCGCTGAGAACCGGGGTCCTCGGACTCTGCCGCTCAGTAGTTCTGTGTGTGTCCTTGGCGATTCAATGACCCTCTCTGAGCCTCATTGTATCCTTTTGTAAAGCGTGTGAAGGATACATGGCAACAGGGGGTTGTAATAAATCACCATATAAATATATAGGTTTAATTAGGTGCTTTGGGGGAAAGGTTATTTGCCCCAAATAAAATAGATTACTACTAAGTATGCAGTTTATTAATACTCATGAAATACCTCATCCTGGCAGAGAGTAGTGAATAATAAACTAAGGGAAGGAATTCGAATTATTGTCACTGACAACAGAGGGAGAAACATGACCCCTTAATTTAAGGATACTTAACTACAGTGTTGATACTCTTCTTTAAATAGGACGTTAGTTTGGGGCGCCTGGGTGGCTCAGTCTGTTGAGCATCTGGCTTTAAAAAAAAAATTTTTTTTTAATGTTTATATTTGAGAGAGAGACAGTGTGCGAGCAGGGGAGGGGCAAAGAGACGGAGATGGAATCCAAACCAGGCTTCGAGCTGTCGGCACAGAATCCGTTGCGGGGCCTGAACTCACAAGCCGTGAGATCATGACGTGAGCAGAAGTCGGACGCTTAACCGACTGCGCCACCCAGGTGCCCCGAGCATCTGACTCAGGTCATGATCTCTCAGTTCATGGGTTCGAGCTCTAGATGGGGCTCTGTGCTGACAGTGTGGAGCCTGCTTGGGATTCTCTCTCAAAAATACATACGTAAATACATACATACATACATACACTTTAAAAAATAAAATTGGGTCGGGGGGGCACTCGGGTGGCCCGATCGGTGAAGGGTCCAACTTCAGCTCGGGTCATGATCTCATGGTTCAGTTCATGAGTTTGAGCCCCGCATGGGGCTCTCTGCTGTCAGTGAGGAGCCTACTTGTGATCCTCTGTCTCCCCCTCTCTCTGCCCCTCCCCCGCTCCTACTCGCTCCCTTTCTCTCAAAAATAAACGTTAAAAAATTTAAAAATTAAAAAAGCAAAATTAGGATATTAGTTCAAACTTTGTCTTTAGAAAAAACCAGTATGTGCCAGCGAGAGGATAAAGTTGTCACCCTGAGGGATCTCCGTGCTGATTTCTCAGAGGCACCCTGGGAGGTTCTGGAGAAAGCAGGCCCCAGTGGGCGGAGTCCATCAGCTTGTGTAGGGCCTTGGGGATCTGAAACACAGAAGGTTCCACAGTCGCAAAGCTTGCAAAGCTGCTCAGCATCTTGGGTTCTCTGGGAGCTCAGTCACAGGGGCCTGAGCTATTGTTGTCTCTCAGATTTATGTCTCCTCGATGGCAGTACCCCACGCTTGGGAACCACACAGGTATGAGTCACTTTCTGCTACTTAATCCAGCAGTTGACCCTTCAGAACTGTTGACTCGTAAGAATTTAAAGTTAATGCATGAGAGTAAGGCTGAAGTACGTGGATGAAATATGACGCCCGTGAGTCCAAAAGATTGCCTACGTCTACCACATACATTAAGGTCCTAACAGGAAGGAGACACAACATGCTCAAAACCACCAAGGACTGATTTTATTTATTTATGTTTATTTTTGAGAGAGAGAGAGAGAGAGAGACACTGAGTGTGAGTGGGGGTGGAGCAGAGAGAGAGGGAGACACAGAATCGGAAGCAGGCTCCAGGCTCTGAGCTGTCAGCACAGAGCCCGACGCGGGGCTTGAACCCATGAACTGAGCTGAAGTCGGCCGCTTAGCCGACTGAGCGACCCCGGACGCCCCACCAAGGACTGATTTTAAAGTGTGGGCAAGGATAGGTCAGTAACTGGCGGGTAGAGACAGCTTGGGCCTGAGAGGATAAAGGGACACAGTGGCTGTTCGGAACTGGAAGGAGAGACTGCACTGAGAGGAGCAGTAACCTTTAACCAAAGGATACGGGCAGGCCCAGGGGACCCCAGTGACTGGAACCTGGGAAATCCATATACTGATTTCAGGTTTTGTCTCTCCTCCGAGTGGAATCCGAAGTTCAGGGAGCCCACTGATGAAAGTCACGCAGGGCGGCCTCCCGGGACGAGGGAGGGGAGGAATCTAGAAGGAAAGATAGGAGCCGTCCGGCATACCTAGAGCGGGAGGCCCCATCCGTTCTTCACAAGAGACGTGACCTCTGACTCTCCCTGCCCAAGTATCGGCGGCCAGCAACTTTGTGGACGTGCCTCCTGAATTGGTTCTGGAGCAACACTGACCTTGGGTTTGCCAAGAAAAGGAGCTTGACGTTACGTCACCCCTGTTGCTTAACTACGTGCCCGAGGCTAAGCGAGTAAGCTCATATTCTGCCTACGGGACGAATTACAGAGGAAAGAACACCAATAACAAAGTAGAAAGTGTAGTGTTTTTTTTTTTAGGGTTTTTTCATCCGAGAGAGAGTGAGCGAGTGTGGGAAGGGGCAGAGGGAAAGAGGGAAAGAATCCCAAGTAGGCTCCACGCTCGGTGCGGAGCTTGACGCAGGGCTTGATCCCACAACCATGGGATCATGACCTGAGCCAAAATTAAGAGTCGGACGCCCAAACCAACAGAGCCACCCGGGCGCCCCAAAATGGTGGTTTTAGAAAGTATGTAGATTTTTAAAGCTGAGGGACTCTGGACAGTCACAATCCGGTTTTTTTAAAAATCTGTATTCTGAAGATAATACATACCTTGCAAGACAGTATGTTCGTGCGCGTGTGCAACGTCTAGCCGTGCGGCGGACGTGTAGCACAGGGGCGCCGGGCTGGGCTGGCTCAGTCCGTAGAGTGTGCAACTCTTTTTTTTTTTTTGGTGTTTATTTTTGAGAGAGAGACGGAGCGTGAGCGGGGGAGGGGCAGAGAGAGAGGGAGACGCAGAATCCGAAGCCGGTTCCAGGCTCCGAGCTGTCAGCACAGAGCCCGACGCGGGGCTGGACCCACAAACCCACGTGAGATCAGGACCTGAGCTGAAGCCGGACGCTCAACCGACTGAGCCCCCCGGGCGCCCCAAGAACTTTCTTAAACTTTAGGACTGGTTATGGGAGCAGAGCGCAGCCCCGCGCTTTGCTCAGGGGTGCCTTATGGCTGTTTAACGTTTTTAACACATATATCGTCTGCCGGACATTACTGTTGATTTTCCAGCGACCCAGTTCCGCTTTCAAGTTGTCCCCGACAGTCGTGACAGACTTTCTCCGTTTACCTATCAGACATGTTGCACAAACTGTACACAGCTGTGGTTTCCCCTAAGTTGCTCCCACGACAACTTTCTCTTGGATTTTCTACCACTGATCTTCTCGGAGCACAGGGCTCCTTGGCACAGACGAAGTCTCAGGACAGCTGCCCTGATACACGTTTCCCCTCCTTTAAGAAGATTACCCGTCAGAGCACTCGAGCTTCGCACCCCTCCACTTCCCGTACCCCCGACGGTTTCTATCACTAGGATTTTAATTCCGCAAGCCTTTCCTTTGCTCAAGCCCCCCGTGCCCGCTCGCTCTCTCCGCAGACGAGGGCTGTACGCACCTTCGCGAGGTGCTCTGCCAGATGGACCGCACGGCTCGTGTGTATACAGGATTTTGACTCTCTCTACATTTATCAAAAAGCAACGACTGTGTACGTGCAGCCTAGTACGTGGGAGGTGTTCGACGTCCTGAACACTGACTGGGAGAGCCTTGCCTCGGAGGCGCCCCTTGAACACAGAGGCCTACATGTCCTTGGCTTTGGCTGCGGCGCCGTCCTCCCTTATTTAAGAAAGGCATCCTCGGGGCGCCTGGGCGGCTCAGTCCGTGAAGTGTCCGACTCTTGATTTCTGCTCAGTTCGTGATCTCAGAGTGGTGAGACCGAGCCCTGAGTTGGGCTCTGAGCCACGCAGAGGCTTCTCTCTCTCTCTCTGACCCTCTTCCTGGCTTGCTCGCTGTCTCTCTCTCTCTCTCAAAAAAAAAAGCATCCTTACTGCCAGTGGAGCTTTTGAGAACACTGCACCCTGGACGGGGACCCCGTCTAGCCTGGCAGATGGGTCTCTTCAGCCCTGGACGTCAGTGGGGGGCGGGGGGGTGCTACAACCGGAAGGTGACTTGCATTTACTTAATACACGCCTGCTGTACTGCACCGAGGTAGCAAAAAAGGACCTTATTAACCAAGAGTAGCTGAGGAGCCAGCAGAGCAAATCTCCTATTTCCAAGCCTCTGGACGCTCACGCCCTCCCCCCACCTCGTATCTTACCGTTGACTTTACTCCCACACAAGGCACAGAATCATCTCCTTCAGCCACTGTGCTCCGTCCCGGGTGTTTGCTTCTAGGGAAGGGACTGGAGGACTTGACAGAAGGGAGGAAGATGTAAACCTAACGAGCCAGTCAAAAGCTCTCTCCGTTCTCGCTTCAGTCCCTGCCTCCACTTGCTCTGCCTGCTAAGAACACCAGCTGAGGAGCGGCTCGATGGGGAAAACGCGGCGGCTGTGAAGGGCCCAGCAGAGACCCCCCAGCACCCTCCCCCTGCTCGGCCTTCATTAGCTCAGCGGCACAGAGAAAACTTCCTGTTGAGATTTAGCTGTGATCGGGAACGAGGTACAATTTTTCCCCGGGAGATGGAAACATTTTCAATGACCCCCTGAAATGTAAGACTTTGACATTTTATTAAGAAACATCTTTATTTTAAGTGATGGTACAAAAATTGTATATATAATATAGATTTGTATAGGTATATATACACACAAAGGCTCACGCCCCCCCCACACACACACGCAATCCTCCTCCTCAAAATCAAACCCTATTAAAATCCTAAATTAAAAAGAAGTATATTTAAGCTTTCCTAAGACATACTGTACAGAAAGCTGTCCGAAAACCTGAAAAAGCGAGGGCATTTCCCGAAGAATCTAGGTACGCCACCCACCCCCCTTCTCTCCTCCACCAACATGAATGACCTTGGCAGGAGGAGAGCACACAGGACAGAGCCAGAGAAGGGGGCTGCTACCGTTACCCGTCACTGTTGACAGAGCAAGACGCCCGAAAGCAACTAGGAAGCACAGGATATAGGGTGTGACCTAGATTAATTGTCAGAAACAAGCCATTTCAGAATAAACAGAAAATATGTACTAGGGAAGGAGGGAGTGGAAAGAGGAAAGACAAGGCCCACAGATTAGAAATGACCTGTTCATTAAGTTTTAATGCCTGGGAAAGACTCAGTGAGGTAAGAACAATGGGGTCACAGAAGCAGGACTAGTTAGAGGGGAAGGGGGGGGAGACAGAGATGGGGAACCACGATTTCCTGCCGTTAACAAGCCAGATTGCTGCCACAGAGTCTAGGAATGTCACCCCACCCACGAATCCTAAAGAAGCTCCAAGGGGCGGCAGGGGGGGGGGGCGGGGGATGCAGTACCAGAGGCTCGAAACCACTTAATTCGAATTCACATCCTTCTTGCTCCTGGTGTCTTGTTAAACACACTAGCTCGGGAACAGAGACCGACTCAGACTTTTCTCCACACGTAGCCCGCTCTGAAGCGCCTTCTCTGGCCACACGGAGAGGTCTGTCTGCACAAGCACTGATCGTCCAGTAAACTTGGGTAACAACCGAGTCCTCGTCCATATTCGACTTCGGGGAAGAGTTCACCGCACGCCTGAAATCCCCCAGCTCTGCAGGTCCATGACGACGTCTGGGAGAGAGCCACATGCGTTCTCTCAAAATGACCCTGTCTCCAAGGGATGAGGCTTCTAGGCTGGGAAAGCAGACGTACCGAATGGCTGCTCCTTGTGCCATGGCCCTTCCCAGGGCTTCTTTCCGGTACCGAGGTGCGAGGGATTCCACACGTGCCAGTCAAAACGCCTACCTGCTGCCCCAGGAGGGGACAAGGGGGCCCGCTCTGCAGAAGGGCAGCCCCGCCCCTACCCAGCACGGGCCTGCACGGTTTGGTCTACACGGTGTCATCACACCACGGGCCAAACAACTCTCTGTAAAGCCAGAGACTGGTTCTCCCTGGGGCTTGGCTCCTGGGGCTCCTCATTATGCCTGTCGGAGCATCTCGCAGAGAAGGGCCCAAGTAAGGCCCTTCCTTCTTCCGCCCCTTTCGCGAAGCCGCAGAAACCCTGTCTAACGTGTTTGATGCAGTGAAAGTATTTCCAGGTTGTCCCAGGTACTTCAGAGTGGAACCTCACAGAAACAAAGAGAAAAGTGGGGAAACCCACGTGTATTTAGAAACATACACACGAATACACACCCAACAAAGGGTTTTAACAAGGCCCTGGTCACAGAGCCCTCTGGTAAATTCATTTCTTTTGCATCAATATAAAGAAGTCATTTGGTATGCCATAGATTTCTAACACTGCTGAGCAGACACAGAAATGTTAATAATTCAACGGTGAGGCTGAAGAAGGGGGAAAGGCAACGCCAAAAATAGCTACACGTGGCTCTGACAGAGAAACAGAACATCTTTTACGGCACTGGGTTCAAAACATAGAAATTCTAAAGTCAAGTTCTCCCGTACTTCCATTGAGAGACCTCAACTCTGGCATTACAATTAAGAGATCCCACAGAGGTAGTGACAGGAAGGCACGTCCATTTATATATTTGTAAGTCATTTCCCTGAAGCCGGGAACAAGAACAGAAATACTAAGATTTTTTCTTTCTCTCTTTTGGGGGAAGGCTTAAGACCAAAATCAACTGTCGAGTCTACAATTCATACTTTACTACTGATACTGTTAAAGCAGGTTCCTTTCAAGGTAGGAAATCGTCCCGGTTCCACGTTTCTCCGCTCAAGTACCAACTCTGAACCGCCTGAATGTTACTTGATTCTCCGTAATCCGACCTTGCCAATAAACCAGTTGAATCCACCAACCCAGAGGATCTAGCTACATTTTCCCAACATCCATTGCTGATCCAGAAAGATTGCAAAATCATAAAATGGCATTGCCATAAATGCATTTAATATTTAACTTCTAACTACCTCAAGCGATCCGGACCCACCATTCTCTCCAAGGCAATACAATTGGAGATCAAATCCTATTTCCTTTCCTTGGGATGCTAGAAGGTGTATTTCAAGTAAATAACAACAAATACCTTTTTGCTACCCACCCCTTTCCAGACATTTCTCTTTTCTATTTCCCCATCCCAACTCCCTATCTCAGAGACCCCACCATCAAGAATGACTTGGACTGTATTAAAGATTTTTCTAGGTGAGAATGACCGCCTCCTACAGAAAGAGAATAGTAATTTCTAAACAGTTCCCCAAAGCAGTAAGGACTCTAGGCTCACCAGGCAGTATTGGACGGCAACTCCTGCCCCGAGTCAGAAGCGTCCCCAAGGAGGGAGGTGGCTGGGCCTGGATATCCTCTGCAGAGTTAACCTCCACCCCCTTTACAGCAAAGCGGGGGCGGGGGGGAGGACTTAAAGTCAATATATACACAAAGAACATACACACAAGTCTGAAATGACCCTCGGCCCCTCCACCCCTGTGGCTGAGCTGAGGCTCCGCGGAGGCACATGATAGCAGCTTATTGTTAGCACCCAGTTCACAAGGGGGCTCAGGGAAAAGCAAAGCATCACAAGCAAAAAAAAGGATGATGTGACAGCAGATGGCACCATTTCACCCTCCCCCTGACCTGCACTCCCCCACTGCACTCACTCCATCGTCCCCCCAGACACGGAGTCCCTGGAGAAAACCCAGTCATGGTGGCCAAAGTCAAGATTCATTTCAAAAATGGTGTTTTTGCCCATAAGCCTCTAACAGCCAATTCTGTTTGCTAAATCTGGTTTGGGGAGTTACGTTTTCCGTCTATTTTGAGCCCCAAGTGATTCTGCACCTCTGGAAAACTGCAGCAAATTACTTCACTAATCAAGGTAAATAGAGCCATGTTAACTGTCAAGTTTTATTCTAAATTAAAAATGTATGTTTTCCCCATGATCGCTAATTAAGAAAACCGTATTCTAAACAGTCATTCAAATGTTTACTTGGCATATCTCCCTCCGGTTTCTTCTTCTAATTTACAATAAAGCAAGCAAGCAGGTCGAGAATGACGGGGACCCAATTTCCAAAGCAGTAACTTCTGTAATGTAACCTTTCCACCACCTCTCTCTCTCTCTCTCTCTCTCTCCAGCCACCCCCCCACCCCGCCGCTTTCTTTTGGGAGGGAAAAAAACACAAGCCTCCAAACTGGCACACAAAGGAAACCCAGTAAGGAACCACTTTCCAATAGCGTGCGGGCAGCGGGAGCAGGCATAGCGGTAGAGAGGGGAGTCGGGCAAAGTGCTCAGGCTGAAACTCGTGGTTCCTTACTCCATGGCACCACTGGTTTTCACTCCCTTTGCCAGACACACACCGAGCACCGAAAGGCACACAAGCCCTGCGTGGCCAGACCTTCAGGAAGCAGAACACGTTACTCATCGGAAGTCAAACAGAAACAAAATTCCACCAACCCCCTCAGCACCCACCTCTCCGCCGACTTCCTTTTTTGCATTGAAGAGGCTGCCATGTAAACTCCACAGAAAGGCACACTTAGAAAACTCAACATTTTACAAAATGAAAAAGCTGATATTAAACCGTGATATTATATAAATAAGTGTTTGGAAGCAAGCTGTTCTAGCAACAGACGACCGTCCTCATGGTGATTCTCTAAAATCCAGCCAGAGCAAAGCGTTGTGTCTCGAGACCAGATGGCTTCATAACCCCAGCGGCTCTCTCTGGCCACCTTCCAGCGCTGGGAGGCACAGCCCGGAGGGTTCTGGACTGACATACACTTCTCCCACATAAACACATTTTCTTTCCTTTCCAGTTTTTAAATACTCCACTTCGGTCTCTTAAACTGGCATCTCAACTATGGACACATGATGGATGCAGCGTTAGTGCGGCAACTGCCAGTTCCTTTCCAGTGAAGTGGACTCGGGA
>CM053570.1:1743793-1812534 GCA_028646485.1 Cryptoprocta ferox
CCGGCCGCTTCCGTCTCTCCCTCTGTGACTGCCGCCACCTCGCCGACCACGGCGAAGTCAACCCCGGCGGGCTGCTGCCGGGCCAGGGCCTCCAGCCGGAGGCGGTACTGCTCGGCCTCCCGCGCCTTCCTCAGGAGCCGGTGCCGGTACTCCTGAGCCCTGCGGTTGGCCTCCCGGAGCCGCTGCTGTAGGAGCTGCCGCTCGGCGCCCTCCTGGAAAAGGAAACCGGGTCACCGCCAGGGGAGGCGTCCCGAGCCCCGATCATCCGGGGCGTGGACGAAAATGTCAAGAAGGGTTCAGGCCTCCAAGGTTTTGCCTTCTGATTCTTTCCCTTCTCCCCCGTCTCCACTCCTGAACTCGTTACCTTGCTTTCCTCCGCACTGTTCGCCGTCCCTTCTGTCCTCGCCTTCTTAGTCAGCTGCGACTTCTCTGCTTCTTCGTCCTCTTCTTCAATTACAGTCTCTTCTGCAACCTGACCGGCAGGTACAGTTAGAACTACAAGCCAAAGCACACCAGTTGGAGGTGATGAATACAGAGTAAAACAAAGAGGTGTCGCTTCTTTTAAAGGTGTTTTAAAAATTTCTTTTGAGAGAGAGAGACAGAGAGAGAGAGAGAGAGAGAGAGAGAGAGAGAGTACAAGCAGGGGAGGGGCAGAGAGAGAGGGAGAAAGAGAGAATCCCAAGCAGGCTCCGCACTGACAGGTGCCTCACTGACTCCTGCTGCTTGCTTTAAATTAGAAAATAAACTGAAATATGTTAGCTGAAATCTTATTGTTCATATCTCTTCGGATTTCAGAATCAACAGGTAAAGCACGGCCTCACAGAGAGGAACAGAAAGGATTAGGGATGCAAGTCTGGAAGCCATGCAGTTAACGCCTGGGTCTGAGGCTCTAACATAAAGATGTCTAAGTCTAGGTTAGGAGCTATGGGCAATAAGCTTACAATTCTTTGTTGTTGTTGGTTTTTAATGTTTGTTTATTTTTGAGAGAGTGGGCGGGAGGGGCAGAGAGAGGGTCAGACAGAATGTGAAGCAGGCTCCAGGCTCTGCACTGTCAGCACAGAGCCCAACGCGGGGCTCGAACTCACAAACAGGGAGATCGTGACCTGAGCCGAGGTCGGATACTTACCCGACTGAGCCACCCAGGTGCCCCAGCTTACAATTCTTTAGGAGTGACTTGGCTAAAGAAGGCCTGGTGACTTTACATAAGATTTTTGAGAAACCTCACATGAAAGCAGTTTGCTACTCACTGTATCTAATTTACTTAGATACTTACAGAGACGTGAGAGAAGGGTCAACACACACATCACACACTACACATTATCGGAACGGCTAGAATTTTAAAAAATAGTGAAAACGCCAGATGCTGACGAGGATGTGGAAAAATTGGATTATTCATAAATTGCTGGTGGGAATGTAACACGGTACAGTCAGTCTAGAAAACGGTTTGGCAGTTTCTTACAAAACTACACATGCACTTACCATGCAACCCAGCAACTGCACTTTTGGGCACTTATCCCAGAGAACTGAAAATTTATGTCCCCATAAATCCTGCACAGTATTGGTCATAACAGCTTTATTCATAGATAGTCCAAAACTAGCAACAACTTAAATGTCCTTCAATGAATGGTTAAACTCCATACCGTGGAGACTATTTAGCAATAAAAAAGGCATGAACCACTGATACACACAGCAACTTGGATAGCTCTTACGGGAATTATGCCGAGAGAAAAAAACCCAATCTCAAAAGGTTATATATTACACGATTCCATTTATATAATGTTTTTTTAAAAAAATTATCTTATTTATTTAGAGAGAGACAGAGAGAGCAAGTGGGGGAGGGGCAGAGAGAGGGGGAGAGAGAGAGAGAATCCCAAGCAGGCTCCGCATTCTCGGTGTGATGCGGGGCTTAAACTTATCAACTGCGGGATCGTGACCTGAGCCGAGACGAAGAGTTGGACCCTTAACCGACTGAGCCACCCAGGCGTCCCTGTAATGTTTCTGAGGTGACAAAAGTATAGAGGTAGAAAACAAATGAGTTAGTGGTTGCCAGGGGAAAGGAATGGGTGGGAAGGGAGGCGGCTGGGGTCCTTGTGAGAGGACTGTTCTCTGTCCTGACTGCGGTGGTCCTCACACAAATCTACGCATGTATTACACCGCACAGAACTAAGCATATACACAAATGCACAAATGAATGCATATAAAATTGGGAAAAAATCTCAGTAAGGTTGGTGAACTGTATCAATGTCAACTTCCTGTGTTATTGGATTATTGCAAAATGTTACCAACAGGGGAAGCTGGGTGACGGGTACACAGGATCTCTCTGTATTTATTATTTCTTACAACTGTACATAAATCGACAATGATCACAAAATAAAAAAGTTTAAAATTCTACTTAGGTTTTAGGGTACCTTACGATTTTTGTTTAAAACAGAAGATTTACCTAGTTCTTTGGTTTGGCTGATTTAAAAATTAGCTTGTGGGGCGCCTGGGTGGCTCAGTCATGAAGCATCTGACTTCGGCTCAGGTCGTGACCTCACAGTTTGGGAGTTCAAGTCCCACACTGGGTAAGCTCGAGCCCCACTCACATAAAACACAAGCTCTGCCTCTCTCTTTCTCTCTCACCCTCTCTCTGCCCCTCGTGGGATTTTCTCTCTGCCCGCACTCTCTTACTTGTGCGTGCCCCGCCTCAAAATACAATACAATAAAAATTAGCTGGTTTTCCTTGGGCACTCATCATCAGGTGATGGCAATAGAAAACAGCTCAGATATCTGCTAAGTGGAAAAAGTACTTTAGTCTGGGTTTTAAAACTTTCTGCAGATAATTCACAAAATCTCAGCTGTCCATCTTTGTGCCTGGTTAAATACATTTGTAAAAAGCAGTGTCATTCATCCAGGCAAAACCTCAAACTTTTCTTTTCTCTTTGAAACAACTCCATTCTCATTTCTTTAACTTCATTATAAGCAGAGTCTCTCACCTACCCAGGGAAGCCCCCAAAACATTAAATGATAATCATGTTCACAAAAACATCAATCATATATTTCCAAATAAAAGTATTAAGAATTTATGATACCAAAACTTAGATTATAAGGGTTTAATTCCTATTCTTTCTTCCTATACTGCAGAGATTTACCAATTTAAACAGTCTGAAATTTATAAAACCCCTATCATTATTTAGGCCAAGTCAAAATTTTGGTGACTTAAATGCAATACCCAACACTCCTCTTTTCAGACTCCAATATTTTTTTTAAGTAGGCTTCACTCCCAGCACAGAGCCCAACATGGGGTTTGAACTCACAACCCTGAGGTCAAGACCTGAGCTGAGATCGAGTTGGATGCTCAACTGACTGAGCCCCTAGACTCCAATATTTTTAAGGAATGAAGTTATAATAATTAGTTTCTTTCTTTAAAAAAAAACTACTGATGTATTTCTTGAATAAGTAACACATTCATATGGTTCAAAAATTAAAAGCTTAAAGGATATATAATGAAAAGCCTCCCATCCATCCCTAGGTACCGTCTCAGGAGGCAGCCAATGTTATCAATGTATTCTTGAACGTGCTTTGAGGGATGGTCTAAGTCTATGAATATATTAGCAAATATACATAGATCTCCCCCTTTTTAAAAAATATAAATGCAGCATATTCTACACACTGTCCTGCATCTTGCTCTTGTAACTTCACAATACAGTTCAGAAATAAGATCCTGCTAGTATACAAGGCATTTCCTCATTGTTTTTAAATAGCTGCATAGTATTCCAACGTATGGGTGTAACAGAATTTCTTTATCCAGTTCTCTACTGGTATATACTTAGGTTGTTTTCATTTTTCATTTTCATTCAACTTTTTTTATTTAGGGGCACCTGGGTGGCTCAGTTGGTTAACCCTCCAACGCTTGATTTTGGCTCAGGTCATGATGTCACAGGTTGTGATTGAGCCCCAAGTTGGGCTCTGTGCTAACAAAGTGGAGCCTGCTTGGGATTCTCTCCCTCCTTCTCTCTCTGCCCCTTCCCCACTCGTGCTCTCTCTCAAAATAAATAAATAGACATTAAAAATAAATACATAAATAAATATGTTTACTTATTTAAATTTAGGGGCACCTGGATGGCTCAGTTG
The DNA here is from genome assembly GCA_028646485.1 of Cryptoprocta ferox. NCBI lineage: Eukaryota > Metazoa > Chordata > Mammalia > Carnivora > Eupleridae > Cryptoprocta > Cryptoprocta ferox. Next base: position 1,747,907 of record CM053570.1, read on the forward strand.
GTGAAGCTTCCAACTCTTTTTTTTATGTAAATATTTATTTATTTTGAGAGAGGGAGAGCACATGGGGGAGGGGCAGAGAGAGGGGGAGAGAGAATCCCAAGCAGGCTCCACACTGTGCACAGAGCCCGACCTGGGCTCCATCCCATGAACTGTGACATCATGACCCAAGCTGAAACCAGGAGTGGACGCGACTGAGCTACCCATTTGCCCCAAGCATCCGACTCTCGATCTCAGCTCAGGTCTTGGTCTCAGGATTGTGAGCTCAAGGCCTGTGTTGGGCTCGTGCTGGGTGTGAAGCCTAATTCAAAAAAAAAAAAAAAAAAAGAAAAAGAAAAAGAAAAAATGTCTGAGTACAGCTGACATATAATGTTACATCAGTTGCAGGTACACAACACAGCGATGCAGCTTTCCTCCACACGCTGCTATGCTCACTGCAACTAGAGCACCATCTACTTAGGTTCTGTTTCATCTCTGATGATAACAAATAATGCTGTGATTCATAACTTAGTATATATTTCACTTCTGTGTGTGTGAATATAAATTATTAGAAAATAACTTTTTAGACAAAAGGTACATGTATCCTTAATACTGACAGATATTGCAACCTATTCTTTAGAGAATACATTAAATTACACTCTAACCGGTGATTTTTTAAAAGATTTTATTTTTAAGTATTCTCTACACCCAGCGTGGGGCTCAAAGTTACAACTCCGAGATCAAGAGTCCCATGCTCCACCAACTGAGTCAGCCAGTGAGTTATAAGAGTGTCTATTTGGGGGCGCCTGGGTGGCTCAGTGGGTTAGGCATCCGACTTCGGCTCACGTCACGATCTCATGGTTTGTGAGTCTGAGCCCCGCGCTGGGCTCTGTGCCGTCACCGCAGAGCCCGCTTCGATCCTCGGTCTCTCCCTCTCGATGCCCCTCCCCCGCTCACACCCCCCCCTTAAAAATAAACATTAAAAAAAAAAAAGTGCCCGTTTCCCTGCACCTTTGACAACACACTGTTATAGTGGTATCTTAGTGCAGCATTACATTGTGTTCTCTTGCTATATATGAAGTAGGTTGAACATGTTTCCATATTTTAAGACCCCTCAGTATTTTCTATGAACTATTGGTTCATATTATTTCTTCTTTTTTCTATCAGATTATTGGCTTTTACTCACAAATTTTATATATATGAGGGAAATTAGGCTTTGGCAGTCTGATTTCTGTTTCTTCTTCTATCTTAGAGCATCTATGCCCAGTCAGGCATCTGGCATTCTCCTAGTCCCACTACTTGCTTTAGTGCCTCATTTTTAGAAGAATGCGCAGCATCTGAAATATCTTTTAATACACATTTGTCTAAATGGGATAACTCACCTTGCTGTCCGTCTTGCATAGTTACAATGAACGGCTGCCCAAGGCTTCCAGGAGGGACTGCAGTCTGGATATTAGCCAGAGGGACTCCATCAGTCACGATGGTGATGACCCTTTGGCCTCCGCTCCCCACCACTTGCTGGATTGATGAGTCAACGGAATTTCCCTCTATGATTTCCTCTGAATTAGCTGAGATGACAACAGTGAATTTGAAATTTCAGCTTTTTAAAGAATAGGACTTTAACAATTTCAGCCTCCTTGAAATTGATAATAAATATCAGGGTTAGGAAAACGTAGAAAAAGAAATTCGATTCAACAGTTTCTAAAGCAAGCTGTTGTGAACAATGCTAAGTCAGAGGAGAAAAGAAAATAGTGAATGCTTTAGAACAGTATTTTCTAAAATATCTTCATTGAGATGTTAATAGCTTTCACTAAGGATGGGCCCTGTACAGAAATGTATTTTCAAAATGCCAGTTTAAATATGCTTAAATTTTTTGTTTGTTTTGTAGGAAGTATTAGAAACCCCACCAGGCTAATGAGCACTGTGATTCTCCAACAGGGGTAAGATATGCTGAGTTTCCCCAGCGTATCTGATCATGGAATTCTTTTTTCAGAAAGCATCTTGAAAGTCTAAATAAACCTATGGAGCTTAGAAAAATAATTATAAATTAGAATATATCTATTTCTGTAAGAAAACGGAGGTATTTAATAGTGAATTAACAAAACAAGTCAAAGCACTGAAGAAATCTGATAGACACAAATGGTAAGTGTCTTCTCCCATCTGACAGATAAACAAGAATATGAATAGCAACTAACACCAACTACATGCAGTATAGCCAGGTACCTTTCTAAGAGCTTTATATATATTATGTTAAATCAAGATATTCATGGGGCACCTGGGTGGGTCAGTCAGTTAAGCATCCGACTTCAACTCCGGTCATGATCTCATGGTTTGGTTTGTGGGTTCGAGCCCCGCATCAGGCTCTGCTGACAGTGCAGAACCTACTTCAGATCCTCTACCTCTCTCTGCAACTCCCCAACTCACACTCACATGCTCTCTTTCTCTTAAAAATAAACGAAGGGACACCTGGGTGGCTCAGTCAGTTGAGCGTCCGACTTTGGCTCAGGTCATGATCTCATGGTTTGTGGGTTCAAGCCCCGCATCGGGCTCTGTGTTGATAGCTTGCTCAGAGCCTGGAGCCTGCTTCAGATTCTGTGTCTCCCTCTGTCTCTGCCCCTCCCCTGCTCACGCTCTGTTGCTCTCTCTCAAAAATAAATAAATGTAAAAAAATAAATAAAAATAAATGTTTAAAAATGTCTAAGATGGTAAATTTAGGGGCGCCTGGGTGGCTCAGTCAGTTGAACATCCGACTTTGGCTCAGATCCTGATCTCATGGTTCAAGAGTTTGATCCCCGTGTGGGGCTGTGTACTGATGGCTCTATGCTGACAGTTTAGAGCCTGCTTTGGATTGTCTGTCTCCATCTCTCTCTGCCCCACCTGCTCTCTCTCTCAAAAGTAAACAAATCAACATTAAAAAAAATTAAAATATAAAAATAACATAAAATTTAAGATATTCAGTTTGGTAATTAGAAAGTGGGGTGTGGGGGGTAGCGCCTGGCTGGCTCAAGAGCTTGACTCTTGATCTTGGGGTGGTGAGTCTGAGCCGCACATTGTGTGTAGAGATTACATAAATAAATACAACTTAAAAAAAAAGATTTTCAGTTTGGTTGGTCAATATCCCCAATAACTTATAGGGAAAAGAGTTCTTACCACTATGGAATTTCTCTATCTAAAGAGAGAAAGGTCAACTTTGCACTAAGTGAGGTATGGACTATGCACATGAGACACATTCAGGTGGTTAAATGGAAATAGAGCATTCACATCTCTTAAAAACAAAGAACAGTTAAATGTTATAGCTGAAAGAACCTCGACAGATAATCTGATCAACCATCCAACCATCACCTCAGCCACAGGTGAGGAGACTGACACCTGGAGAAGTTAAGTAATTTATCCAATCAAAAAGCAAATCAAGGGCACCTGGGTGGCTCAATTGGTTAAGCAGCCGACTTCGGTTCGTGGGTTCGAGCCCTGGATTGTGCTCTGTGCTGACAGCTCAGAGCCTGGAGCCTGCTTCGGATTCTGTGTCTCCCTCTCTCTCTACCCCTCTCCGGCTCATGCTCTGTCTCTCAAAAATAAATAAACGTTAAAAAATTTTTAAAAAAGGCAAATAATACATTGTTTCCCGTCTGCCATGCCGCTCACTCATACATATCTGAACAGAGATCTTTATGACTGCTGCCTGTCGGAAAAATGGGGTTGGAGGAATGTTCTCACACTCAAATGTCAATGGCAGGAAGAAATCGGAACAACCTGCTCCCATTATGGAGGAGCAGACCGCCAGAGGGCTGCAGAGGTTCCTACACAACAGTTCGGCCCCGCCTATGACTGTCTGCCCACCTTTATGAAGCTCTGAGCCTCTTCCCCATTGACTACTAGCTCCGGCTACGTGACTTGAAACCTCTTTATTTTAAATATCAGAAGGGCACCATACAGCATATGTCACCCAACTCCATTAGAAATGCCAAAATGTCGGGGCATCTGGGTGGCTCAGTTGGTTAAGCATAGACCTTGGCTCAGGTCATGATCTCACGGTTTGTGAGTTTGGGTCCCACTGGGCTCTGTGCTGACACAAAGCTTCAGATTCTGTGTCTCCCTCTCTCTTCTGCCCCTCCTGTGTTCGTCCTCTGTGTCTCTCTCTTTCTCTCTCAAAAATAAACATTAAAAAAAAAAAGAAATGCCAAAATATGAGCTCCAGTGAAAATGAAGGGAACCCACCCTGAAGTACACAGGACAGGACGAGAGAGGTAGCACTCCGATTATTTTGCTGCTTTAATAAATACAACACATCTCAGCTGCTATTCTGAATCATTCTAGATAGCATCAGTCAAAACATAACATAAGAGTATTTCCCAAATAAGCTGCTAACAGAAGACTAAACATTTCAATCTAAAGCAACTGGAGTCGGGGCAAACAGACGTGGAACTGCAAAATACAAAGAAATAGCTTGAACATTCTCTAATATTATCCGGCCACCTGAGTGTCTTGCTTAGTCATTTTTCTTTCTGATGCTCAACGACTCTACATGCTTCTTTCCTAGATGCCTCTAATTAACAATAACTCTTTAATTTTTCATGCAAATTACATCTGCTGGAAATGTCAAAAGAAAAGAGAAATGGTGATTTAGGATGTCTGGGGGGGCTCAGTCAGTTAAGTGTCTGACTCTTGGTTTCGGCTCAGGTCATGATCTCACAGTTCATGAGACTGAGCCCCTCGTTGGGCTCTGTGCTGACAGCTCAGATCCTGCTTGGGATTCTCTTTCTCCATCTCTCGCTGCCCCTCCCTCTCTCTCCCTCAAAATAAAGAGACTTAAAAAACACAAGAAGCAATGGTGGTTCACCCAGCAGATGTCCCTTACCTACCTGTGGCTCTGTGGGGGTTGTTGGAGAGGGGGGCCGAGGCCGCAGCGAGAGCTGCGAGGGCGGCCAGCACTGCGGTGGTGGGACTGGACGTGTGTGCTGTGGGGGAGGGGGGGAGCACCTATTTTGGTAAAAAAGGCAAATGAGGTCTGGTGCAGAAAATAAATGGAGGTGAACTAAAAATGGCTTTTCTCATCTGGGGCGTCTGGGTGGCTCAGCTGGTTAAGCATCCGACTCCTGATTTCAGCTCAGGTCCTGAACTCACGGCTTGTGAGCCCTGTGTTGGGCTCTGTGCTGACAGTGTGGGGCCTGCTTGGGATTCTCTCTCTCTCTCTCTCTCTCTCTCTCTCTCTCTCTCTCCCCCTTTCCTGTTCTCTCTCTCTCTCTCATTTTATTTTTATTTATTTTTTATTTTATTTTTTTAATGTTTTATTTCTTTTTGAGAGAGAGAGAGAGAGAGAGAGACAGCGTGAGCAGGGGAGGGGCAGAGAGAGAGGGAGACACAGAATCTGAAGCAGGCTCCAGGCTCTGAGCTGTCAGCACGGAGCCTGATGTGTCCCTCGAACTCATGGACAGTGAGATCGTGACCTGAGCCGAAGCCGGACGCTCAACCGACGAGCCACCCAGGCGCCCCTCTCTCTCCCATTTTAAAAAATGGCTTTTATTAAATCAAAACCTCGGCTTTTCCTTCCTTTTGCTCTCCAATACAAACTGCTATAAACCAATGCTCATGGTATTGACACTCTTGGAAGGTTTAGAAAGCTTTTCCTTTCAAGTGGATTAAGGTAATATGCTTGGTACAGGGCCACTACATCCCCCACATTTGCTCATTCTCTTGGCACTGCCAGTGCTGGGCGTCGGTAGCCGGCAGACCAAGAGTGCCGCCCGCGGCCTCGGCTGGCTGCACAGAGCGGTCCTGGGCAGCAGGCGGTGAGCACACGGAGCAGGACTCCCCGTCGCTCGGTGCTGCCCAGGGAAGGGTCCTGCCTCGGCCTCACTGACCCAGCTGCCCCCAAGCATCTGCCAGACAGGTGAGAAGCGGAGGACTGGCCTCCACTGCGAGAACGGGTAAAAACCGGACATTTCACTTACTGAATGGCAAACAGTACAACCAATTGGTGCTAAAAAACAATTACTTCCTTTAGTTATCTCGTGATGTACTTTAAAAAAAAAACAAAACTTTTGTTCATAACCTTTTCTTCTTGTTTCTATGCACTATTCTTACAACTAAGTTCCAGGAAAAAAATGCATTCGATCTGGCAACTTCCATGCCTACCTTTATGAACCAAAACTATTCCTGAGGCACCTGGGTGGCTCAGTCAGTTGAGCATCCGACTCTTGATTGTGGCTCAGGTCATGATCAAGACGCGCACAGGGCTCTGTGCTGACAGCGCGGAGCCTTCTTGGGATTCTCTCTCTCTCTGCCCTTTGTTGGCTTGTGTTTATGTTAATAAATAAATATTTTTTAAAAAGTATTACTTGACAGTTCTGCATAAACCTGACTTTTATAAAATAAATTACATTTCACTATGTCTTTCATTATAATTGCAAAGATACTTTTGTGTCAGTTGTGAATTTATTGCTTCTCAGCTCCAAATCCACCTTTTTTTTTTTTTTTTGCCTTGCCTTGTTATACTTAAGCTGGACCCTTATCAATATTTCATGACAATTAGCATGAAACTAAGTTTTGTCATACAAAAAGAGTGTCTGTTCCCTAAATTGGCTATTCTGGTATTCTTTAGAGTTCTCTTCACATCTTAGTAGTTAATCCACTATTACTACTAATTTTTTATAAATTATACATATGTTATGTTTAAATATAACATATTTACAAATGATATGTTATATATCATAAAAAAATCATACAACTTGCCATGTAATTTAGTATCCCAACTGGGCTCTGATTGATACACTTATCTTTTTATTTGTTTTCTTTTATTTTAAAAAAATATTTATTTATCTTGAGAGAGTGGGGGAGGGGCAGAAAGGGAGAGAGAATCCCAAGGAGGCTTGCACGATCAGCGTGGGGCTTGATCTCATGAACCATGAGATCATGACCTGAGCCAAAAGCAAGAGTCAGATGCTCAACGGACTGAGCCACCCAGCTGACCCAGGCACACTTCCCCTCTTCTTAAAAGTACTCTTAATTTTCTTTAAGATTTTAAGTAATTTCTACACCCAATGTGGGGATTGAATTTACAACCTGAGATCAACAATCATATGCTCTACTGACTGAGCCAGCTAGGAGCCCCAGTACTTTTAAAAATAATTTTTAAAAATGTTTTATTTATTTTTGAAAGAGGGAAACAAGTATCTAAAGTGGGCTCCGTCCTGACAGCAGCGAGCCCAATGTGGGGCTCAAACTCACGAATCATCAGATCATGACCTGAGCGAAAGTGGGACACTCAACCGACTGACCCACCCAGGTGCCCCTTCAACATACTCTTAATTTTTAGATTTTCTCACTACCTATGCTTAAAGATTCTTTCCAGCCTTTTGTCTATCAAAGTGTCAGTTTCTGTAAAATAAAGAAATTCCCATTTAACACTCCTTATAATAAATCCTTCCACAGAGCCAAGAATCCTTTTCTGATATGATTAATGTAGGTAAATTAACTGGTTTATAAATTTAAATTTCAGAAGATTTGCCTTAGAAAGGTGGATTACTTGTACTGTACTCCTAATAGCTACAGATTATCTTCTTTTTAAGTAGGCTCCATGTCCAGCATGGAGCGCAATGTGGGGCTTGAACCCACCACCCTGAGATCAAGACCTGAACTGAGGTCAAGCATTGGACACTCAACTGACTGAGCCACCCAAGCGCCTTCAAACTATCTTCTTTTAAGTTTATTTATGTTTTTAGTAATCTCTGCATCCAATTTGGGGCGAAAACTCACAACTCTGAGATCAAGAGTTGCATGCTCTACTGACTAAGCCACCTGGGCACCCCAGCTACAAACGAGCTTACTCAAAGCTTTTGGATGATAACGGTGGCAGTGGGTGATTAGGATGGAAATAGTGATGATAACCCTGTTTTATTTTAATTCTCTCATAAAACACTCAGGGAACCAAACAGTCTGAGTGGAACACAGAGTGCCTAACCTCCAGAAAGGAATCTATGTCTATCCAATGACTTCATGCAGAGCAAGATCCAGCTACATTCTCTACTCTTCCTACTAAATTCATCCTTTTCCCACCATTCAACTTATCATAGCAAACACGGACATAAGAACTCACAGATGGGGGGATGCCTGGGTGGGTTAAGCATCATCTGACTTCGGCTCAGGTCATGATCTCACGATGAGTTTGAGCCCCGTGTCAGGCTCTGTGCTGACAGCTCAGAGCCTGGAGCCTGCTTCCGATTCTGTCTCCCTCTCTCTCTGCTCCTCCCCTGCTCATACTCTGTCTCTGTCTCTTTAAAAAATAGACATTAAAAATAAAAGAACTCACAAATGAAACAAGAAACAATTTATATATATATATATATATATATATATATATATATATACAGTAAAACCTAGAATTGTAAGTTGTTCTGCGAATGTTCCACAAGACCAGCAAACATTTCTAATAAATTTTCACTTGATAAACAACTGATGTCTTGCAATACGAGTAGTATGTGACACCAAATGTCACATGATCACAACCGAGCCAATGGGTCTCCTCTCCCCCTCTCTCCCTCTCTCCCCTCTCTCTAGCTTGCTCACTGCGGGATTGGGGTGATTATTTCCCATGCTCAGATGCTTGGTCTCAGGGGTGGTATTTGGCAGAAATACCCACAACAGGTACTAGTGTATGTTTTGTCAGTTCAAAGCATCTACGGACAGTCCTTTGCTTTTCCATACAAGAGTGAGCTTAGGGATGCTTTGCTCCATTCTAGCTCAGGCTGCCTGCAGATAGAGACCCTTTCCTCTGCTGCCTTATTGCCAGTTACATTAAATACAGTAACGAGAGTTTATTAATACTGTATAGTAGTCAACATCTGTGCAAGCGTGTACCATGGCCCCCATGCAGAAAGATTCCATTGAGCCAATGGAAGGCAGTGATTCCGTTAGTGACAGTGAAAGTCGTCCTACACAATAACTCTCATCTCTCTTGTCTCCCTCATACCAGCCATGAAGATTTTCAAAGGGAAGCACAGGTTAATGTGTTTATTTTTTTTTATATTTTGTATTTTCTTTATTAATTTGTATTACAGTATTGTAATCATTTTTATATGAATATTTTGGGGCTGTAGAACGAATCATCTGAGTTTCCAGTATTTTTAAAAAAAAATTTAATGTTTATTTTTGAGAGAGAGAGAGAGAGAGAAAGACAAAGCATGAGCAGGGGAGGGGCAAAGACAGAGACACGCACAGCATCCAAAGCAGGCTCCAGGCTCTGAGCTGTCAACACAGAGCCCGACATGGGGCTCAAACCCACGAACCGCAAGATCATGACCTGAGCCGAAGTCAGACACTTGACCGACTGAGCCATCAGGTGCCCCTCCAGTATTTCTTATGGGGAAATTCGCTTTGATACACAAGTGCTTTGCTTTGGATCACAAGCATGTTTCCAGAACGAATTATGCTCGCAAACCAAGGTTTTACTATATATATATCCCTCGAGGAGGGCAGAATACACATGACAATAAGTCACTAACAATCCAAAAGCAAAGTTGTTATTATTTTACCACAGTTAACACACACACACACACACACACACACACACACAGATGTTATAATTAAAGTTCAAGTAAACCAAACCTCAGGTAGGTCACTCAGCTAAAGTAGAAGAGCTGGGTAAAACTGCTTCTTGAGAAAGGGTTATATACGTTCAGTACATGATGATACCATGCTAAGGGTGTTCTCCCGTTGATTAATAACTCACCCAACTCCACTCAACAGCAAAATGAAGAAAGAACATTTGTGAAAAATTGGGTTTAGTATTCTGACATGTACCGTTGAAACTGAAAAGAGATGATACCAATGATCTTTTCAGACTTATCCCAGTGAATTCTAGGAAAACAAGGTCCTTTACTGTGAAACAATATTGCTTCTTTCTCCTCAATATAAGACCCAACATCAAATAAAATAAAACATGCATGGATGCTGTTGTTTTGAAATAAAAGGACATTATCTGTGAGGACTCTCATTACCAATTAATTCAGAATGTGGCTTAGACAGACTCTTCATGCCAGGATTTGGGGCAGTGTGCTGTGGTAAGCTGGGCAATTTCAATGAGCTGGTAAAAACTAGATCCAGAAGAACTAAATAACTTGCCCAGGTCACACAGGTAGAAAATGTCAGAGCCCAGATTAGAATGCAATTCATTAAATTCCAAAGCCTGTACTCCTTATGCACCAATACCAAGCTATTTATATTTGACTTTGGAGTGCATCTTATGATCCTACAGAGATAGGAAATTCATCTCCATAACTTTGTTTTGCCCTGATTAATGTTTAATTTAGTCTGTCTGCCTTTTTGAATCGCTGCAGTTTGATGGTAGCCCTGATAATCAGTGTATCTTTAGTCACAAATGGAGAAATGAAAGCAAGCTTTATAATCTGAATTTTATTATCAAAAATATCCATCAAAATGATAATTCTAGGATACTTTCAATTAATTCTGTGTGTGTATGTGTGTGTGTTAGCCCCTCCCTTTAAGTTAATTCTTAAAAATATTACTGGATGAAAAAAGTATCACTGGATCATGGGAAACAAGAAGCCACCCACCATTCGGGAAAAGTAAATCCTTTAACCCAGTTGAGTAATACAACCTGAATTTGTCTTATAACTCTTCTCATCTCTTTCATCTGCACTTATTATCTCCCCTGAAGGGGGAGAGCTAGGTAGAATTGCTTCATGCGTAAGACAACACTGGAGAGATTGGCTCTACTATGTGATGGTTTAACAATCTCAATTTGTGGTCGGCAACATACAGACAAGAGAGAAAATCGGTTTGCCAAAAGCAACCTGACAAACACGATATGGGCCCATGGGAACCAAGGCTAAGAAGCTCTATTCTAAATATCTTCAACTTTGCTTATCATTTCAGATCAAGGTCTGAAGAATTCAATAATTACATTACCAACTCTAGCTCCTTTCACATATATGTGAACAAATAACTTTACTAGCTTCTAAAGAGTTGGGGATTATAAAGCCATTTCTTCTAAACACTGTGACCTGAATCACAACAAATCCAAAAAGTTGTGAATGCTCTGATTACATTTTTATGTAAACAGATATATATTTTATGTAATCAAATATATGTATATTTAAGCTAAACCTTTTGAATCATCCAGCTGAAAGCAAAGCACAGTGATTTTAAATGATAGTCGATAGCCTACAAAATGAAGGTCACTACTGCCCCCTTGAGGACATAACAGAAGAAACTTTCATTGAGAAGTTACATTTCCATTTAGTACTCTTACTGAAGTCCTGCTATAAAATGGAAATAAAAATCTCAAAGTCTCACAACCACTTCTTAAAGTATGTATTGTTATATCCCAATTTTGTAGATAAGTAAAGAAGGCTTCGAGAAGAGTTTTCCCAAGGTCAAGCATGTAGTCAATTAATAAATCAGTATTTGAATGCAATTCTGAATGTAAAATTCTATGAATATTGTGTATATGCTGCTTCTTTTTGCCACACTGCCTTTCAATAATAATACTTCATGATCTTCCTTTGATATTATACAAACTTAACTAGGAATACAATGTCTTATTTAAAAAAATTTTTTTAACGTTTATTTATTTTTGAGAGAGAGAGAGACAGAGCTCAACCAGAGGAGGGGCAGAGAGAGAGGGAGATACAGAATCTGAAGCAGGCCCCAGACTCCGAGCTGTCAGCACAGAACCTGATGCAGGGCTCAAACCCACGAACCATGAGATCATGACCTTAGCCGAAGTTGGACGCTTTACTGACTGAGCCACCCAGGTGCCCCAAAATGTCTTATTTTTAACTAAAAGTCAGAAACAGAAAAAGAAGCCAAGTCAGTTGGGAAAATTGATTTAAATGAGGACACAAGTCTCCTCACTGTAAAACAAATATTTGTATAGAAATGTTGAAAATAGTTCAAATTGCTTTTTATTTTTAAAATTTTTTTAAATTTTTCATTTCTTTTTGAGAGACAGAGAGAGACAGAGCGAGCAGAGGAGGGTCAGAGAGAGAGGGAGACACAGAATCCGAAGCAGGCTCCAGGCTCTGAGCTGTCAGCACAGAGCCCAACGCGGGGCTCGAACTCACAAACCACGAGATCATGCTCTGAGCTGAAGTCAGCCACTTAACCGACTGAGCCACCCAGGTGCCCCTAAAATATTTTACTTTTAATACACAAAGCACTCATGTATAATCCCTGTGTAGGAACTTCCCTTCCCCCAGAAAGAAAAAGTACATTAGCTTTAAAATGTACTATAAACCTATTTGTTAAATATTTTAACAAAGGACAGGATATCCACTCATCTCATAGGAAAAACTTGGGTTTTGTTCATTTCAAGTCTAAAACCAACGCCATGTTTTCAAGATATTACCTGAGGTTGTTTTGGTGCTGGCTGAAGAAACAAGGCTGGCAAGGTTGACAACTTCCCCGGATGTGAAGATGAATGGGGTGGCCACAGTCACGGGGTTGGCTCTCTCGGGATTCACATTCACCTGATTCTGCATCGCTTCCTACAAAACAAGTCAGGACAGTTCAAAGTCGGAGCTTGTTAGCCGTGGTTACACAGGGACGGAGCAGCCGCCGCGCCCCAGTGCCTGTCGAGCAGAACTCGCTGTGGCACACCATGTCCCAGGGAGCTCAGGGTTCTCATTAAGACTACTGGTCTTGTTTTGTTTTTCCAGACCAGGGCAACAAAGATGTTTGGATGCTTTCCCAAGTTTATTTCTAATTTAAAGAAAAAAAAAAGTATTATTATTTGCAAAAAAATGTATTCTTTGTAAAAACTTCTAGACAATTCACTTAACCTGTCTGGATCTTGTTTTTTATTTGGAAAATGAGGGAAGTGGCCTAAAAAGTAATTTCCAGCACTAATACTCTCTGATCAATTAATTATGTACAAGTCAATGTGCTGGCAAGAGATCCCTATGGCGAATCTACAGAGAACAATATTCTCCAGAGTTTTGTCCAACTACTTGTTCCACTTGGCCATTGAAGAAATTCCTAAGAGAACTGGTAACAAGCAGATAAATGAGTGCCAGATTTTCAAGTCTAGTTCCATATGCTGCACTTTGCTTCCAGGGATATCTGTACCATTTAGGTGTAAAGATGTGTATCTTTATTTTAGTTTCTCACTTTCAGAAGCAGTTTTCTACAAACCTGGTATCTGCTTCAAAAGTCCAGTTAGGGGGTGCCTGGGTGGCTCAGTCAGTTGAGCGTCCAACTTCGGCTCAGGTCATGATCTCACGGTTCGTGGGTTTGAGCCCCGCGTCAGGCTCTGTGCTTATAGCTAGCTCAGAGCCTGGAGCCTGTCTTCAGATTCTGTCTCTCCCTCTCTCTCTGCTCCTCCCCTGCTCACACTGTCTCTCTCTCTCTCTCTCTCTCTCTCAAAAAAATAAGTAAAACATTAAAAAAATGAAAAAAAAAGAAAACAAAACAAAACCAAAAAAACCCCCTAAAAGTCCAGTTAGGAAAGAGCTCTAAGTAAGGAATTGAAGCTGAAGAGGACGACCAGTCTATGGGGAAACATCTGTTAGAAAAAAAAAACCCTGAAAACCCAACAGAAATGGCTACCTATGTTTTACATATAACTGTATGTATGTAATCCCTTGGACTCTGAGCTTCAGTTGAAACAGATTACCCATTCTCTGGTGACTGTCAAATTCCTTCTCAAATCTGACTCTTCTTCTACATTCCACTATTATTTCCTTAATTCAAGGCCCCACTGGCCCTTGCCTGGCCTAATGAAAGTCACATTAAATGTCTTTTCTCTCGGGTCAGTGTACGACACTACAATCATCTTAAAAAAAAAAAAAAAAACCAAAAACACTTCACAAGGGTGTGCCTGGGTGGCTCAGTCGGTTGAGTGTGTGACTCTTGATTTCCACTAAGGTCATGATCTCACACTTTGTGAGTTCAAGCCCCACGTCGGGCTCCGCACTGTCAGTGCGGAGCCTGCTTGGGATTCTCTCTCTCTCTCCTCTCTGTCTGCCCCTCCTTTGCTGTCTCTCTCTCAAAATAAATAAATATACTTAAAAAAATTCAGTTTAAAAAAATAAAAAATTTTTGAATATTTATTTTTATTTTTTAAATTTTTTAATGTTTTTTATTTATTTTTGAAAGACAGAGAAAGACAGTGTGAGCAGGGGAGGGTCAGAGAGAGAGGGAAATACAGAATCCAAAGACAGGCTCCAGGCTCTGAGCTGTCAGCACAGGGCCCGACACGCGGCTTGAACCCACGAACTGCGAGATCGTGACCTGAGCCGAAGTCGGACGCTTAACCAACTGAGCCACCCAGGCGCCCGCTTGAGTCCTTGTCCTTACCTTCATCACTGTAAACACTCCAAGGGCACGCGTGTCTTATTAAACTTTGTTCCTTCATCCTATTATTCCCTGATATACAAGTGCTGGATTAAGAAAAACATGGGTAAAATCATCACAGCTACTTTTTAATTCTGAGATGGCTTCCTTAGGACTCAATATGAATTAGAGCTAGGTACTGCCTTATATCAGTTGATGTATATTCAGAAAACATAAAGAGGCTTTCAGTATTGTCCCAAGTCAAGCTCAATTAGAAAGGGAAATTTTCATGGAGAAAAAAACACTCTAAAACCAAAGAAACCTTGTTTTTGTACTAGCCACACCACTGCTCTTCAATCACCATGACTAATTTAGGGCTATAGAGAATGCTACTTTTTTTTTAAGATACCAATGACAAGGTGTCTGGGTGGCTCAGTTGATTAAGTGTCTGACTTCAGCTCAGGTCATGATCTCGGGGTTTGTGAATGCGAGTCCCACACTGGGCTCTGCACTGATGGTGTGGAGCCTGCTTGGAATTCTCTCTCTCCCTCTCTCTCTGACCCTCCCCTGCTCTTGCTTTCTCGGTCTCTCAAAATAAATAGACTTAAAAAAAAAAAAGTCTGATGCTTAATCAATTGAGCTACCCAGGTGGTCCTAAATCATAAACTTTTGGGGTGTCTGGGTGGCTCAGTCAGTTAAGCATCCGACTTTGGATCAGGTCATGATCTCATGGTTTGTGAGTTCAAGCCCTGCGTCAGGCTCTGTGCTGACAGCTCAGAACCTGGAGCCTGCTTCAGATTCTGTGTCTCCCTTTCTCTCTCTCTCTCTGCCCCTCCCCACCTCATGCTCTATCTCTCTCTCTCAAACGTAAATAAACATTTAAAAAAAAAATACTGGGGTGCCTGGGTGGCTCAGTCAGTTAAGCGTCTGACTTCACCTAAGGTAATGATCTTCCAGTTCATGAGGTTGAGCCCCGTGTTGGGCTGTGTGCCAACAGCTCAGAGCCTGGAGCCTGCTTCCGATTCAGTGTCTCCCTCTCTCTCTGCCCCTCCCCTGCTCGCGCTCTGTCTCTCTCTCTTAAAACTAAATAAACGTTAAAAAAAGTTTTCTAAATAAACATTAAAAAAATACTAATGACAATGAGTCACAAGATTGAGCCATATTAGAGTACTACCTTGATAAGATATAAAAATTCAATTTTGATTCAGCTCCTACAAAAAAATCCTTAATGTCAGTTAAAATATACTCTGGGGTAATAAAAAGGACCAGACCTGGAGGATGACCAGAATCTCAGCATTCTTTTTCTCCAGGGCTATGTCAAAGGCAGATTTATCAAACTTGCTGAAAGCATGCACATCAGCTCCATACTTGATAAGCAGCTCCACAACGTCTCGATGGTGGTGCTCTGTGGCCCAATGTAAAGCCGTCATCTTCAGCATGTCCTTGGCATTCACATCCGCACCGTTCTGTCGCACAATAGTGATTTTTTTGAAGAGACACTGGTTACAGTAGCACAGGTGCAAGATCCCAACACCCAAATAAAGAGGATTTCCATGGAGATTACACATATTCAAATTTAGATCACGTTTAAGACATATCAAAGGGAAAAACATTCTTCAAATTCTCCTGAACGATGGCAGACATAATGTCTTCAATGAGTAGGTCTTCTAAGGACAACTGGGAAATTGTAACAGATGGGAAAGGAAGGAGAAAAGAAGAGATTTTTGTCACATTTATTAACAGAGAGCTGAGCGCCTAGAAAAATAGGCAGAAGTACAGAGAACACCTGCAGAAGGGAATGAAGATAAATCAATAAAGTCTGCTTAGCCTGTAAAAGATTAGAAAACCAAGTCCTCAAAGCCATGATGACTCTTGAAAGAGGTACAAGCATGTGCCATGAACTGTCCTACACTTAATCTTCCCCAGCCTAGTCTCCTCTCGCCCATTGAATAAGAAGACAGGGAGGTGGATGTCTTTTTCATAATATAGATCCTCCACTATTACCCTAACAAGCAGCTCCACGATGTGTGCGTGTCCGTCAGCTGCAGCCATGTGCAGGGGGGTCCTGTCCACTTTGGTCCGGGCATCCCTGCTAACGCCTGCTCGAAGGAGCACTTCTGCTGTGGAATAATGACCATGCTGGGCTGCAAAGTGGAGGGGTGATGTTCCAAGCTGTGGGAAAATAATACTCATTGAATATCAACTGTGTGCAGAGTCCTAAGTCATTGAGAGACACAAACGAACAAGAGGTACGTTCCTGTCCTTGGAGAGAGAGTCTGGTTGGGCAAGAGGAGTAAAGAATATTAATTAAGAACTTAATATACTAACAGACAAGTAAACATACCACCAGTTAAATAAGTGCTAATGGATTTAAGTCAGGGGGATTTATCAGGCAAGATTCTCTAAAGGACATGATGTTAAGCAAGGCATAGAAGGTAAAAAAAATGGATGAAAAGAACATTCTGCATTGGGGTAAAGGTAAGGGATAGGCGAGTTTAAAATAATTCTTAGGAAAAGGACAGAGACTAGAAAGTTACTGAGAAACTTGGGGTAAAATTTTAATTGGTTGGAATAGAAGACTGTTGCCACAGCAAAACAAAGCAAAAAGACTGATGAGATGAAGAGGCAATACGATTTTAGCAATGGCATGTCAACAGCAATAAGCAGTCTGTACCATTTCAAAGTAAACCTTTCAAGAGGTCACTATCTTCGGCCACTTTGGCCAGAGAACTATTCCCTTCTCTGTGTTAGGTTCTTTAAGTTCTTTATTCTCTGCCTTTCTTATATATTCAGCCTCTCTGCCTGACTGGATTTAATTCACATTGCTCTTTTCAGGTCTATTTATAGAAATGCTAATCTCATAGGTTTCTTTTTCTTCCTTTTTGTGAAGTGCTAACAACCCCCTGACCTCTAAAGCTATGAATTAATCACCCCAGGATAGAGGACATTGGCCCATCAAATTGTTCAAATTAGGCAATGCTGGGGCGCCTGGGTGGCTTGGCTGGTAGACCACGCGACTCTTGATCTCGGGGTTGTGAATTTGAGCCCCATGTTGTGTGCAGAGATCACATTAAAAACTTTAAAAAAATACTGCTTTACAAAATCCATGAATGTTTGGCAAGCCCACATTATAACCTGGACCTGGATCCTCTGAGACTGCTCTTCAAGCTGGCTCCTTAGGTTTGTGAAATCAACACCTTCCTCTTAATGTATGCTAACAGTGGTAAAAAGGAAACAAAATGCCTAGACTACTCTTTATTAACCAGGATACTTTAGAGAAAAGAAAAGAAGTAGTTTATTCGTTTAGAAATGCACTCTTACTATGCTGATTTTAATTTCTAGCTAATTACAGGAGCCTATAACCTAAGTACACTCCAGGGAGAATTAAACCTTCAGAAAATACTCTAAAAATCATTATGGAAAATCACAAATATATAATACCTTATAATCACCACCTATATATATATATCCACAGGAGACTCTTTCAATTTGGAAAACTAAAAGAAAACTACATATTTAGATAAAACAAAGAAGACAAAACACTTGTAGGAAGAATGAGGCAGAAAGAGAATGAAGAAAAATCAACACAGTTATGTTCAGCCTTTAAGAAAAAGGTTGGGGGGGGGCGGCACCTGGCTAGCTTAGTCCGTAGAGGGTACAATTTTTGATCTTGGAGTTGTGAGTTCGAGCTCCACATTGGGTGTATAGATTACTTAAAACTAAAATCTTTGGCACCTGGGTGGCTCGGTCAGTTAAGCGTCCAACTCTTGATTTTGGCCTAGGTCAGATCATACAGTTCATGGGTTCAAGCTCTGCATGGGGCTTTGCACTGACAGAGTAAAGCCTGCTTGGGATTCTCTCCACCACCACCACCCCGCCCCTCCCCTGCTCGCACTCTCAATCTGTCTCTCAAGATAAATAAATAAACTTAAGAAAATAATTTAAAAAACAAATGCTTGTGGGGGGGGGGAGAAATTGACAACTGCACACATTGGAAATAATTAAAAGAGCTTACCCAGTCTGTGGTGAATGGGGCGCCATTTGCCATCAATGTTCTCACTTCATCATCTTGGCCTTTTCTTGCTGCTTCTAGTAACCTCTTCCCCAAGTCCACCAAAGACATCTTTATGCATAGGAACAAAAGTTTTCAGGAAGCTATAACTCAAACACAAGGAAAGCTGCCTGTAAAATGTTTTTAGAAGACCTCTTGTACTTCAATATGTAAGATATTTCTCAAGCTGACTACCCAGTATGGCACTTCCCTTCCACCTCATCTAACACAATCAGATATTTGGAAAAGTTTAGGCCCTAAACAACAGTTCCCTAATGTTCAATAGTCAGAAAAATACTTTGGATACTTGTACAACACATTATCACCTCTCTAGCTTAAGAAATCAATAAAGCAGTATTTCATCCCTTTGTCAGAGGCTCCTGGGTGGCTCATCTGACTCTTAATTTTGGCTCAGGTCATGATCTCACGAGTTTTGAGATCAAGCCCCATGATGGGCTCCGCACTGACAGTGCAGAGCCTGCTTGGGATTCTTTCTTTCCCTCTCTCTCTGCCCCTGCCCCATTCACTCTCTCTCTCTTTCAAAATAAATAAATACACTTAAAAAAATTTTATGTCACACCAAAGAATGATGAACAGACAAACCAAAGATATTGAGACTCAGTTATACAGCAGAAACTTTTCCAAAAATGAACAAAGTGAGCCTGCCACTTCAAGGAAAACAATGGACAGTGTTTACTGCCAATTATTAATTATAATTAGAGCTTTCAAGCAAAATTAGAATTTTGTGAAACAAACCCACCACGAGTTAACCGCTTACTATAAACTTTTCTGATGAAATTAGTGATGATACTAATGAATGTGATTTTTTAATACTGTAAAATAAAATGCATAAACATTTGGATGATCTGCATAATTTGCAGAACCAGTATTTTTCAAAAGACCAATGCATGTTATAAAATCATGTACAGGTAAAAACAATAAAGTGAAAAGAACAGTCAGTTTTAAGGTAACAGAGTATAATAATTTCATTGATACAATTTCAGATTTCTCATTGCAACTAACTTTTAAGAAATTGTGACTTTGTCCAGTTTTTGTGTAGCATCAAAGAACAGCACAATTACCTGAAGAAGCTATTAAAATACTTTTTCCAAGTACATATTGCAACAGATTAAATGCAATCGATATGCACCTGTTTTCCTTTCTTTTCTTTCTTTTTTTTTTTAATGTTTATTCACTTTTGAGAGACATAGAATGCAAGTGGGGGAGGGGCAGAGAGAGAGGGAGCCACAGAATCCAAAGCAGGCTCCAGGCTCTGAACTGTCAGCACAGAGGCAGACACGGGGCTTGAACTCACAAACTGTGAGATCATGACCTGCGCCAAAGTCAGACGCTCAACCGACCGCGCCATCTAGGTGCCCCTATGCAGCTGTTTTCTATTAAGCCAGAGGTTAGAGAGATTTGCAAAAATATAAAACAATGCCATTCTTCTCATTATTGCACTTGGGAGATATATTTTTTATAAAAATGTGTTATATACATTAACACATACAGAATGTATTTTAATTAATGAACTATTGTATTTTAATTAATGAACATTTAAAAATTAATTTCCAGGAGCACCTGAGTGGCTCAGTCAGTTAAGCATCTGACTCTTGATTTCAGCTTAGATCATGATCTGACTGTCCTGAGATCAAGATTGGGCTCCGCACTCGGTGTGGAGGCTGCTTAAGAGTCTCTCCCTCTCCGTCTGCCCCCTCCCTGACACGCATGAGCACGCGCACTCTCTTGCAAAAAAAATAAAATAAGTAACTTCAAACAAGTATCTGTCATATTTTTAAAAATAAATACAAATTAATTTTGAAAACAGTAAGTACCAATAGATATAACACACTAGTGTCTTCAATAATCTGAGAATCATTGGCTTAGGCAAGTCATTCAGCCACTATGTGATTTGATCTTCCAATCTATATCATAGAGCACTGTCCCCAAACACGGGTGCCCAGGAGAGCACCTGGGAGTTTCTTCAGGATGAGTATAGCCCAGGCTGCGGTCCAGACCCTTTGGATGAGTACGTTCACAAGGAGAGGATAAACTTTAATAGCATGAACTTCTATAACCTAAATGTCCGTTTTTACAACTTAAGAAAATGCTACAGAAAAAAATGATAACAAAACCTTATTATAGAAAACTAACACTCTGTATTTCTCCATAATTATCTTCCTTTTAAAACATCAAAATTGCCTTTCAATTTAATTATCTTATAATTAATACTTAAGAACAATTTTTTAGGTGGTTCATTAGTCACAATCACTCCCTCACATTTTCTCAAATTACACCACACACACACACACATATATACACACACAAACATGAGATATATATACACATGGTACACATAACATATGGTGGACGTACACATAGATACAGATATAGATAAAGATATACATGGTATATCACCAAGTCTTAAACACTTCCATAACTGGTCACAAAGGGACATAAATGCTGGCAAAAAGCAGAAGTATCCTTTTTTTCTTCTTTTAAGTTTATTAATTTATTTTGACAGAGAGAGAGAGAGAGAGAGAGCACGCAAGTTGGGGAGGGACGAAGAGAGAGAGAATCCCAAGCAGGCTCCACACACTCAGCATGTAACTTGATGCGGGCTTGAACTCAGGAATCGTCCCAGAAGTATCCTAATAGTGAAATTTCATCTGTTCTGTGCCACAAAAAATATTGTTGAAGGTTGAGGTATCTACCTAACGAGGAATCTGGTTTGCTTTACATTCCAGGGAAGCTGATAGGTCTAAAAACACAAGATCCTTTATTTAAATAAGTTGATTTTATCCCACTGAAACTGTCATCTTCAGCACGTGAACTCTTCCAAAGCAGTTCTGAAGTCAATTTTTTTCACCACAGTCTGCCTTCATATATACAACAATTACGTCGTTTTTCTTTAATCTCATTTGTGAGCCTGTGTATCACCACTACCACTATTACCACTAAACGGCAAATGACTTAGATTTGTCATCCCATCCGTTTTTTGCTGTTTGTTTATTCATTTATTTTGAGAGAGAGAGAGAGAGAGAGAGAGAGAGAGAATGAGAGAAGTTCAAACAGGCTCTGTGCTGTCAGCACTGAGCCCGAAGGGGGGCTTGAATAGGGCTCAAACTTACAAATCAGGAGACCATGACCTGAGCCGAAATCAAGAGCTGGACGCTTAACCGACTGAGTCACCCAGGCGCCCCTGTCATCCCATTCTTTAAACAGGCCGTGAAAAACCTTATTTCTTACTATACAAAGATATAGTCAAACGTTGGGATTAGAATGTAAGTAGGGAGTTATATGCATCTTAAGTAGGGAGTTATATTCATCACGTGTTTAAAAAAAAATCTCCTTGGGGCGCCTGGGTGGCTCAGTCGGTTAAGTGTCCACCTTCTGCTCAGGTCATGATCTCATGGTTCGTGGGTTCGAGCCCCATGTCCGGCTCTGTGCTGACAGCTCAGAGCCTGGATCCTGCTTCAGATTCTGTGTCTCCCTCTCTCTCTGCCCCTCCCCTGCTCACACTGTCTCTGTCTCTTAAAAAATAAATAAAATGTAAATAATAACAATAATAATAATAATTGATGAAGTGCTTGCACTCGACAACAAAGTACTCTATTATCATAGAATAATTACATTTGTTGACATAGAATGGGGGGGAGTGGAAGGGGGTTGGGTGGCTCAGTCCGTTAAGCATCTGACTCTTAGTTTCCACACAGGCCATGACCTCACCATTCATGAGGTAAGAGCCCCACGTCCAGCTCAGCGGCTGACAGCAGGGGGCCTGCTCGGGATTCTCTCTCCTTTCTCTCCTCTCTCCCCTTCTCTTTCTGCCCCTTCCCTGCTTGCACACTCTCTCAAAATAAATAAACTAAAAAAAAAAGAAAAAAAGTTTTGGGTGGGCCAGTCCTTTCATTGTTATCAAAGAATGTTATCAACATAGATGCTTAATAACATCTCTATTGGACTGGGTGGGTCAAATGGCACGAGGAAAATATGGCCCAGGACGGCCAGAAAGGTTACACTGTTGGAGGTAAGCCACAGAATGTCCTTTTCCAAAGGTGTTTAAGAGGGAGAGGAATGGGATCGTCTCTGCTGGCTCCAGGAAACGCGTGAGACCGGGAGAAGCTAACGCGGAGGAGAAGTGCAATTGAAGAAACCACGGCAGGACGGCCCTTTTCCCCGTCCCCACCGGGCAGCCAGCGGTACAAACAACTGGGCCACAAGGGAGGCCCCCGTTCTCCCCTGCATCACATCACAGCTCCTCCAGTGCCACACACACGGCAACGCTGTCTTTCTGGAAGAGGAGTCAATGCGGGGAGGCGGCCAAGGTCTCGGCCCCGGGGGGCGGGGGTGGGGGGCAGCCCGCCGGCCTGAGCTCCGCGCTGCCCCCTAGCGGCCACCCCCGCCGCCCCGGCTTCTCCGGGTCCAGCTCCCCAGCCCCAGGTCTTACACCCACCCCTTCTTCACCTCCTGTCAGTCCCCTCCCCTTCCTCCCGGCCGCATCCCCTTCCTCTTCGTCCCCCTCCCCGAGCTGCCCCCGCGCCGGGGAAGGGGCGCCGCTCGGTCTGCGCCCAGAAGGTCGGGGCCGGGCTGGGCTGGGACGCCGTGCACTTGCCGCGGCGGTCTGCCTCCCCGCCCTCACGCCCCCCACGGTCCACACGTCTTCCCCCCCCCTCACCTCCTCGTCCGGGGCGCGGAGTCCGGGGCTTCCTCCGAGCCCGCCAGTTTGGTCCCGTTTCCTTCTCTAGTTAAGACTCCCTGTCACTGACGGTTACTTTTTGGCCTTTTCATATATGCATATTTTGGGGGCCTTTCACCCCCCCCTCGTGGAGAAATGGAGGCAACAAGATGGCGGACCCGGAAGTGAAGCCTCAGCGAATATAATTCCTGGCGGAGGGATCTGTGAGGAGTAAATGAGCAGAAAACCCACGTTTCCATTAGAACAGCGGAGCGGCGCACCGCCGAGGCTCATTTTCTTTCCAGCAAGGCCTTTCGAGGTGGAAAAGCGTGTGTCCGAGACGACCCAGAGGGGACTATTTGGCGAGGCGGAGGGTTGCTGATTACGTGTCTTACGTGTCGTGTAGTTCCGGGAGGGGACGGCCCCGAGGGCATGTTTTGGCGCCAAGGGCCGGGCGACCGGCCGGGGACACAGCCGTGTCAGCGTGTGTCCTGCGCCCTCTTGGTAACTGGCCTGGGGGCCAGCCTTGGGACTGATGGGAAAGCCTTGGTCGTCGGCCTCACCTTCCGGTGAAACTGCTGGGGACGTTCCTGGCTCTGCGCGCAAATTGAGCCCTGGTGCCTAAGCCGGGTTTGCGATCCCGGCGCGAGTGTCGGTAGGGACCCTGCAGGCCGTCTGCCCGGAACAGTGGAACCGACAACAGAGTCTTTTCTGAGGGGCTGAGAGGGGATGCGGCGTGAGTTCGCAAATCCCCCTGCGCATTTTCCTTCCCAGATGATTCTCCTCTTCACTGCCCTCCCCCACCCCCCATCGCCACTCCCTAAGGGCAGCGGGAAATCGGGAAAGAAGCCCTTCAAAAGCACGTGAACGTGAACGTAGAAAAGGGCACCTCCCGGCTGCATTCTTTTGTGAGGTTTTGGCTTTCGAAGTTTGCGGTGGGCCTTTCAAAGCCAACGGTTTTCGCGTCCGCCTCCTTTTCTGAACTTGGTAGTGCCCTCTCTGAAGTACGGCATATTCCCCAGGCACGATCCACCTTGATGTTTACGGGTCCCCCTTTTGAGGATCAAAAATCATGTTTCTTTCCTGTGTACGGCCTTTTGTCTGGCTCATTGCCTCTCATACAGTAAGGACCCAAAAACCATCAGTTTGGTTTTGTATTTCATGAGTTGAGTGATAAATATGCAGATAACATATTTGGGTGAATTAGTTTCTTTTTTTTTAGGCATCTATACCGAGATCGTGAAGAGCATGTTTGGTAGTGAGAATTACTACCTCACTGTGTTGGGAGCCGCTGGTCAAGCCGAAGAGTGGTTGGTTGCATTGCTTCCTAAATACTTCATAATTTTAAGTGGATCTCACCCTTTTTGATACCTGTCCAGCCTGATGTTCATCATTTTTAATGTACAAAGAGGCTACTAAAGGAACTCTTATTTTGAAAGATAAAATATATAAGCGGAAGGTGAAAGCAAGGCTAATTTTGGTGATCTCTACTGCTTCTCTTTGAAGAGAGAGAAACCAAGAATCCAGGCCTGGGATTGAATGTCTTTATTAAAGAAATGAGTAAATGGCAGCACAAACCAGCAGCGATAATTTTGGAAGGAATGGGGGGATACAAGGTGTAGGGTTTATTGTCAGGGGCTCAGGGCGGCTGAAGAATTGTGCCTGACGCCCAGGGACCAGCATTCTCCATTGCAGATGCGGGAGGGCAAGACTAAAAACACTAAATACCGAACCCTGTGCCCTTTAGACACGGAATCAGACCTTACAAACTATCATAGTACTCAGCAGGATTGCATTTTAAGATTTGAAATTGGGAGTCATTTTCCACAGCTAGAGTTAGGAGCAAAGTTGCAAAGTGTAAAGGCTTGAAGAAGGACTACCCCTTCGGAATACAGTTATTTCTGAAACGATTCCATTCTCTCCCCTACGTCCATTCTCCGTGATGTATTATTTCCTCTTGTTTTAACTACACCCAATTTCTCTGAGAAAAAGAAGGTGTTGTAAGGAGCAGGATCAAACAGCGAGACTTTAACACCTTAACGGCCTTTTCGAAATCCTACTGTCTTGTAGCAGATAATCTCAGCACTTCCAGGGGTTTCAGCAACTGTTGAAGAAAGATTCGTGTTTACCGATCTGGAGCAGGACACTAGGTTTGAGCAATCTCTGAAGAGGATTAAAATGAGGAAAAAAAAAAAGCCCCCCATCTTGTACTACTATTCTACTCTCTGGTGCCCCCACCAGGCCTGTTTCTGAAATTAGTATCTGGGGGGATTGCTTTGTGGCTTGAGAGCTTTTGAGAGAAACTGATAAAATAAATAAATAAATAAATAAAGAATAAATACAACACAACTCTGGCAGATTCATCAGCACCACCTCAACACAATAGAGGGGAGAGAGCAAGATTCATAGGACAAAAGGGTGGGAAGGAAGGGGCTTGGAAGGGAAGACAGTGAGGGCAAGGTGGTGGGAGAGAGTAGTCTTGGGCTTAAAGCAAGTCCAGTTCGAAGGAGTGGATGCTGGCAATGGGAGCCCTCCAGAAGTTGAAGGTGCTGTATTCAAGGAGGGCATCGCCTTCGGAGTTTTTCTCCTGTTCCACTCCAGCTGATTGCCCGGTCATTTTGCCAGCGCTGCTGTCTTTGATCTTGTAGGCGGATGTATCTGACAGACCCAGGCCTTCCAGCTCCGACAGATCCAGTTCTGGAATGGGCATCCTCCAGAAAAGAAAGGAGCTGTACTGGCTACTCACAGGGTCCCTCATAACTTCCTAGAAAGAAACCAACTGTTAGTCTTCATGCCACAGCAACCTCTTCGTGGCCCATGGCCTTTCCTTCCTTAAACACTTCACAGGGGCGCCTGGGGGGCTCAGTCGGTTAAGCACCCGACTCCTGATTTGGGCTCAGAGGTCATGATCTCACCGTTCATGAGATGGAGCTCTGCAGTGACAGCGTGGAGCCTGCTTGGGATTCTCTTGCCCCCTCTCTCACTGGCGTGCACACTCCCTCTCTCTCTCAAAATAAATGAACATTAAAAAAAAAAGTATAAAAAAAGAAACCTTAAAAAAATTAAAACTTCACATTTTCATTTGCCTCGGTACATAATCCACATTTCCTAGGACAAGCTTTGGGAACCTTTCCTTTATTACCATTTTCTACCATTTCCTAACTTCTCCCATTTTGGATGGACTTATTCACTGCCTACTGCTTCAAGTCAATCTTGGGTCTGGTTTTCAAGGCTTTCTAGAATGTGGCCCATCCTTCCTAGCCACAGTACATTCTCTGCGAGTTATTCTCATTCCTGTCTTGCTTAACTTTGTCTACTCGCCATCTTTTGCGTTTTTTGTTTTTAACTTCCTAGATCATCAGTTTATTATACAAGGACAGGACAGAACAGACCGGCAGATGGGATGGAAGAGATGCACAGGGCCAGATACGGGGAAGGGGCGCAGAGCTCCCATGCCTTCTCCAGGGGCACCACTCTCCCCACATCACGTGTTTTCACCGACCTGGAAGCTCCTCTCTACTCTCCATCTTCAAATGCCACCCATGTTTCAAGACTACTAGGAGTCCCTAGAAAAATTCAAGTCCCTAGAGAAATCGTTCTCCTGAACTCTATGTTTTTAACTACTTCTTCCTGACTTTGGTTTAATAGGTACCTCTAAAAAGGGCTTCCCTGACATTTCTGCTGTTTTCCTGTCTGCCTTCTAAACCCTACTATATCCTCACCTGGAAAAAAACTTACTCAGCTTCCTCTACCCTGTACCTTCCAGCATCTCCCCCAACCCCCTGTAGAGTTTTACCAGACTATATTCGTTTAGGGCTACATACAGACCACTGTTGTGCGTCAAGAGATTGAGAGTTTCCATAAAGGTAAAAACCAGTCTATACCTTCTTTACAAGTGCTGGGCTTTGCACACAAGACATTTGAGGCTGCTGATTAATTTTCTCTATTTAAAAAAAAATTTTTTTTAATGTTTATTTTTGAGAGAGAGAGAGAGAGAGAGAGAGACAAAGCATGAACCTGGGAGGGGCAAGAGAGGGAGGGAGACAGAATCTGAAGCAGGCTCCAGGCTCTGAGCTGTCAGCACAGAGCCCGACTCGGGGCTTGAACCCATGATCATGACCTGAGCCAAAGTCAGACACTCAACTGACTGAGGCACCCAGGTGCCCCTAATTTTCTCTGTTTATCCATAACTTGCCATTCCCATCTTTTAGCCCACAGATAAGCCTTAACAGCCTATATTTATATTTCTCTCTAGCCTACTTCTCCTTCAAAACAAAGCCCAGGTGCTTAAAAGAATTTTCCTGTGCTATAACAAGACCTTTATTCTCTGATCCTAATGCTAGAATTTACCTGAAACAAATGAATTGTGAATTCCAGGTAAGGAAAGTAAGAGTTTAGATCAGAAGGAGAAAGCCTTTGACAGAATTAAGATACTTCTCTAGGCTCTCACAAGTACTCCTATCATGTTTTCCCACCTACACCCTGATGTTATAGGACTATGATATGATGCCTCCTGCACCCTGCTGGTTACCAGCCAAGAAGGGGCAAAAGCATTAGTTGAAATGTTCCCAAAGAAGCAGAATGAACATTCCACTGCCTCCAAAAATAGAACCCCCATTTTAAAAGGCCTTCCTCCCAGTACACTCCACTGGCTCCTACCAAGCCTGAGGCTCCTCAACAGTGGCTTTAAATAGGTTCCCAACTGTCCCATATAATGTGTTAGGCGAACATGAGAACCACTGCGCTGCAGAAACTATAGCCCCATATAATGTGAACTGTCCCTACCAAGGCGGAGCAAAAAAGCCTCAATCTAGAGCACAGTTATGGGTGAGTGTAGGGGCGTCAGGACTGGTGAGTGGGCAGACTAGGATGTTTTTCATGTGAAAAGCCAATTCCCAGTTGCTCTTTTTCTTCTGAGGTTCAGGCTCCAAAATAAATCCTGGGAACTGAGCATTACTCAGCAGAGAAACTGCTTAGAAGGAGGGTTATGTGGGGACTGGAACAGGGCGGGGGAGGGTGCTGGGAAGGTGAGGTCATCATCCTCTGATACTCCGCTCTGATCATCTCCACGGTAATTTCCAGAGACATGTGCACAGAAAGAGAGCTACAAAAAATGGTTGTACCTAGCAGGCTACCAACTCTGGCTTCAGACAGGGACTACAGAGATCCTAAGATGCAAACCTTAGGATCGTCAGTGTTCCTGACTTCTGACCACAGAGGGTTTTTTTTTTTTTCTTAAACTAATATTACCAGTTATTTGCCTATGTTGCTGGCTATTTTTATATCTCCTCCCTTACCAGTCCTCTCCAGATAAAGCTTCGTATAATGCTGGGCACATAATAGAGTCTTTAAAAAATAGAATCATAGGGAGAAAAAAGTCATAGAATTTTCAAACTAGAAGACGTGTTTAGGGTTCCTGGTTGGCTCCGTCAGTGCGTTCCTCTTGATCTTGGGGTTTGAGCCTCATGTTGGGTATAGAGATTGCTTAAATAAAATAAATACATTCTGTGCTATAACATACTGTATGTTTTAAAAGAGAAAAGAAAACATGTTAGAAATTATCTACTGACTTGTGAAGCCTTCCAGCCAGTTAGACAAAACCCAGGTCTCATTCCCAATCTGGTCTTTTGTGATGTGTTGTGCATAGATAGTTGCCTACAGTTTAATATGGTCCTACACCACTATTCTCAAAACTTGCAAGAATTCTTAGTTGCTGAAGAACAGATATTCAGTGGCTTAGATGTTGATTGTTCCTGTGATTCTGATCTGAATGATGAAAATGCAAAAGGCAATAGAGAGCAAGCTGGAATCTGAGACAGGAATAAAGCTCTTTGGCAAACTGACTCCTTTCCCTAAAACCAGGATAGGTATAAAAATGGTCCAAACGATCCCTGAGCGTCTGGCAGAGTGTATCTTGCAGTTAAAAATGCTAAAGGAAATTTTACAAAATATTAACAAGGCCTAAAATCTCTAGCGGTGCCACTGACTCGGAGACATGTACAGAGAGAACCAAATGCATTCTAGAAACACTCATACAAGCATGGATGACATTTAAATTCAAGTCAAGAACACTGATTACGCAAAATTGAAAGCAAAATACCATCGACACTACTTTCATCAGTAATGAAATTCTGGTGTCTAATACAGTATGGATTTTTTATTCCCAAGTCTCCCTGTTCAGCAAGCCATCTCCTCCCCTCCCCAAATGTTCTGCACCCGTACCTCCTCTCTCTCTCCCCGTTTCTTAAAGGGCCTGGACAGTGCCTTGTACCACCGCACATGTTCAACAAATACTACCAAATGCCCCTCATTAATCCAGATATTTTAGGCAAAGGTAATTTCTAAATATCACCGTCTATTCTTAGGGATGCATGATTGGCAAATATATAGTATAAAAAGACACACTCTCTCTGAGCCACACAGACACACCCAAATACCCTTTGTCTAGACCCTCTGTGGGAATCCAAGGCCTACCTGCCCAACAGGGCCTTGCTGTGTCATGCTGCCACCATTGGGGGGAATGACAGGGATGGTGGTTGGCGGGGATGGAAGCTCTCTGGCATCTCAGTATATGTGCCTCATTCTGGTCTTGGGTTTTCCTGTTAGCCATGTCCTTCCCCCATCTATTCTCACCGAGCTGCAAATAAGCATTCCCTTTCCAGAATCTGCCACCATATGCAGCTTTTGTGGGCTGTACTGATTTCGATAGAGGATCAGGCAGTTCTCCAACACAGAGGCCCCCCACCTTCCTACCTCAAGCTGCCTCTTTCTTTGGGGCAAAGGTTTGGGATGGGGAATGGGAGACTGTTAAAAAAGAGGTCAGGATTACTTTCAATACTATGTCATCCCTTCCCCCAAATTCCCTCCTATGGAGACAAATAAGTTTGGGGTGAAGCTAGACACATCGATGGAAGACTACAGAAAAAAAAATAATAAATAGGAAAGTACAGGCTAGAGCAATACAGTAAGACTACAGATTCATCAAAAAACAGGTAAAACAAATTATAGCTTGAAAAGGACGATATAGATAACAACTAAAGATAATAAAATACCTAAGACAAATTATAGGCAAATAGATACTTGACATAAGGAGACATGTGCCGAGAAATAATAACTACATGTAAATTGTCAGAAATTAACGTCTGTGGACTAGAAGGCAAGGATGGAAATCTTAGCAAAGAGATCTAAAAAGGTGATGAAAAACTACCCATTGTTCATAGCGCCCCCTTCTCTTGAACTGTCCCCCCACCTCATCCTTATTAAGGGTCTTCAACCTAACCAGAAGCAGCTGCTCTTTTATCTCTGCAGCCCCCTGCCCCCCACCCTTCCATTTAGTTTACCTGTTATCAATGAATTACTAGCGTGTTCCCAAGATGGAAGGAATACCTCGGGGGCTCCGGCGTCGGCTCTGGGCTGGAGAAAAAGAAAGCTGTTGGGGCTTTGTCTTCCCACTCCCTCTCCCGCTCCAGTGGCTGAGTCGGTCTGCACAGTCTCCCCCTGCAATGCAGCCCCTCCTAAGAAGGGCGGAAGGACTCCCCGCCCCCTCCTTGCCTGACTCGGCTAATTCAAATGATAGGTTCCAGAACACTTGAGGGAGGGAGACGGGATTAAAGCATCTCCGTAGGCTTTATTGGTCGGCACAATGATTCCCCAGCTCTTCCAGCACCCCCATGCTGAGTGGGGTGCAATGAATGGGCAGTTAATTGTCCCCTGATTTTAGGCTTATGGATTAAAAAGCTTAGCTCTAGATAACAATAGAGGGGTGTCCCTTTATTTCTCAATTTGAGGATTTCAAGTTACGAAATGTTTTACTTTGGCGAATCCGAAAAATCCTCCATCCCTCCCCCCTCCCATCCCTACTCCTGCGACTCGCCTCCGCACCCTCGCAACGAGTAAATAGACCCAGCCCCGCTCGGCTTTGGGTAGAGCGCGGGGGGATGGGGGGGTGCTTCCACGAATCTCTGCCCTCGGCCGGGCCCCCTCTTAGTTTTGCCCGCAGTGCCCGGCGCGCGGCGGGGGCGCCGGCCGTCGGAAGCCCGGGGCCGCCTCCCACGGCCGCGCGTGCTGCAGTGCCTCCCCAGCCCGGGGGGGAGCAGTGCGCCCAGCTCCGGGCCGGACGGGTTTCGTAATCGCGTCGCCGCCGTTTCCGCCCCGAGCCGGCCCCACCTCTGCCGGCCCGCCCTCGGCTCCCCCGCCGCGCCGCGGAGCCAGCCCGGGAAGCCCACACCGGCGGGCACGGAGCGGGAGCCCCCCCACCCCGCGGCAGCCGCTCGCCGCGACGCCGGGCGCGGCAGGTGAGACCGCGGCGGGGGTCCCCGGGCCCGCGAGCCCCGCCCGCCCCGCCGGGCGGAGACGCACCGGATGCGGGGGGTGGGGGAGGAGGGAGGCCGGGGCTGGAGAGATGCCGGGTCGGTGGGACCGGGGGTGCGTTCCCGGACCAACAGTCTCCCCCCACGCCCGTGCGGGGCGCAGGCCGTGGCCGCCGAAGAGTAGAGGGCGGGGAGGGACCCGGGCGCGGGGGGGAGGCCAGAGCGGGACGAAGTCTCCCCCGAGGCTCCCTGACCCCGGCGGTGGCGTGTGCTGGACAGAGCGACGCACAGCTGGGGCCTGGAAGGGCTGGACCGGAGCAGCCACGGGAGACTGGGACCGAGCCCGAAAAATTCACCGCGGGACCCCAGTCCTAGGTCGGCGTTGGGAGGAGCAAAGCATTTCTGGGTTGGGGAGTGGGCAGAAATGCGGTGTGCGGGACCGAACGTCCTGGGGAGGGAGCTTGGGGCCTAGCTCTGCTGCTTCCGAGTAAGCCCCCCAGCCCCCAAGACCTTTCTCGGGAAAGGGCACGCTTGGTACTGGGGCAGATGCCTGTCATTTGACCGAAGAGTGCGGTTCGCCCGACTCCGGAGGGCCCCGGAGCCCCTCGGCAGCCCTGCGGGTGCCCAGGTCCCCACGGGGAAGCAGCTGCAGCCCCGGGCTGGCAGCCAGAATTGCCCACTCCGTTCCCTCAATTCTCTCTCTCTGTCTCCAGCTGCTTCTTGTGAAGGCTTGTCAGGCAGCGGGTTGGAGGCCTTGGGGCTGAAGGCAGCGGGACCGGGAAAACCGGTTTGGGGCTAGAGCAGGACCGGGGAACTGCCTCTGTACATCCTTCCCCTCTGGAACCTCTCTGCCATCCCTCCTCCTGCTCACTCCCCCACTAGTCTGGAAGCTCCTTAGCCCTAGTGTGTGACCTTGGTGTCTCCTAGCTCCGCGTTTCACCCTTCCTGTGCGGGACTCAGGCCCGGTTCTCAGTGCTGTTGGCCTGACACAGTCTGATCCTGATTCCTCCTGCTGTTTGCCGAGCCCCTTCCCCTGGGGGTGGGGGGTAAAGATAGGGGGCAGTGAATGCAGGTTTCTCATCCTCTGGGCTCTGGGCTCAGGACTTCATTTTTCCTCACCCCGCTCACGTCTAGATATTTTCAAGAAGAGTGGCGGCCCCTTCCTCTTCCTTCACTGGCCTGTACCCCCTCGCCACCGCCACATGCACCCTGCCCACCCTTCTCCACACTGCGACTGTACTGCCAAGTTTCAGAGACCCTTCTGTTCTCTGTGTCCTGGGGAATGGAATTTCCTGGTCACTTCTCATCGTCGCTGGCCCTCTCGGGCCAAGTCCCACACACATGCTTTCCCTCTACCCAGCTCTGGCCCGATCCCTGGGAAGCGAACAGACATGTCCTTGTTCTCTCCACTGCCCCTTTCCCTCCCTCCCCTCTCCCCTCCCGCCCTCCACTTCTGTCCACTCAGCTGGGCGTTGGGGGAGAGCCCACTCTCTGCGGCCTGTCTGGTGGTATGGGGGTTTCCTCTGATTCTCCATTGTTTTCTTCATTCCCCCGCCTGCAGCCCTTACCACCCGCCGCCGCCACCATTGCGACAAGCCCTGTGACTGACTTCCCCACTGACCACAGCTCCCCTCTCTGGACAGCTGTGTTCCGACTTCCTCCCTGGCTCTTTACTCCTCCCCTCCGGTGGTAGGAAGGGAAGTCAAGCAAAGCCCAGGCTCCTGGCTCTTTCTCGCCCCTACAAGCTGCATCTCCGCGTTCTTCGTGTGATCTCATCCCAAAGCTCTCTTAGAAAATCCCCTCCGTTGTTAGATGAGCGAAAGGTCCAGAGCATCGGGGTTCTAGGCATGGAGGAGAGGGGGATCCCTATTCATGCTAGAGGGTGATGCTCCTAGCCCGGCCAGCGGTGAGGGAGAGGGCAGGAAGTTCTTCCCTGGACACTAATGCTACTGGAAAGTTCCTCGTGTCTGGTTGGCCGATGAAGCTTGGGAATGGAAGTGGAGAGGAGGGAGGAAAGAACAGGTCACGGCAGGAGAGGAGGAGGCAGGTGGGGAGGCCCTGGCCCTACGGGGTGTGAGGCAGAGCAGAGTGGCACGATGGGACATGCGAAGAGGGTGGGGAGCTGGAGAAAGATCCTTTGTGGGACAGAAGATACCTGGCACCTAGGTCCCTACAGCCTGTGCGCGGAGAATCTGTACGCAGAGGCGCACAGCCTTCAGGAAAGACCTCAAGGTCGAGCAATAAAGGAACTGTTAAATGGCTTCTGGGAGAGGTTCTCAGTTGAAGGAAATGAGGAGGGGGCAACTGGGGGGCTCAGTCGGTTAAGCGTCCGACTTCTGCTCAGGTCATGATCTCACGGTTCGTGGGTTCGAGCCCGCGCAGGCAGAGCCTGGAGCCTGCTTCTGATTCTGTGTCTCCCTGTCTCTTTGACCCTCCCCTGCTCACACTGTCTCTCTCTCTCTCAAAAATAAAAACATTTAAAAAATTAGAAAAAAAAAAAGGAAATGAGGAGGAACAGGGCAGGGATTAGAGAGGGAAGAAACTAGTCGCTGTAGAAAGTCTTTCTTGAGGTCACCTACAGCCTGGGAAGTGTGGGCCTCTCTTGGTCTTAAAGAAGATCTAAATGTTCAGGGTAAGGTAAGGAGAAGGGGAGGGACACGGGTGGAGGCCCTGTTTGTGAGAACAAAAAACCACCATTTCCTCTTCAAGGTCACTTAACCGCCCCTCCCCTTCTGCCCTAAACCCCGGGAGAAGGGGGGAGGGGCTCGTAGCACCCCCAGACTGCTCATTTCTGCCACTGTCCCTCGGCCCCTCCCATCCGCACCCTAAGTGCTTCTATCCCCTTCCTCTCCCTTGGTTCCAGCATTTCTGCTTCTCAACCGCTTGGTGCCTCCTGGTCCCTTTCCCTTCTCTGGGAGTCAAACTGGGGGGGGGGGGGTTCCTGTGTTTGGAGAGGTTAGTGTTGGGCGCAGGGCGAGGGCCTCTAAGGGCGAACAAGGAGACCTGGGCTCGTGGGGGGGGGTTCTCCAGGAGGGGGTGGTGGTAGAGATGGGGTTTCTCACCACCTTTCTTCTCTCTTTGCCTTCCGCTCATCCAGGCTTCTGCGCCTGAGGAAGACAGAACCTGTGGCTGCCCCCTCACCCCAGTCCGGTCCTGCTCGGCCCTCGGGGTCTGAGACGCCGACCTTCACCGCCGGCCAAGGGTGCCACGGGCCCCACCGCTGAGGAAACCCGGGGCGTCCGCACACCCGCGGGCGCCGAGGAGCGGGCGGTCCGGCACCAGAGCAAGCGCCCTCTGGGGCCTCAGGCGGAGGAGTGAAACTGGAACCATCAGGGAACATGAGTGAATTTTGGCACAAACTAGGTTGCTGCGTGGTAGAGAAACCCCAGCCGGTGAGTCCCCACCCCCACCCTCGCCCCAGCACGCACACAAGTCAGTTGCCGCGCCCCGCGAGGCAGTCACGCCACCCAGAAAGCACCCTGCTTGCCGCCCTCTCCGTCACGGTAGTCTGTCTGGCCAGGTAACGGGACACTGGGGCGCTGGGAGCTGGAGGAACCGCATAGTCCTCGCTGGCACTTCCTGTTTCTGTCCGTTCTGAGTTGGCAGGGGCTGTAGGTGGAGCTTCATACCTGTCACTTTCCCCCCATTGTTGCCTCATCAGCCAGAGGTGACTCTGATAATGTCCTTTCTTTGCCTGGTGTTCACTGTGCAGGCCCCTGTCCTCACCGCCCTGCCTGTGTCCTCTCTGTGTCCCATCTTGTTAGACCTAATCAGTTCCTGCTCTCATGCCACAGACCCTTGCCCATCAGGCCCTTAGCGCTTCCTTTAGTGGTTTTGCCACGCATTGGGTGGAGGAGGGGGCCTCGGACCTAACTCTCGTCTTCTCTAAGCAGAAGAAGAAGAGGAGACGAATCGACCGGACCATGATCGGGGAACCAATGAATTTTGTCCACCTGACTCACATTGGCTCTGGGGAGATGGGCGCCGGAGACGGACTTGCCATGGTAACAAGGGAACGGGGGGAGATCGCCGTGGGACTGTGGCCTAGAGCCATTCCCCTTGTTTGAGGTTTAAGCTGGGGATAGATTGGGTGCTCGATGGGGAAGTAAGGGGCTCGGCTTCTAGCCCCGTCACCAGCTGCATGAACCTGGGGCCCTGCATTGCCGGTTTCTCGCCTGGGCTGCCTCATTTTTGCAATTAGTAAATCATTCTTCATTGGGATGGGGGATATATATGACTCAAGAGTTACTTGGAGGGCTTTGTTCCCCAAACCAGAGCCCTTCTGTTAATTGAGAATTAACAGTAAGTCATAGCGTGGCCGGGTGTGTTGGGACAGGAAAGAGCCTGAGCCCCGCTGTCCAAAATAGTGTCTAATACACTTTTCTGCTCTCAGAACAAGGGAAATGGGCCTGGAAATAGTGCAGGAGTCTTTTCACCAATTGTGAAACTCACATAAATATGAGAGAGTCCTTGTGAGAGAGGCTTATTGGTAAAAGACCTATTTTATCCCATCCTCATGAAAGTCCGTATGAAGGAAGACATTGAAACTTCCCTTGGAAGAATGGTGGTTGGTTTTAACCTTTTCAGACTGATTTTTTTTTTTTTTCTTTTGCCAAAGCGACCGGGTCAGCCTCTTCCATGGAGGGGACGGGGTGGGGGTCGCTTACTGTGTGAGATCGAGACTCAGGACTGGAGTCTCACATGTGCTTTCTCACAGACAGGTGCTGTCCAGGAGCAGATGAGGTCCAAGGGAAACCGAGACAGGCCATGGAGCAATTCTAGGGGCTTGTAGCTCCACCGGAAACGGTGAGTGATGAGAGACCCCTCCCCGGCACCTCCAGCCCCTGACCACACATCCCGATGGCCTGCTTCAGAACCCCAATCCCCTGCGAGAATAGGAGGTGAGAGAAGGAAGAGTTAGAATGGAGGCGTCAAGACCAGAGGACCCAGAAAGGGCAGAGAGACAGGGAGGTACGGATAGACAGAAAGCGAGAAAAGCGCACTGTGGAAATAGCCGAGAGCCGACACTAGCCGGTGCCTTCTCCCCAAGGCCTCAGTTTTCCTTGAGGCTAATCTTCCTTCTTCAATTTCTTTTTAAATCAGGTTCTGCTGTCTGAAGCCTCCCCTCCATGTCCAGCCCGGAAGAGACGCTGCCCTCTCCTAGAACCAGTGACCCCAGGGCCCCTCTTTTCCCTCTCTGCCTATCAGTGCCTCAGAAGGCTTGGGGGCTGGACTCCCTCTATTCCCTCTGGCTGTAGCCCCTCCTCGGAGATGGGGTCAAGGCAGCAGGACTGACCAAGTGACTACTGGTTGGCCAGAGGAGCTCAGTAGAAGCCCTTGGACACTCTCAGATCTGAGATAGGAGTTCTCTGGGAACCCAGGGTGAGTTCCCTTCTCCTGAATGACGGTCTAGGTGCTATCTGTTTTAAACTCTTAACCTGGAACTCCTTAAACGGGGTAGGTGAGTGAGATTCCCACAGCGGAAGCCGGCTTTGCTGAGACGCTCTCCTTACCTCCGTGCCCTTCTTCCTCCGCCTGGAATGAACTGAAGCAGACATCAAGCAGGGAGTGGGGGTGGGGGAGGGTGACCACTGCCTAGTCTACTCTTTCTCTCTAGATCTCAGACTTTAAGCTCCCAGTCCCTCAGTATCTCTCTGCAACTACCAGGGTCTTTCTCTAGTTAGGCCTGTAACCCTGTCTCTGTAGCATCGTGAGTTCCCCCAACATCTTTCTTTCTTTAATTAAAAATTTAATTTAAGACGAGTTCTCCTAATGACCTCCCTCCTTCTACTTCCCCGCTAGGAACCTTCCTGTTTCCCATTGATTAAGACCTAGGTAAGAGGTGGATCTTTTAGCCTGATGGTATTCCATTTAACTCTTGGGGACCTTGCCTGCCCTCTGCCAATCTCCCTGCTGGCCCAGGTGAGGAGAAGGAGGGATCTGGAGAGAAACCCAGAATGTTGCAAAACTAGGAGGTAGGTCTCTGAGCGGACCTCCGAACCATTGAGGACGGGAGGGGTGGCAGGTTGAAAACAATCATCTGTAAGTTTAAGGATCTTAGGTCCTCGCCACATGGGAGCGGGGACACCTCTAGGGCACGGATTCTCGACCCAGGCACTTCTGACCTTGGGTTGGGTAATTCTTTGTAAGGGGGGACTGTCCTGTGCATCATAGGCTGTTTCGTAGCGTATCTGGCCCACCCTTAGTTATGACAACCAAAAATGTCCAGGTATTGCCAAATGTCTCCTCCGGGGCAAAATCACCCCTAGTTGAGGGCCACTGCTCGAGAGTCAAGGTATTTCTCTTGAGAGTGTTTTCCTCACCCTCCTCCCATTTCATTATTTCATCCTCAGCCTGAGCCAGAGACGAACTAGGCCCTCTGGCAAAGTAGCCTCAATAGGGCCACACATAACCTCTCAAACAGGCTCTGTATTCAGTGTGTGGCTCCGCTCGCATGGGTTCAAGTCCCCGGTGGATGCCGACCACGCTTCTCCGTTCTTGTTTGTGGAGAAGGGGTTCCGTGAGATTGGGGAAGGGAGGGAGAAAAAGCAGTAGAGCGCGCCACGGATGCCCAGGTGTATCCTCTGCAAACTTTAAGCTCTATTTCTGTGCCCCGGTCCTAGAACCAGACACAAATAAGACTCAGGGAGTTTTGTCTGAAGACCCCGTCCCACTCCCCACCTGGCTGGAGTCTGCGTTAGGTGGGAGATTAGGTGGGAAAATAACGCAGGAACAGGGCCTTCAGGCAGTTTGTTTTCTCAGGTGTTTTTTCTTCTGGCCCCTTCCTTGTGGGGTGGGTAGGAAGGCAGGACAAACCCGGTGAGCTCCTGCCTGCTCGGAGACTGAGAGGGTGGGGGTCTCTCATTAGCTCAGTAACGACCAGCATCCTGATTGGTGGTGATGGGGTCAGGACTGTGGGAGCTAGGGTCCACTCTGCTGCGTCCACCATCCGTCCAGTTTGCCCCTCCTCCAGTGACAGGTTCTAGTTGTGTCTCAATTTCAGTGTATTTCCTGCCACTTTTCAGGGTCTAAGATTGGTCATACATTCCCGATTTACTGTTCGAATCTAGCTAGTTGTTCTGAAAGTAGCTCATCTTGTCCTAAAGTAGCTTAATGGCCTGAGGGTTACACTCAGTCTGAAGGGTTAACAGGATAGGGTGGAAAGATGGGGGACGCGTGGACTCTCGGTCACCCTGGTCGTTAGCCTTATTCTGATGTCTTTTCTCTGGACACAGTCTTCTTTGGTGTTCTCTTGCCTTTAGCTACCTTTTCTAATATGTATGCTACCATCACTTTAACAGTAGTTAAGAGTGATGGCAATGGGTTCAAGAGTCATAATTTATATTAAAAATGTGTCGGACTTTTAAATACATTTTTCAAATAAAAAATGTTTAAGCAAAATAGTCGCAGAGTGATCACTACAGGTGTGGGGGGGGGGGTCAAAGGATAGATGTGGTTGATGTAACTCCTAGAAAGTAGCCGGCATGGAATTCTGTGCCAATGTCACCCTTTTCCAAGGAGAGAAGGCCAAGTACTGTGAAGACAAGACCACCACCATCCTCTTCCAAGAGCTCACCTCCTTGTTCTTCCTGTTCCCTCTTCTTGGCTTTCATCTGAGGTTTTTCGTCTTTAAAGAATCACTAGCTTAAAAACAACTTCGGAAGGAAGAGGAGCAACATCAATATTTTATCCTGGGGTGGGGGTGGGGGTGGAGGGGATGGAATATGCCGGAGACGAGGGAAGGGATCAGGCCCCATGGTGTCAGCTACACAGTTCAGTTTTAAGGTTGAAGAGATTTCCGGTCTCCACCCTCAGATAGATACCTCTGTAAAAAGACGCAAGACCAAACAATGTTTTTTCCAGTTTTGTTTTTCTGTACTAAAAATATCCAGTAGATTCTGGGATTGAAAGGGTGGGGAGGTTGAGATGCCTGACACCTTCTCTTGCGGATGAAGTGGCCATTACCTGCGATTTCTCTCTGTCTGGGTAAGGAAACAAAAGAGAAGGGGGGAAATGTTATATCCACATCTACATTCTTTTCCCTTCCTTGCTTCATCTCCCTCTCCCCATAAGCCCTCATTCCCTCAACGCTACGGCCCCCTAGTTGGGCTTCTTTATATTGAATCGATGGTATTGGATACCCAGGGAGAAAGACAAAAACAAAGTGGCCAAATGACTGACGGTGCATACCGTCCTTCCCTTCCCCAGAGGTCCTGAAATCCTGTCACCTGAGAATATTTTATCGAGTCAATCGGACCCTTTGGTAGTTCATTTGGTAAAACAGAGGACTGTCCTTCCTAAAGAATTCTTTACTTAAGTTACTGGAAATAATCCCAGGAATTCTTTGGGACAGTAGCGGTTAAGGGCATCGGCACTGGTGTCAATGCCCACCCCCCCACCCCGTTTCTTCATCTGTAAAGTGGCAATAATACCTCACAGCTTTGTGAGGATTGATCCAGGTGAAACGCACATGGTGAGACCTTAAATGTTAGCTGTTTCTATTAAACTGCGTTAATGAGCTGAGAACTATCCACATCTTCCACATCTATCGTCTGCATCAAGAACTGTCGATCTTCACAGTTTGGTCAGTAATCCTCTAATGACCAATAATACATGGTGCCCACTGAGCAAGCAGCAGTTGCTCAAGAAATAAGCGAAGTCAACGGCTAACAGTAATGGGAATGACTAGTGTGTGATGATTCAATGACCAAACAGATAACAGTTCCTGCGAGCACCTGGCTGGTTGGCTATCAGGACTTCTCATCAACCAAGATCCTGGCTACCACCAAACACTTACTGGTTGCATCTCTGTGAACACTGAAGACAGACTGTTCCAAATATCCTCCAGCCCCATCCTGACTCGTCTCCAAAAAGCAAGGGCTGGACTGGGGCTGGGGCTGGAGCCTAAGAAGAGGAAGGGGGTGGCTCTGAGTTTGGAGCTGGGGGTGGGGGTGGGGGTGGGAGTGGTGGGAGTGGTCTGAGTGGAGCAGCTGGTGTCAGGACAGAGGCCGGTGTCCAGGGGGCACTCCTCCCGAAGCCGGTTGCAGGGACATTGCTGGTAGGTACAAGGCCGGTGCTCTGTACGGAGTTGGCTCAGCGCCCCGATGCGAAGGCGCCCGGAAAGGCCCAGCAGCTTCCCTGCCCTGGACCGGCTCATGGTGCCTGACCTGCAGTGGCAGTGCCATGGGCCCCAGGGCATGAGCACCAGCTGCAGGTCCTCGGGCGGCGGCATGGCTGTTGGCGAGGGGTGTGGCCACCGGCTTGGGGTGGACCCTGCTGTGGACCACCGGCTCATGGCACTGTCGGGGTGCGCGCTGTCCTCGGCGGACGTCCAGGTGGAGGTGG
Source organism: Cryptoprocta ferox (assembly GCA_028646485.1). Taxonomy (NCBI): domain Eukaryota; kingdom Metazoa; phylum Chordata; class Mammalia; order Carnivora; family Eupleridae; genus Cryptoprocta; species Cryptoprocta ferox. The sequence goes on from CM053570.1 coordinate 1,788,555, forward strand.
GCCGGTCCGAAGTAGACAGGCTGATCTCAGGCTCCTGGGTGTTAGCCTTAAACCTGGGGTTGGGCAGCCTCGCGGTGGTGGAAGTCGCTTTGAGCGCCCCTCCGCTCTCGTTATTCTTCCTGGCGTTAATCACAACCCCCTCTTCCAAAGACTCATCCTCCTCCGGCGACGACACAATTGACTTTCTGACGCCCGTAGCCACCGTGGAGGCCAAGAGCTCGGAGGCCGCCGGGCTTGCCAGGCGGTCGGCACTGGCCACGAGGTCATCCTCATCCTCCATTGTCACCCTCATCTTCTTGGGAGCCCCGGTCCGGAGGGTAGTCCGGTAGTTGCGGGACATAGGGACCTCGACGTGGAAACTGACCCGCTGCGTCTCGGTCGAAGTCAGGCCTCGGGCCCCCGCCGCCCGCGGCCCCAGACTCAGCAGCAGGGCCCATAGCAGCGCGCCGGCGGCGGGGACCATGGGGCCGGGCGGCGTGCGGCTGAGGAGGAGGCCGGTGAAGGCGGCCGGGTCTCCTACCTTCTCCGTCCCTCCCACTCTCGGGTCGTTGGAACCGTGGGGCTCCTGCCGCGCGCCCCGCCCCTCCCCCAGGCCCTCTGAGCGCAGCCCCCGGGGCTCCGCTAAGCGCCCCTGGGACCCCTGCAGCCCCAACGAGCCAACAGACGCATTGTGATGCAAGGCCCAGCGGGGCTGCAATCTCCAGCAGTTTATTGACGGCCACAGACCGGGACGGACTCGAGAGGACGCAACGGCGGGCTTTGAAAGCACTCCTTCCCAGGCTCAGCTGACCGAACGAGGGAGGAAGCTGCAGTCCTTCCGTATTGAGGGAGCGGACTCCTGGGTGCCAGCAGCACCCCCCCACCCCCGCCCCCGGCTGTGGTCAGTTAGGCCCCGCCCACCCCTCCACCAATCGCCCAGCGTCACAGACCACCGGGGGCTCCCATTTACAGGGGAGGAACGCGACCCTCAAGGAGACACAGTTCTGTGTCGTCGGTTCTGCAGCTGGAGCAGGACTAACACCCACAGCCTGGCCCTTTCCCTTACAAGACACCCCCACATGCACCCCTACAGCCGAAGTGATGGTCTCCCCGGCAGATCAGGTGCCGGACCTCGGAGCCCTGCTTGGAAGGCAGGGTTATGAGAGGAACGACACCCCAGTGACAGGGGAAGGTCCAGCGGCACTGGGATTGAGGACGAGGGGGTTCAGGAAGCGGCCGGATGTTTCAGGGGTAGGGCACGGGCAGATCAGTATCTTCGCTTGGTTCTCAGGTCCTGGCTTCCTGTCTTAGGCCTAGGTCCCTCCCGAGCCATGGAGATTCCGGTCCAGCCTAGGAGAGAGAGAAAAACAAAAAAGCGGTACAGGAGCGGGACTGGCTTTTACTCACTGGTTTGCGGAGAGAAGCCAGAGAACTGAAAGAGAAGATCGGGTGCTTGACTGGTGGTCGTTAGGGTCCTTTGTCCCCTCGGACCTTCGGCCACCGCATGTTTTTTCTTCTCTGCCAACATAGCCCTTCTTGACCTCTGTGTGATCTCAATCTCCTCTAAATTCGGCGCTGTGAATATTCCTTTATTCTCTGATGCCCCAGCATTTATGTTTCCGGTTTTTTTTTTTTTTAGTTCCCCTGCATTTCCCCAGAGGCATTAAGAAAGCAAGAACTGGCTTTATACATCCCACCCCCAACGTTTATCCTTAAGCTCGGGACTCACTGTCTGACAGCTTCAGGGATGTGAACCTGATCCAAGGAGATGAGTTGGGCCAGCTCTCCCAGGCTGCTCAGAAAACGGATCTTTCGTGTGAACTTGGAACTGAAGAGAGAGGACAAACCAAGCGTGTGCTATACGAGGAAGAGAGCTCCCGGGAGAGGCTTCCGAAGGGAAACGTGACAAGTGCCGGGCGGTGAAGGCTAGAAAGAGTCAGGGTGGGGGCAAGAGCTTCTTACTCGCGATTTTGAAAATGGGAGCGGGTCCTTGTCCCCCTGGCTCGTACCTGATGAAGGGTCGCAGCAGCGCCAGGAACGCCTTCACATGCCAGGTCGCATGGACGACCACCAGGGCGCTCAGGTGTTTCCGGAGCCTGCAGAAGGGGAGGTCATCCACTTCTCCCACCTTCGTTCCAGAAAATCAGGTGGAGCTATCTTCTGCCCTTTCGCTTCTGCAGTTTCTAGATTTCTCTGGCAGTCGGGGCTAGTGCCCACAGTCTGAGCTCCACGCCTCATGTCTAGCCCCGCAAAGCTCCTCTGTTTTACAAAGCTGTCTTGTTGGAACTCCTCAGCCTGGCCGCCTCTGCCCCCTCTCCCTCCTGGGCCCTACACTTGCATAAGGCCTTGGCGACTCCCCCTTCCCCCTCCCCCTGTGATGAGGACAACTGATGGAACTCCAGGTGGAAGAAGACCAGTGAAGGGGGGATGAAAAAAAGAAGAAGAAGAAGAAGCAAAAAGAAAGAGAAAAGTGAGCAAAGGGAAGATGGGGGAAAGAAAGGGGGAAAAGGAACATCGCATGGAACAAACAGGTCAGGGAGGCAGGCGGAGAAGAGAGGCAGACAGTGGCTGCCTGGGAGGTGAAATACATGGCGAGATGGTGACAAAGGGGAGCACCTTCTGGATGCCGGGCGACATGCCACACGGACTTATTTGATTTTCACCCGTGCCCAGTGGCAAAGGCACTCTTGTTGCCATTCTGCAGAGAAGGAAACTGGGTCCTCTCAAGGCTAAGTGACTTGCCCAAAGTCATACGGCAGGTAAATGGGAAAGGCAAGATCTGAAACTAGATTTCCCTGACTCCGGAGCGAGGACAGAAGACCGGAGAGGCCTGGAAAGGGGTGTGGAGGGACGAGGAAAAGAGGAAGGGACTACACGAAAGAAGGAAGAATGGGAAGAGGGAAAGAGGAGGCGCAGAGAGACGTGCAGCTCCCCAGCCTCGTGGCTCACCGGCGGTCCAGAGCGTGGTAGCACTGGCGCATCCAGCCCAGAGCTGGGACCTGGGCCCTGCTCGTGCCTCCACTCAAGTGGACAAGCAGGTAGTTCTCAGCTACCAGCAGCTCCAGAGTGCCCACCATATACCTGGGGGGCACACAATGGTCAAGGAAGGTACGTGCTTCGGGACGTGCGGTGTGGGAGGGACATTACATAGACTCGGCAGTCAGCTGCTCATCACACATGGCGTTCCTTTTTTGCTTTCCCCTCCCTACCATCCACCCTGGAGCCCTGTAGGGCTTGGGCCTCACCTGAACAAGTGCTCCATGACATAGGTGTAGTTGGGGACGCTGCTGCTGGGGAGATAACAGGAAGCAAAGACGATGACAGCATTGAGGCCATCACCATGGTAACCTGGAGAGGACAAAGGGACAACCTATTCCGTCAACAACTACATCTCGACAGACAGTACATCTGCTTAGGTGGAAGGACTCTGAGGGTCGCTGGAAGTTACAGGGAGGATTCTGTACCCAGTCACTGAGTTTCCAACTTAAGCATTTTATTCGGGAAGTCAGAGTTCTTACCCCTCCCCTAATGGTAGTCATTACCTCCATGAGAGAGAACTTTCTTGTAGGGCTCAATGACAGTCATGTCCACTCGCTGCTCCCGCTGTCCCGTTCGGAACACCCTCCAGTGACGACCATCTTCTCCAGCCACATCCCACATACAACCCCGGCCCAGCCTTTCTGCTGCCTCACTGGCCCCCAGACCCTCTGCACGGGGCAGCTCATCTAAAAGAGAGGGATGGGGAAGGGTCCATAAAGCACAACACATACCTTCAGTATCATGTAACTTCCCCAGGTTCCTAGCGTTGATTACTCCAACATCTCATTCCTCAGTGTTTTCCAGGACTCCAGCCCTAGTTTGTCCAATCAATCCAACCGCTTGCTGGTTTCTCCTTCCTGTGACTCATGATCTTCACGTTTTCACTAGACACTGGTCTTGAGGTAACCCTGCACTATGGTAGGTTCATGGCCCTAGGCAGTATTTTTTTTTTTTCCAGATTCTTTCCATGCTTTTCCTTGGGTGAGTTCATCTCTTCCCATATCTTCAGTCACCACCAGTAAGATGATGAGTCCAAATTTGCCTCTCTAACCCACACATCTCTCCTAACTCCAGACCCATGTCCCTAAACGCTTAGAGTGGACATCTCTAGTTTGTGCCTTTCTGTCGTCTTCAAGTCACCAGACCCAAGTGTAACTCAAATTTATTCTCTTCCTCCTCTCCCCATATTCCTTTTTTTCCCCTTACTTATTTTTGGGAGAGCTCAAGTAGGGGAGGGCTAGAGAAAGTAGAGAAAGGGGACAGATGATCTGAAGCGGGCTCTGCGCTGACAGGCTGACAGCAGTGGACCTGATGTGGGGCTTGAACTCATGAACCGCAAGATCATGACCTGAGCCCAAGTCAGACGCTCAACCAACTGAGCCACCCAGGTGCCCCGGCCATATTTCCTTCCTTGATGACGCCATCCATCTAGTTTCCTGAGAGAGAAAACCGATGTCATCCAAGATTCATCAAGCCAACTGGACCCCAGATCTTCTTCCAACTATCTCCATTATATTCTCTTATTATTCTCTCCACTCTTGCTGTCCTCATTCAGGTTCTTAGCATTTCTCATCTGGCCTCAGTGCTAACCTCTTAACTTGCCTCTAGTCCATTTACTCCATTCTACCCTCTACACCCTTGCTGCAACAAGCTTTGCTTTCTACCCTACCTTTCTTATTCAAATGGCAATATCCTATACCCAGTAATTCCGCATGATCCTTCCCTGGCAATGGAAATAGCTGCCTCATCTTAAAAAATGGTTGCCTAGTATTTGGTATGCCATTGCATGGACACAGCATCTTAGATTTCATACTCTACTGATGGAACTTTAGGTTGTTTCCAACCTCTTTAGAGCCATCAAATCTGATCATGTTACTCCCTTGATTAAAACCATTCAGTGACTTCTCATTGCCTACAGGATAGAATCTAAACTCCTCAGTGGGGTAGCAACGAGCTCTGTGATTTGACTCTTGCCAGCTTAACATAGCACCCTGATTCAGAAGCTCAGGTGACAACTTGGACATGTGATTGGTGTCTGAAGTCCAGGGCAATCCTGTGGGGACACTCTGTTGACGTCTGGAGAAGCGGAGAACTGGTTAGTGTGGGGAAAACCCATACACTTGGTGTCGGAAGTGTTGAGTAGAGAAGAAACAAAGTTTTCCTTAATGTCAAAATAGTCATGCTTACTACCTTGAATTCCCCAACATGCCATGTTCCTACCCAACTTGTTTCTTCTACCTAGAATGCCTCCCCAGCTATCCGATAAAGACCAGCTCAGAATCACTTCCTCTGTGAAGTCTTTCCTAATGCCTCTCAGGCAGAACTGACCTTGTCCTCATCCCTGCTGACCATACCCTACACATATGTAGACCATAATCCTTAACTACACTTATTTGTGTATGTGTTAAGTACCTATTAGAGAATTCCCTGAGGATAAGACTATCTTACTTATCTTTATAACTCGGTTCTTGCTCAGTCATAGCATGTAACAGTCACTCAATAAAATTTTCCTTAATAAACAAAGGACCCTCCCCGCCCCTCTACTGGCTACTCTCCCATTGGATCTATAGGCTTTCTATTCTGAGGAAAGTAATTTCGCTGACCTTGCCACTCGGTCCCCACATTATTGCTTCTAACTTCAGCCCGATTAAATCCATCCTGAGCCTCTTTAACTCCTACCTCTACTTCTACCAGCTCGAGCCCCAGGTTTCTTTCCCACCTTCCCATTCAAATTCATGTCCACTGTCCAGCTGCTCCGAGTCTGAAGGTGTCTCCAATTCGTCCACCTCCAGGTCAGAACTGCCATCAGGAGAGGAAGGTACGGAGTGAGTGGGAGAAGCTCCATGGCCTCCGGTCTCCGCAGTCAGATTCAGTTGCAGCTCTGGGGCAGAGAGACGCTTACGCATGGGGCGTGGGCCACACAGGGCTAAAGTGCTGGGCGTACCTGAGGTTGGGAGAGAGGAGAAAAGAATAGAAAATTGCATGTGTGTGTGGGCCAGAGGAGGTTGGAATTCCTGCATATGGAAGTGAGGATATGGGGTAAATTCTAAAGAAGAACTAACACAGGGGACCTTTGGGAAAAGAGAAGTGGAACTGTAAAGGGATGAGGGCAGCAGACTGGCCTAGAATCAAGAACTTGAGGCCTATGTTTTTTTTTTTTTTAATGCTTATTTACTTTTGAGAGAGAAAGACAGAGACAGAGCACAAGTAGGGAGGGGCAGAGACAGGGAAACACAGAATCCGAAGCAGGCTCCAGGCTCCGAGCCGTAAACACAGAGCCTGACGTGGGGCTCGAACTTACCAGCGGTGAGATCATGACCTGAGCGGAAGTCGGACGCTCAACCGAGCCACCCAGGCACCCCGAGCCCTGTGTTCTAATTTACCAACCTGCCTGGGAGGCTCTCTCGGGGTCCTCAGGATCTTCAGAAGGGTCAGCTTCCTCAGGAAGAAGTCTAGGGGGGAAAGGGGACAAGGGGGGTAGAAACACAGGTTAACCGGATGGAGCCAGGTATCAATTTATCAATCCTCTCACCCCGCCACGTTTATCACCTCTGCCTTTCCCCCCTCTCCTTCAAGCCCTAGTTTACCATCCCTCCCTCCTCCCAACGTCCCTCACGGTCCTCACCTGGGGAATTCTTCATCCTGCCACTCCTCCTTCAGCTCCAGTTCCCCGAGTCTCAGGGGGGCTGCTGGCCCTGCTGCCTCAGCATCCTCCTTGGCCCTAAGAGTCCCCGGGGAGATGTGATCATGAGACAAACTCGGCCATGTCTTGAGGGAACGGGATCGTAGGTAGGAGACACCGGAATGAACGGTAATTAAGGTACAGAGCAGGGCACGGGCCTTAAACCCTCAGATCTCGTCTCCTGGATACTTCTTCCTCCTCCACCGCTTCCTGGAAACAGATCAGCCCCACTGAGGGGGTTTAGGAGCCCAGGAAGGGTGGGATGTAAAGCTAATCGAATTTAACTATGTGGCGCTGCTCCACCTACAAGAGTGGTAGAGGCAGTCCACATGGCAATTGGCTGGAACCCGACGGACCTGCCTGGCCGTCACCAGGCACAGCTGGGGAAGATGGCACCTTGTCAGGCCTGCCTTTCCTCCACCATGACGGGGAGTGGTCAGGGGAAAGTGTGGCAGGGGTGGAGGGGTGGGGGAAGAAGGGAAGGAGGAAGATTTGCTGGGAAAGAGCACCTGGACCTAAAGTTCTTTCTCGGTCAGCTTTCCTGAGGGCCGCTCTGGGGAGGGGGCATCAGAAAACACAACAGACAGGCTTTTTATTTTATTTTTTTTAAGTTTATCTTGAGAGAGAGAGAGAAAGAGAGAGAGAGAGCACAGAAGAACAGAGAAAGAACCCCAAGCAGGCTCCATACCATCAGCACGGAGCCAGACATGGGGCTTGAACCCACGAACCATGAGATCATGACCTGAGCTGAAACCGAGTCAGGAGTTTGACTGACTGAGCCACCCAGGGGCCCCAACAGGCAGTTTTATGACACAACACGATAGGGAATTATCCTGAAACCCCCAGTTCCCTGTTTCCTACCTAAAGCCACCCTCCTCCTCTGCAAATTCCTTTTCTTGCAGTCGGGTCTCTTCCAGGAAGCTGAGAATTGCCCTGGTCAGAGCTGGATGTTGGGAAAGTCCCTCCAAACTACTCACTGCTTGTTTCCAGTCCAGCGAGCCAGATCGTACTTACCCAAGGTCTAACGTCTTTCCTCCCGCATCCTGTGTGGTTCCCATCTTCCCGCGTCAGTCTGTCCCTGGAACACTTGCAGCTGAGAGCGGGCTGTCCTGGCCCCCGGGACTTGTGTGGCCTTTTTCTCTGTCTCACTGCTAGATGCTCCTGCCTCCAGCAAGGGAGGAGAGGAAGGGAGGTAACCTTACCTTCAAACAGGTTTTGCCACCTCCCTTCCCTTCCCAAGGAGCAGGTTTGCCCCAAAGAAAAACCCTGCCTGTGTGGGGGCGGGCTTTGGGGAGGAGAGAACATTTTCAACGGCTAGTCTTGCTGGAGTTGAGGAAGGCAATTTGTTTTCCCTTCCAGACGCCTTCTGGGAGCTGCTCTTTATTTTTTTAAGTTTATTTATTTATTGTGAGAGAGAGAGAGAGCAAGCAGGGGAGGGGCAGAGAGAGAGGGAGAGAGAGAATCCCATGAAGGCTCCTCCCAGTCAGTGCAGAGCCCGACAGGGGCTCCATCTCAAAAACCATGAGATCATGACCTGAGCCGAAATGAAGAGCTGGACCTTAACCGACCGACCGAGCCACCCAGGCGCCCTGGAAGCTGTTCTTTAAACAAAACAAAAACAAAAAGAAAAAAACGACAAAAAAAAACCCAAGAAAACAAAAAACAAATGACAACGGTAAAAAATATTTTGGTTTTAAGACTATCTTGGCCTCACTTTTCGAGCATAAAAGCAAGATTGGGAAAGCTGTCATTAGGAGGGTTCTGGGTTCTAGAAGAAGCAAGAAATGAAAGGCCAAGGATGAGGAGAGATAGAAGGCCATTGCTTCTCATTCCCGAAAAGAGTTAATGAAGGGAGCCATCCCATACACCAGGAAGAAGGGAGAAGAATCTTGAGGAGGCTGGAACCATTATCAGAGGGGAGGGCCTGATTACAGTTATAAAAAGAGACAATAAGACCCCAAACAGGAAAAAAAACTGTATTTAATAGCTTAACAAAATGCAAAAGAAGGTACCCAAGTTACAAAACATAAATTCCTTTGGTTCAGAAATCACACAACTATTTTTACCTTCCCATGGCTACAGATACCATCCCCTACAGTGAAGTCACACCATCCCCCTCTTACTGAAGACATCATGCCAAAACTGTCACACGTCCCACTGTTCGCTGGGACCACTGGCAACTTACATGGAATAGGGCCGCGGGGTAGGAGAAAGGGGCACAGGTGGGTCTGAAGGCAAAAGGGAGACTCTACACATGCAGAACAAGTCAGTTGGGGGGAGGGCTCTCTGCGGGTCACTACGGTATGCATCGCACCCCTGCACATGCTACATGAGGCTGAGTCCCTTGGTACAATCACATATAAATACGATTCGGCCACCTTGAGTTCTCCCAGGGCGAGAGAGGGATGGCAACAAGAGGCAGATCACAGAATACCAGAGAACATCTGGTCCAGACCCTTAGTCTTACCGATGGGGAAAGCAAGACGTAGAGAAATGAAGGGTCTTGCCAAGAGACACACAGTTCATGGTAGTCGGTATTAGAACTCCATGTTCCCTTTCGATATGAACGAGAAGAGAACGAGATGGACAAGGAATTGACGGGTCCAGGGCATAGAGCCGGGGCTCTGACTGCACTTTTACTGTCTTTTGGGAAGAGTGCCTATGTGGTCTTAAGGCCTTCCTGGGTGTCTCCTGAACTCTCAAGAACCAGGGGTCTTCTGGGTCTTTTCGGGGTCTCTGTGGCTCTGAGAGATCCAAAGAAACGGAGAGCTGGGCCAGCTGGCCAGGACAGAAGATAATGGCCTCCTAACTGCTTCCCAACAATCCTAAAAGAGTCATAAGCTCAGAATACAACTGTAGCCACCTTGGCCTTGGACACCAGTGCTTAACTGGGGGCAGAAAGAGGAATCATGGAACCGGATTCTGCCGAAGGCTGAAAACCGCAATAGAAGTTTCCAAAGCACACTCCCTTTTCTATCTAGCTTAAAGTAGGTAACCAATAAATACCTGAATGAATCAGAGAATAAATGAATACAAGGAGACAATGATTGTTTGGTTCCATGAGAGACACTGGTTCTGTTCAAGAGCCTTACTGAGGGCATTTCTGGGGTGCACTTTCTTGTGCCGCTCTGCTGGAACTATGCAGGCATTACCTTGTGCCCCTGGCAAATGAAACAGAGGAGAGTCAGTGCAGATTTGGAGAATTAAATTAAATAATATGATCTGTCTAATGGGTAGGGATCTGGAGAAAAGGCAGAAAGCCATCCCTAAAGCAACTGTTTTCTTTCACTTCATTCTCCTCTGAGGTTCACGAACATAGTACACCAGATCCCGGAGCAATGAAGAGAGAACAGCCGACGCATCTCAACACATGCAACTGAGGTGGTTCAAGCAACCTCTCTCACCATCCTGACCCCTCCCAGCAGTCACTTCTTAGACAGTGAGGCAGCAGTCGACTGTGACAGTGAGATCTGACTGCACTTCTCGAAGATGGCCTCCGCTGAGAGTTTAGGCAGCCCCTGATCCAGGGGGCACTCATCCACCAAGCTGTTCATGGGCGTGGGTGGCAGTGGAGGCTCCTCCTCATCTTGACTCAGTCCAGGAACCAGGGAGTTCCCTGCCCTGTCCAATTCCTTGTCCGCCTGCTCCCTGCACACACCCTCTGTCTCAGGCTGCCCTGAAGGGATCTTCATGGAGTCAAAATATGCTGACAGGGCTTCCTGGAGCAGAGGCAGAAGTTTCTTCCGAGATACCTGGGTGTTGCCCTGAAGATAGGCTTGGAGGTTAGGGTGGGTGCTTGGGGCAGGGGTCAGCTTCAGGGACGGAGAGTGGGAGCGTTCCAGAACTTCACAGATCTAAAGAGGAGACAAGATGGGGAGGTGGTACATAAGGTGGTGAAGCAAACAGCTGGGGTATCCTAAGTTGGAGACTTCTCTTAAACATTTTAATTAAATCATCCAGAGTTCAGTATCACTGCTAATACATGTGGTATTTAGAAACAGAAGAAACATCTGGTGTTTATTTTTAAGACAGAGAGACAGACTGTGAGCGGGGGAGAGGCAGAGAGAGAGGGAGACATAGAACCCAAAGCAGGCTCCAGGCTCTGAGCTGTCAGCACAGAGCCCAATGCAGGGCTCGAACTTCTGAACCATGAAATCATGACCTGAGCCAAAGTCAGACGCTTAACCAACCGAGACACCCAGGCGCCCCAAAAGCATTTGAGATCATATATTTAATTTTAGTAAACCCAAGCCTGGAGAGATTAAGCATCTTGAGCTAAATGACATAGATGATGGGAGTCTGAACCAGAACCCAGGACCCCCTGACTTACTGTTGTTTCTAAGTGTATTTCTGGGCTCAAAAACTTGAACTGTATCCTTAGCTAGAATGGGACAAGCATGTAGATTCAGGTCAGGGGCAAGACAGAGGCAGAAAGAACGAACTGATCAAAGTGGGGGTAGGAGGTACGCCAGGCGTGGTGGCGAGTCTGACCACTTCCAAATATTCCCTCATTTAATTGTCACAACTACCTTCTAAGATTTGGATTAGTATTACTTTCATTTACAGGTAGGGAAACAGAGGCTTAGGCTACGTAACTTGCCTAAGGTTATAGTCTGAATGAAGCAAAACTGACACTCGAACCCAGGTCGGCCACCAAAGCCAGGATTCTAAACCGCTCTCTTACATCAGCTCTGACACAGGAAGAGAGGAGACGGCAGGGCGCACTGTGAAGAGAGGATACCCATTTCCCAGCACAGAGCAGCCAGGCCAGCGGGGGAGCCCTCTGTTAGGTGCAGAGCTTCAGAGGGGTGTGGTGGGGAGAAGGCGGGGACACTGAGGAAGGTGGGAGAGACACTTCCTATGGCCAAAGCACCCTTTCCTTCTTGACATGAGTAGTGAGAGCCGCCATTTACTCCGTGTGCCCGGCAACATACTTTACATACGATATTATGTTTAATGATCACATCAGACTAATCAGTGGGTGATATTATGCCACATACAGATTCAGAAGTCAACCGATCTGCCTGAGCTCAAAGAGCGGGTAGGTGGCAAATCTGGGACAGGAAATGTGTCCATCTGCCTTTTAAAACTGTCGTTCTGGCTCAGTCAGTTGAGCATCCGACTTCAGCTCAGGTCATGATCTCATGTTCGTGGGTTCAAGCCCTCTGTCAGGCTCTGTGGTGACAGAGCCTTGCCCACTTCTTCCCCTTTCTTTTCCTCTGTTGGTTACTGGGCAATTAGCCCAGGGAAGAAGCTGCTTACACTCTCTCAAAAAATGAAATGTTAAAAAACAGAACAACTGTGGTTCTTTCCACAGTGCCAGACCAGCTTCCACTGAATGAAATTGCATTTGCTTCCTGGAAGAGAGGAAAGGGTGGCACACCTTCTCTGGATGCAGCAGATTATCAGGCTGTATGCAGACCAGTCTTTAGCAGCCTTCACAAAGCCCAAGAAATCCGAAAAGTCCCTGGACTGACTCACGTCCACTTTCTTTAAAAATTTTTTAATGTTTACTTTGGAGAGAGAGAGACCATGTTTGAGGAGGGGAGGGGCAGAGAGAGAGGGAGACACAGAATCGGAAGCAGGCTCCAGGCTCTGAGCTGTCACAGAGCCCAACGCAGAGCTCGAACCCACAAACCACGATCATGACCTGAGCCTAAGTCAGATGCTCTACTGACTGAGCCACCCAGGTGCCGCTCACGCCCACTTTTAAATTCTTCTTCCCTGGGCTAATTGCCCAGTAACCAACAGAGAAAAGAAAGGGGAAGAAGTGGGAAAGGTGGCCAAACAGATCGGGAAGGAACACCTGCGCTCCGATCCCTTCTCTCCAGAATTAGCAGTAGACAGTCACTCATCCCTACGTGGTTATATAGTAGAAAAGGCTTCTCTTGTGTTTCCCATTTCCAAGGCCACAGGGTAAAAAGAAAGGAACTGATTTTCTGGGGTGAAGAATTAAAGATCAGGCTAAGAATCGAGTTTGAACTCCAGATTTATAACACTGCCTTTTAATCTGATTTCAAGGTCCTAAGTAGGAACTGTGTCTCTAATTCCCTTTGAATCTCTCTTAACAGAATGATTAAGGATATTCACATATAGAGAGAATGGGGAAAAGCAGGGAGGGAGGATTCTGGAAGGAGGTCAGGGGACTTCTGTGTCAGTGTAAGAACCAAGGAGAGGTTTCGCAGCACCGGGCGGTGCTTACAGGCCGAGCTCTGTAGGGACCTTGGGCTGCAAAGGGTCAGAGACTCACCATCATCCGGAGCGCCACATGGGGACAGAAAATAGCCAGCTGCCGCACTGGCTCGTTGTGAGTGTTGAAAAAGATCGTCATGGTGACCAGGACATCACAGTTGTGCGCCTGGCAGAAAGCATGGAGATCGGCGATGAGGCCAGGCCTCTGCAGAAAGGCCTGAAAAACAAGAAATGGGGCAGTGAAAAGGGCTACAGCGGGACCTTCCTTGTCACCAGTAACAAAAATGTTCACGAAGCTTTCCATGTTAACCTGGGTCTTGCACTCCGGAAAAAAGGTATCTAATATTTACTCTGGTTCTCTGTGTGCTGGGAAGCAGCGTGTAGTATGGGGAGAATATAGGGGTTCAGACAGAACTCGTTTGGAAATCAGACCTAACAGGTAACTATTAGCTATATCATCAAGGAGTTGTATCAACCTCCCCGGACTTAAGTTTGAGGATAAAACATTTACCAAGTGCCTGTTTTAAGAATTAAAACACGATCATGTACGTAACATGCCCGGCACGTGCAACACTCTCCTGCTCCTGCCATCGAATAAGCAAGGTCTTGGCCTCCTAGGTATTTTCATTCTAACAGAACAGCGGGGCACACAAGTCACAGACACGGGCCAAGTGCATCCTCGGCTCTTCATTCTGCCAATCTCTGCTCTCCTCCACCGTCTCACGCGGCGTTTCCTCTGCTGACTACTTACTACCAGCTCCCCCAGATCCGGGCTTTTCCTGTCCTTGGTATTTCTCATGTGCCAATTTTTTTTTAATTTTTTAATTTTTTTAAATGTTTTATTTATTTTTGAGAGAGAGAGACAGCGTGAGCAGGGAAGGGTCAGAGAGACAGGGATACACAGAATATGAAGACAGTCTCCAGGCTCTGAGCTAGCTGTCAGCACAGAGCCCGATGCGGGGCTTGAACCCATGAACCATGAGATCGTGACCGGAGCAGAAGTCGGACGCTTAACCGACTGAGCCACCCAGGTGCCCCTCTCATGTGCCAATTAGTACTATGTCAATTGATGCTACTTGGCAAGCCTTTTCTGCTCTTATGTTTGTTTCCTGAACGAGGAAGCAAGGGAAGAGACCAGGCCATTTTGTTTCATTAAAATTATTTAGTATTTTTACACAGTAAAAATTTAGTAGAAAGCCGTGCAGACGATGGAGGAATGTGTTCAGATCCAGGTGCCGAGTGACTTAAATCAGTATGATATGGAACCGGGTAGTACCATACCGTTACCAAAGTTACACTCATTCACCCATTCAGCAAAACCTCCCCAGTACCATGTGCCCAGGCACTGCCAAAGGTGCCAATACAGAAGAAACAGGGCCCCAGTTCTGGCGGAGCTGATAAACTAGCAGAGGAATGTAGACAATAAGCAAGGAAACCACAAAATTGACCACTCGGTCCATTACCAGCTAAGAATAAAACAACATTTAAAATTTTTTAGAGATTTTTGAGCACAGAGGATATTATGTTAGTAACAGGGGTCAAGAAAAAACTCTTAAAAGAGGAGACATCTGAACTAGACCTGACTGACAAAAAAGAGCCAGCTCTGCAAAGGGGAAAGCCAAGTGCAAAGGCCCTGAGGGGTGGGAATGAGCTTAATGGATCCCACAAACAGAAAGAAAATGAGTGTGACTATAGCACTGTGAGTACAGGAGTGGGGCTGGAAGGAGATGAGATGAGATGAGGTGAGAGAGAGAGAGAGAGAGAGAGAGAGAGAGAGAGAGAGGCAAGGCCAGATCAAGGAGGGCCCTGTAAACCACAGTAGGGCTGTTAGATTCTTTGTTGTTGTTGTTGTTGTTGTTTTAAGTTTCATTTAAGTAATCTCTACTCTCAACATGGGGCTTGAACCCACGACCCTGAGATCAGGAGTTGCATGCTCCTCTGACTGAGCCAGCCAGGTGCCCCCGGGGCCTTTAGATTCTATCAGGAGCGCAATGAAAAGGCAGCAAAGGAAGGGAGCTGATGTGATCAGACTTACATCTGTTTTGTTTTGTTTTCTCAGACTGACACCTTGTAAAGAAATCACTCTGGCTGCTATGGGGAGAATGGTTTGCAGGGGTGCAAAAGCGGAGGCAGGAAACCAGTATGCAGGCTATAGTGGTAGTGCAGGGAGAGGTGACGGACTGTGGGAGTGACAGCAGGCATGGGGAAAGGTACATGGGTACAAGATTTATTTTGGAGGGCAGCCAGCAATGAGGGGCAAGGTTACATACATAACTGAAGATGTTCTCTCCCCACCCACACCCTGCTCTTACCTCCAAATCCATATATACTGCACTAATGGCCATCTTAATGCCTTGTCTGGAGATGGTCTTCTGGTCCTTTCTCAGCATTTGCTCAGTGGTCAGTCCTGGACAGTGAATGTGAGACCAGGGATCAAACAAGAGAGCCCAGGGTCCCCAGACCAGGAAGGTGACGACACCAAGATGGGTCAAAGGTGAGGACAAATACAGCCTCTCCTTGGGCCAGCGAATAGGGCAGATAACTAAGACGGTAATTATATACTAAAAAGATTCTTTTAAATAACTTTGTAAATAACTGAGTCACATCCGTTGCCTCTAGAGCAAAGGACCACAGAGAGGATAGAAGAAAGAAGAGACACTTTTGCCATGTCCCCTTCTGTGTTAACTTTCTATAAGTACGTGTGGTCCTTTTTTTTTTTTTTTAATGTCAACAGTTAGTATCTGGGTAAAAAACTATGGAGGTTTTTTTGTTCTCTTCCCTTGTCCTTTGTATATTCACCCTAAATGTTTCTTCTGCTTCCCTAAACAAATATCTAGATCTCACCCAGATAATTTAGCATTCCCTCAGCAGATCTTACTTATATGTCGGTATTTTCTGATTAGCCCAGAAACCTCTGACGCTCCTAATATATTCCTCCTCCTCCTGCCCAGTAGCCAGGATAGTAAATCGGTTGATTAGTTCACGATCAGACTCCCATACTCCCTGGGCCCTCTCTGCTTCAATCATTATGCATGCTCTGAAAACCGTTTCCCTGGGTGCAGGCATACAACAAACAAGTCCTGTCCATCTGTGTTCTCATGTGGGAGGGAGAGAAGTCAGTTTACCGTTTCACACCTGATACGTCAAACTTTGCCTTTTGTAGAGAATCAAAGATGTCCTCTCTCTTGGGCAGGTCTGGGAAGAGGGCCTCCAGCTTCTCCACGTATCTGTTGTCCTTTGCGGTTGCCTTTCCAATTTTCGGGTCCATGTTGACACAGTCCAGGATGATTGTTCCTGGGGGGACGGGAGGCAGGACTCAAATCCCATGGCCTCCCAATCACAACCGCTAGGATACACACCCAACCCTCAAACCAGACGGACACGACACAGGGAAGAGCGTGTGGCAAACTCACTGACAACGAAACGAGAAACTGGGGCTCCGACCTGAATAGGACCTATCCCAAATCCAAACTAAAATGCAGGCAGGCAGAAAGGGTGCCTGGGCACCCCAATCCTCAGAGATCTTGGAACCGAGTCAGAGAGAGATGACCTCCCTTCTGTAGCCAAATTCCATTAGAGAAACTGAGACGTTGGAAGAGAAGGTCTAGTTCAATTCTCCGTCTCTGTCTCTGTCTCTGTCTCTCTCTCTCTCTCTTTTTTTTAAACAAACGGAGAAAATGAGAACAAGAAGGGTTAAGAAAGCTGCTCAAGGTCACACAGCCACCACAGGCAGCTTCTCGGTCCTTCGTCCTGCGCTCCCTTTCGCTTTCGCTACAGCCTTCTCATGCCTAATTGCCCCCTGAAAGGACCCAGCCTTTGCTATGCGCTGGATAGCTTGGAAAGGGTATGCGATTAAGCTAGAAGAGGCTAGACTTTTCCACTCTCCCTTCTCTGGGGCGGATATGGAGGAACTAACCCGAAGGCCACCCCCCTCACCGTGCAGAAGGGCTGCAGTTTGCCTGTCCAGGATCTCTGGTGCCCCCTGCAGGATCCTCTCGGTCACCAGGGTAGCGCAGGAGCCCACCAGCTCCACTGAAACATGGCAGGGGGGGCAGTGTTTTTGCTCGATGGGCCGATGGTCCAGCACCTCTGCCACTGCCTCCTCGAGGGCTGCGTCACTTCTGCGGGGGAGAGTGGGTGTGGGGACAAGAGAAAGAAAGAGAGCTGGGGGGACTACAGCTGCTTCGAACCAAATCTCCGCCTCACCCACGGAGGAAAATGCACATCTTAGGCGAACACTTAGAACTGCCGTCATGTCTACCTCTGTCTCACTGCTCTCAACTCTCCTCTTTCATGCGAGAACTGAAGTCATCTTTAAATAGGACATAAATGGGAAGAAATAGTATATAAGTGGACTTGGTGAAGTATCAGCGACAAGGATCTTAGCCACGTATTTGATCTCCTTAGGAGCTGCCTTTCCAACCGCCACCCTTGGCGCGCAGTATTTCAATCTCTCCGGTCACTCAGTCCACTTACTGCCCAGATTCCACACAGTGCACCAGCTCCTATGGCTTCTATCTGCAACCCTATCCATCCCCTCCTTTCCAATCCTCTGCTATTGCCTTATTCTAAGCCCTCAGTATCTCTCACCTAGATAATTCCGACAATTTCCTAACCAAACACCTACTTCCGGTCTCAGGCCCTCCCAAGCTATCGTCTGCGAGGCTTCTGAGGGATCATTTGGAAAAGGCAAACTTGATTCTGTTAGGATCTGGATTAAATATAATTCACAGTCATCCCCCACTACCCTGACATCAAGTCTCATCTCTTTGGCAAGGCCTACAGGTGTCCACAGTCTGGCCCCCACCTACCTCCCTAGCCTTACCTCTTCCTATGTCCTACTTCCGGGTCACATTTTATGCTCCAGCCATGCCAAACAAATTCCAGTGCTCCCAAGTCACCATGCCGTTTCACGCCTGCCTGCCTGCCTTTGCTTATGTGAACTCCTCTGCTCTTCCTGAGTACCTTACCTGCCCCTTGCAGGGACAAACACGCAAGGGTGAGATCAAGGGTCAACTCTCTTAGAACCCCTTCCTCGTACTTCCACTCCCCTCTCGTGTATTTCACCACTCCATCCTCTCCACACCTATTTGTCCTCTAGGGTGTCAGTTATCGCACACCTCTAACACCCATCACAATGACACTAATGAGATATTTTCTCATGTAGGAAATAATTTTGCTTTTTTTTAAGTTTGATTTATTTATTTTGAGAGAGAGAGGCGGAAGTGGCGGGGGGAAGAGAGAGACAGGGAGAGGGAGAATCCCAAGCAGGCTCCACGCTGCTCGGCACGAAGTCTGATACGGGGCTAGAACTCACGAACTGTGAGACCATGACCTAAGCTGAAAACCGAGAGTCAGATGCTTACTCGACTAAGCCACGCAAGTGCCCCCAAAAATAATTTGGTTTTTAAAAATGAAAAGGAGTTGGGGCGCCTGGGTGGCTCAGTTGGTTAAGCATCGGACTTCGGCTCAGGTCATGATCTCACAGTTCGTGAATTTAAACCCTCCACTGGGCTCCCTGCGGTCAGAACAGAGCCTGCTTCAGATCCTCTGTCCCCCTCTCCCTCCCTCTCTCTGCCCGCTCCTGCACACATGCTCTCATCTCAAAAATAAATTCTAAAAAAAAAAAAAAGAGTCGCAACCACTATTCAAAGGCTTCTATTAAAGTGAATCTGCCACAAAATAATGATACTAAGTTATCTTTTAGTGTGACTTCTCTCTGTTTCTATTTCTTTTTGTTACTTGCATAACTGGAGAACTGACAATATTTTCTGTTGATTTTCTCTATCTGATATGACCCAGCAATTGCAATTAGCCTGTGAGATCCCCGAAAGCAGAAATTCTGTCTTCCTCTCTTTATTTCTTACTCATCAGAGTTCCACATGGTGCATGATAAGTATTCGCTTCACTTCCTTCCACTTACTTGGGTAAGACATGATGGTCAACAAGGATAAGGGTGAGCTGGCCAGCCTGGTACAAGGCATGGAGGTCAATTTCATCCCGGAAAATCAAGAGGGACTCTGGAATGTTAATCTTCTGAAGGAAGAAGACGTTGTCGCCTCGTAGAGGTAGCTCGGAACGTTTTATATTTAAAACTGGCACAAAGGCTTCCTCGGTCTCTGTTGTCTGGATGAGGAAAGCGAGAAGAACACATGGCGGCGTTTTGGCATAGACAGGAAAAGTGACAAGATGACTGGAACCAGAGGAGATAGGATCTTGGGGCAGTAACTGCCTTTCTCAAAGCCACAATTACCCAGTTGATAAAAATAAAAGGACAACTCTTGCCCTCTCTCCTTCTAAGTACACGTGAAGGTCAACAAGACAGCTCATGGAAAAGACCTAGTTCTAGATGCTGCAGAGAAGGAATTATTAATTCTCCAGAGCTGACCTGGGCATGAGATCACTGGTACCCAGAAGAACTCGATAATAAACTGCTTGAATTTGCCTTATGCGTTACAAATTCTTCCACAAACATCTACTCCTGTGATCCTCCCAGGAGCACTGCAAAATAGCATCCTTTCGGATGTCATAGATTGTGACCCGAGGCTCGGTAAAGTTGAGGGATTTAACAGACCCAAGAGTAAATGGTGTTGAGTAGCAGAGCTGGGTCTTGGATCCAGATCTTTTCACTCTAAGGGGCTCTGCTGCTAAGTACTCACCTTCGCCAGGTAAAAAGCCAGGGCAAGAGCTGACACCATGGAGTCCAAGTCACAGGCTTCATTGCCCAGCACGACATGTAGCGGCCGGGACCCCTGCTGAGGAAGGAGAGCGGGACACTAGTGGATGCTCCTCAGTCCGTTCCCACTGCCCGTCTCCCTGAGCAGGGCTTCGCACACATCCTCTCATTGACCCTCAACCAGGAGGTAGGTCAGATAATCTCACGAGTCCTCATTTCATGGATGAGGATATCAGCAGAGAGGCCACCTGTGTTTACCCAAGTTTACCCATTCCGCGTATATCCAGGAAGTAGAAAAGGGCCCTTTCTTCTACTACACTGCCTGCTTGATTGTTAACTTAAAGAACAACAGCAGTAAAGAATCCTCTAACTTCTTATGCTTCCTGGGGCACCGGAGAAATCAAAGGTAGAGCAGTTGGGACAGGTGATCTATTGAGGCTGCATCAACCCCAGTTTGTGTCCTCCCCCAACCCTATTTTCAAAATAGGGAAAAACATCCTTCCACTTCTAAATCATAAGAGGCGAAGAGCTTTTGAAAAGAAAGGTAAAATAAAATCTAGTCCGTGATCCAGTTATCCAGTCCATGAAAACTCCCCCAACTCGGAGGAGCCTCAGTGGTAACCAGACAGAAGCGACATGCACTATTCAAGGCACAGACAATTTTCCTGGCAGGTTCCGATAAAAGCAGGAATAGTTGCCGCTGCCGGACTTTTAGTTTTATTTATTATTCTCTATTATTATTATTTTTTAAAGTAGTCTCTATGCCCAACGTGGGGCTCGAACTCACGAGCCCGAGACCAGGAGTTGCATGCTCTACCGACTGAGACACCCAGGTGCCCTGAAATTAAAAAAAAATTTTTAATGTTTATTTATTTTTGAGAGAGAGAGACAGAGCGTGAGCAGGGGAGAGGCAGGAGAGAGAGGGAGACAGAGAATCCGAAGCAGGCTCCTGGCTCTGAGCTGTCAGCACAGAGCCTGACGTGAGGCTCGAACTCACGAACCGTGGGATCATGACCCGAACCGAGGCCAGAAGCTTAACCGACTGAGCCACCCAGATGCTCCCAGGAACTTTTATTTTTAAAGCCTTGAGAAGTGTAACTGCCGATGAGAATGGAGAGGGGAGGAATATCTGTTATCATTAACCTGTTCCCTTGCACCCCCCTCGCTATCAGAGTCTTAAACAACAACCCGAAGAGGTAGATACTTCAATAATTATGTCCGTGGCTCAGTTTAGGGCACAAGAATTCTCTCTCACCAATTTACTTTGGAACTTCTATCTCAGCCTGCTTCTGAGAGAGGAAGGGATAAGGACAAGATGAGACACACCGGTGACAGCAGAGGTTCCTAATTTCAGCACTAGTGGCTTTTGGGCCTGGGTCATTCTTTGTTGTAGGGGCTGTGCTGTGTGTGGGAGAAGTTTGGCAGCATCCCCAGACAACCCACAAGATGCCAGGAGCACCCCCAGTCATGACAATCAAACATGTCTCCAGATTTACCAAATATTCCCGGGCGGCGGGGCGCCAGCATCACTCCCAGTTGAAAACTACTGGGTTACAGATAGGTAAAAATCCGAACACTCTGACTTCTTCAATCAGGGAAGATTTACTAGATGTAAGAGTTTAGAAAAGTCGGAAAGGGGTTCAGGGGAACAAAACATAGCAAGCAATAGTTATCAAGTAATGTAACTATAGGAAGAAAGGGGATCATCTAACCTGTTTGGCTGGTACCCTCCCTCCCCCAGAAAGCTACAGCCGGAAAGGTACAATTTTAGAGGACGTTTGGTGGCATAAATTGCCCTACCCAGTAACTAAACAGGTTTTTTTTTCCCCTTAAGTTTTATTTATTTAAATAATCTCTATACCCAACATGGGGCTCGAATGCACAACCTGGAGATCAAGAATCAGATGACCTTCCAACTGAGCCAGCCAGGTGCCTCAGGTTTTTTGTTTTGCTTAATTTTAAGTTTATTTACTTATTTTGAGAGAGAGCATGAGCAGGGGAGGGGCAGAGAGAGAGAGACAGAGAGAGAAAGACCCAAGCAGGCTCTGCACTGTCAGCGCAGAGCACGACACAGGGCTCAAACTCATGAAGTGTGAGATCATAACCTGAACCAAAACTTAAGAGTCGGATGCTTGACCGACTGAGCCACCCAGGCGCCCCCCCCAACCCTAGTGTTTGTTTTCAAACTACTTTTCCCCCCACGTCTCCTACTCCCTCCCTCAGAGAAGTACAGAAGGCAGAGGTTTTGCACAAAGGACCTCTGGGGAAAGTGTGCCCATAGGTCCTCCCCTGCACCCACGTCTCTAAGCCTCAAGCGGGTGGCGGCCCAGACCCACTCACACTGAACAGCCCGGGAGAGGGGAGATTCTTTGCGGTACTAAACTCTTCTCCTGCCTAAGAGGAGAATTCAGTCCTACAGTAACTCCCCTAACTTGCAACTGCTCCTTCTGACACCAGAGACCGCTCCCGTTTCCCGGATACCAAGAACCGCCCAGATGGCCGTGGACCAGAGTGACGACAAAGGTAAGTGGCCGCAGGGATACCTTGCTCACTGAAGCAGTGCGGGGGGCACCGTGTTCCCTAGAAAGGGACCTGTATAAACACGAGCGGCCACACGGCCCCGACTCTAATGGGAAAACGTAAGAGGAACAGAGACAAGGCAGAGCGAGGGGGACAGACCTACTGCCGGGCCCTCTGGCAGACTTTCCAACACTCACTCGCACCAGTGCTGCTCCAGCTGGGGGGGGACGGGTGACAGCCCCCACGGGGGGGGGGGACGCAGGGGAGGCACCACGTACAACTCTGTGACTCTGAGGGGAGATGCGGTCCAGACGAAGGTGCGTGACTAGCCCCTTGTGCTTGTTCAAGCCAAGACGGCAGCCGAAAGGAATGAGTATCCGAGGAATCCTCTGGGCTTTCAGCGAACCTTGGAGGAGGCCTGAGCAGGGGCTGTGGTGGCACTCGCCTCCCCGGTCACCGTCCACCATCACCCCAGCCCGTCCGGTCTCCTCACCACCCACGACGCCTTTAAGCGGCAGGACTGTCACCGGGAGAGACCACAGACTAGGGTTGAATCCCGGCCGTGCTTCTGACCTGTTAGGGGACGTGGGCCTCTCCGAGCCTCGCTGTTCGTCTGAAAGATGACAACCGTGTAACCGATTTCCTGCAGTTGTTCTGAGGCTTAAATGAGATCGCCCGTAAGTGCCTACTCTGTGGCGGGAAGGATGCGCCGCCTTCTGTCTTCTCCTCTCTCTGCCCATCCCTGCCCCTCCGTGCCACCCGAAGGCCCTGTCTCTGTGACGCCCTCCCTGGCCACCCAGCGTGAGCGATCCTCTTCCCCGGGGCCTCCAGCTTCCGGCACCCGTGGCCCTCACGTGGCACTGCTACCCTAAGGAACTCGCCCTCTTTTCCTGGGCGTGGATCGGAACCTTTCACATAGGTTGCGACTGGGGCGACCATATCCAGATGGGGACACTTGGGAGAATGAAAAGGGCAGCAATAAAGGGTTATGTCTGAATAAACCAAAACTGTGCTGGGCTGCCCAACTTACAAGCCACCCCTCTCCTCTTCACTTAAAATGTGTGCATCTCGTAACCCCCCCCCCCACTCCATCCCCCAGAGCCGAGAGCAAAGCCAAACCGCCTCGGTTTTCTGACCTTCAGAGGAAGAGTTGAGGGCAGATCCGGCTATACTTAGAGCAGGAGGAAACCTGAGCTGCGAGAGGGAAGAAGTGCAATCTAAGAGCCCCAAGTCAATATATACAAACTTCTCTTTTCTTAAACAAACAAACAAAACCACCCAAACCCATGAGTGACAATGGCTGTGTCCTGATGAGTGGCCTCGTGCGGGGAGAAAGGATGGGCTCCAGGGCTGGCAAAGTCAACCACTTCCCTTCTGAGGCTGAACATGGTCTGATGCCTAGTCTACAAAATAGTTAATGAGGGAGGGGGAAAAAGGGCCAGGGAGCCAGGGATAGAGAAGCGAAGCTACAGATCCTGAGGAAAGGACTGTGAGGCCTGGAGGGTAGCCGGCCACTCCGGACCACTGCCGTACGCGTAAGGGGTCGTCCGCAGATGACTACCTACACGGGAATGCAGTGCCACCGTGAAGCAAAGGTTTTTACGCACTAGAAGTGAAAGATGAGTCACCGCGAATAGGACGTTTGGTGAAACAGGATTGCTTGTAAAGTGGAACATTCAGGGGCGCCTGGGTGGCTCAGTCAGTTAGGCGGCCGACTTCAGATCAGGTCATGATCTCACGGTTTGTGGGTTCGAGCCCCGCGTCGGGCTCTGTGCTGACAGCTCAGAGCCTGGAGCCTGCTTGGGATTCTGTGTCTCCCTCTCTGCCCCTCCCCTGCTCGTAATCTGTCTCTCAAAAAAATAAATAAACGTTAAAAAATTAAAAAAAAAAAA
>CM053570.1:1812634-1851601 GCA_028646485.1 Cryptoprocta ferox
GAGGGTGGATGGAGGGATGGAGGAGAAGGGAAAGTGGGTGATGGGCACTGAGGAGGGCACTTGTTGGGATGAGCACTGGGTGTTGTATGGAAGCCAATTTGACAATAAATTATATTAAAAAAAAAAAAAAAAGGAACATCATAGGGGCGCCTAGGTCGCTCAGTCGGTTAAGTGTCCGGCTTCGGCTCAGGGCATGATCTCACGGTTCGTGGGTTCGAGCCCCGCATCGGGCTCTGTGCTGGCAGCTCAGAGCCTGGAGCCTGCTTTGGATTCTGTGTCTCCCTCTCTCTCTCTCCCTCCCCCGCTCGCAGTCTGTCTGTCTGTCTCTCTCTCTCAAAAATAAATAAATGTTAAAAATAAATAAAATGGAACGTCCTACTATCGTTGCAGCAGAGGCAGTAGAAAATTTCTCTGGTATCAGGGGCGCCTGGGTGGCTCAGTCAGCTGAGTGCCCGTGAGCACACGACTCTTAATTTCCACTCAGGTCATGATCCCAGGGTCGTGGGATCAAGCCCCACATCAGGCTCCGTGCTGAGTGTGGACCCTCCTTGAGATCTCTTTCTCTCCCTCTCCTTCGGCCCCCTCCCCCACTCCCATGCGCATTCTCTTTCTCTCAAATAAAAAAATATGTTAAAAAACTTTCTCTGGTATCAGATGGCAAAAGTATATCAACAGGGGAATTGGCTGGTTATACGCTGTCTCCATCCTATGTAAAAGTCAAGCATTCACATTTCCCTAAAAGTTATAGCAAAGCTTAACAGAAACACTCAAATTTAATAGTCTGTCTAAATCATGTCTTTCTTTACACAAGAAACCATGGTGTAGCCTCTGGGGAACTGGATGGGGAGGAGATAAATAATCTTTTTCATTTCATATTTTTTCACTGTGTACATTTACTACTTCTATAATTAAAAACAACCTAGTATTTATCTATTCTAAGTTTACTTATTTATTTTGGGAGAGAGAGCACTAGCAGCGGAAGAGCAGAGAAAGAGGGAGAGAGAGAATCCCAAGCAGGCTCTGCTGACCACGCGGGGCCTGATGCAGGGCTCGATCTCACCAACTGTGAAATCATGACCGAAGGTGAAACCGAGAATCGGACGCTGAACTGACTGAGCCACCCGAACACCCCTCTAGTATTTATTTTTACTTTTTTTAACGTAAGTGCTGTGCCCAACGTGGGGCTTGAACTCACGACCCTGAGATCAGGAGTCGCACGCTCTACTAAGCCAGCCAGGCGCCCCTATAATTAAAGGCAGTCTACACTGTTGGCGACCACCTGTGTCCTGCCACCAGTTCCTCCACTAAGATTCCTAGGGTCTGATTTTCTTGTTTCTTCCAGCCCTGGCCAGGCTGTGTCATAATAACTCCTAAGATACAACCTCACCTCCACAAGTTCACAAGTTTGGAAAAAAAAAGATCTAGATCTTTCTTCTTGGGGGAAGAATGCAAGCGGAGAAAAGTCAGGATACCAGCACTACTGGAAAAATCCAGTCTTTCTCAGCTTCCTACTGCTGTAGGAGACACCCTGCTAACCTGGGGGTACTCTGGAGTAAAAATGTCTCAGGACAGAAGCATGCAATGAAAGGCCATTTGGTGACGTTTCAGGTCTAAGGGCTCTTACCAAATGGTGGAAAGGAGACCTGTCATTCGGGTTTTTTGGGGGGAAAAAAATTCCAACTGCTTAGCAATTGGAACAGTACCACAAACATTCCTCATCAGTCCTCCAATGAGCTCCCCATGGTGGAAATCAGAGGTAACCAAACGAATTGGTCCCAAATTGCCCTATGCATTAAATCAACTTTCCCAAGGTTTGCACTTCACAAGGAAAACTTTGGTGCCACCGTATTAAAACTGTCCTCTGCCCCTATACTTCAGGTGAGGACATTCATTTATGCCAGGAGCTGAATCTGCAAAAGGAAATAAAAGGAGACTTTAAGGATTTGTTAAAGACGAGGATGGATCGCCCAAGGGAATTTGCGGAGTTTAAAGATCCTTAAAGAGGAAAGCATAGTCAAGCATCCGCCCAGGTCTCCACACCAGGTCTCCACAGGGGCGGTGTAACTCGGAGCAGGGGGGCCCCGGGACCTCTTGGAGCCTCTCTCCGGTCAGCTTTCTGCTGCTGACCGGGAGCAGCAGCCTAACGCTGCCTGACCAGTCAGCAGGCTGGGAGATTCCGCCAAGCTGGGGGTGCAAAGCACTCAGCAGTCAAGCTTAGAGTTTTGATTGCGAACACACTTCGGGCTTGTCGCTTCCAGGCAGGGATGCTTATGCAATTTACACGTGGGTTAAGGCCAAAGAAGAAAACTGAAGGCAAAGGAATGCAAGTTTGGGGTCAACAACTGATATGCCTGCAGTATTGAGCACGTTTAGCTTAAACACACACACACACACACACACACACACACAAAACACCAGATTGAGAGGAAAACACCATGACCACCTCAAAGCTAGAACGGGTTCGGCCCGCCAGACAGACACAGCCCGTCTGAGGCAATCAGGCTGCGGGCACAGGCTCCCTCGTGGCCGCGGGGCTCACACGGAGGCCCCGTGAGCCGAGAACTGAAAGAGGGGCGGGGAGAAAGGGATCAATACACCTCGCAGGGCACGACTGGCGGCACCACAACCCTTCGCCTTTTGACGAGCTGACCCGGGCGGCAGCGACAGCGAGCAGAGGCTCAGACGCAGCTCCCAGACCCACGATTCCCCCTCCCAGCTTCGCGGAGACCCCAAAGGCAGGACCCCAAAACGGGGAGACAGCGGCATTCCCCAGAGCTAGGCTCTCGTTCCTCACTCCTCCGGCCCCACGGCCGATCTGAGCCCAAGCCCCCTCCCCACAATTCCGTGTTCCCTCCCCACACACCCTCGGGGGCCCCCAGATCCCACATCCTCGTTCTTCCTGGACCTCATACTCCATTCCTCACGGTCACAGACCGGGATCCGTTACCTGCAGAGCGGCTCGACAACCCTGCAGGTAGTCCTCCATGGTGAAGTCCCAGGCTGTGCCACCGCCCCTGGCCGTGGAGAGGTTGCCAAACGAACGCTCCCCGCCCCGGACTCAGGGGCTCGGGGCGAAAGTCAGGAGGCGGGACTCGAACCCGCCACACAGCGCTTCGGCCCCAGCCCCCGGAGGAAGTGCGTAATCCGGCGCTCCTGGAGTCCGACGTCGCCCCGCCCCCAGCGGCGGAGGCGGAGCTCTGCGCCCAGAGACTCACGGGACCCCGTCCCGGCGGGGCGAAGTGGGGCGTGGCGCAGGGCGTGCTGGGAAACGTAGTTCAGAAGCTCCGAAACAGCCCCAAGCCTCGAAGGAAGAATTTTCCGAGATTACTCGTTTGACAGAGAAATGTATATGTGTCCGTGTAACCTATATTTGTGGCATTTGAACTTTGCCTCTCGACTCAGGCTAAGTATAGCATCTTTCCATACGGTACGCCGAGCATCTGGTTGACAAATTATACACGGCAAAAACAGCTCTTCGTCTTCCTTTCTGGGATTCTCCCTTTTAGCAAGCTGACCCTTTGCCACCAGGTTTCTGATTGTCCATGTTATTAAAACAATAGAATAATCTTTGACACCTCTTCTTGATATCTACGGTCTCTTGCCAGCTCCTGCTGCTAAGTCCCTTACAACTTGGTAGCCTGTTTTTTCTAAGCCTCAGCAAACGCCTCCTCCTTTTCCTGGACCCTTGTAACCTGGGTTGTGTTGGTTTTTTTTTTGTTTTTGTTTTTTGTTTTTGCCTCCTGCCTCCCTAATTGTTCAAACAGCCATTTCAGCCTTCAGAGTTGCTTGAAGTTTCATCCTGCCGCAGCCCTGAGAGTCAGGTTAGGAGAGCCCTTCAGAATGTAGAGCTGAGTTCCAACCTCCTTAACTGCCACCTTCCAGCCCCACGGCAGTGCAGAGCACTGCTAATAAACATACTCTCATCATCAAATACCCCTTCCTTTATTGACCCATCCCTTTATTTCTTACCGCCAGCTTTTCCTGCTCCACCCTCCCTGCCCCCCTAGGAGTTGAGAGGAGGTGACTGATAGGAAGCTGAGGCCTGTGCTGGGAAGCAGGACCCGGGCCGGGGGTATCCGATCTCCTGCTGGCTCAGCTAGTTCTCTCCCCGCTGCCTCTCTTCCCGGAGTCCCGAGTCCTCCACACCTTCTGCACCACCAGGGGCACACCCAACCAGTTCCATTTCTAGAAAGGAAAAAAAAAAAAAAAAAAGATACAGTAAGGACTTAGAAAGTGGCAGGATTTTTTAACTTTAAATGAGTAATATGCACATGTTCTGCTCTTTGGCCCTGCGTCTGCAGATCCAGAGCAAAGGCCGGCCATCCCAGGGTGAAAACCCAAATCCACCTGGCAGCTGCTGTCCAGCCCTGCTTCTCCCCACGCTCAGCAAGGGCACTTGCTCTTCCCTGTTCTCACCAGAGAGGCACAAGCGCTCCGTCCCTTCCAGCGGCAGGCGGAGGGAAGAGAAAGGGTCTGTTGTTTTCCTCTCCTTGTTTCTCTCTCCCTCACTGCTGATCACCAGGCTGCTGACCAGGTCAGAAAGCCCTGATGGAAATTCTTCCGTGTCGGGCAAGCCCCTCCTCCTCCAGGGAGCTTGTCCTTGCCTAATATTTTTCTTTGTCCCAATGGGAAAAAGAGAGAGAGAGAAAGAAAAGAGAAAAACCACAAACTTCCTTTGAAAACCACCAGCTCGTGGTCCGGGCCTGGAGCGCACGCCCTAGACCCGGCAACTCAGGAATCCCGAAGAGGCTCCGGGCGACCTGGGAGCACCGCGGCTGCACCCCACCTGCCCCCACCTTCTCTGGTGACCCCAGTCGTGGGCGTGGGTCCGGAAGTGGCCTCCACCAAGCGGGGACCGCCGCTCATAAACCTGTGTAAGCTCTGGCCTTGACAGCTGGGAGGCAGCTGGGACGGTGGCGGCGCCCCCATCGAACTGCCACAGCTGGCCCGTCCTCCTCGGCCCTGGAACAGCACCCACGTCTTTAAGGTAAAAACTTTGTTTTAACCATTGCCTTTACCTCCCCCCCAACCCCCAGTTCTCTGTTTCCTCTCCAGCTCTGGGGAGGTGACATGGACCAGCCCTCCGCTTTGGGTCTCTGCGAGTCTGGATTGTGAGAGCCGGTAAGGCAGGAGGGCGATGTAAAAAAGGCTTGGTCCCTTCGTTTACTTCTTTTAACGAAAACTTCCCCGAGTCTGCTCGCAAGCAAACACACAGGGAGTGATCGTGGCGGTTGACTTCTTCGGGGACAAAATTTTAAACCGGTAGTTGCATGCAGATTTGGGTCAGACTGAGAAAGAGATTGCAGTGGGAAAGTTCCTGGGGGGGGGGGGGATGCATGTGGCTGCAATAAGCCACCCACCCGTTTTATATGCTTCTTGCAACTTTTGGCTATTTACTGCCACTGCGAGGGAGGGGCCAGGGCTATTTTCACTCCCTCACCCACCGCCGGAGGATAATTCCAGCCGGAGAGAATGCGTGGGGCTCAGAAAAGAGGCAAATAATGAAATCCTGATTTGTTTGAGTGCCCTCCCCCTCTGCTTTGCCTGCTCAGACATACTCCGTGCCCACCCCACCAGGAGCTCACCAGGAGCTCACCCCACTTAGCTCACTTAGCTTTGCCCACTTTGTCTGAGACCCGGCTCTGCCCGGTGTCCTGGTTTCCTTTGGCTCATTCCCCTCAGCAGCCGGCTGCCCAACCCCCACTGAATTATTGATCATTTCTGGCATTGGACAGAAAAGATAAGAAACCAACGCTGCTTGTCTCCAAGATCTTTTAACTTCCCCAGGCTCTGGTTTCTGCTTTCAAGGCTCAGCCGAAGTGTCATTTGGGAGGGGAGGGAAAAAAGGAGAGGAGAGAGGAAAAATAGTGGAAGGTGTGCAGGCAATTTTTGCTAGTCGGATTCTAAATTAACACCGTGTAATGAGATGCTGCTAGCATAAATGAGATTTGAATCAGGAGGAGTATCAACTTGGGTGACTCGACTTCTTTCGGTAACTTTTATGTCTTTCTTTCAACTTCATCTCTCAGGCCTTAACCCGGCCCTGAATTCCTGCTGCTTTACAAGAAGGAAGCATAGTCTCAGGTTAGGAGGGAGCTGGGGAAAAGACAAGAGACTTCCAACAAGTCTTAATTTCTCCCTTTTCTTTTTTTTCTCTTTTTTTTCCTTTTTTTAAATTTTTTTATTTTTGAGAGAGAGAGAGAGAGCGTGAGCAGGGGAGGGTCAGAGAGAGAGGGAGACACAGAATCCGAAGACAGGATCCGGGCTCTGAGCTGTCAGCACAGAGCCCGACACGGGGCCCGAACCCATGAACCGTGAATTTCTCCCTTATCTTACCGTGAGTCAGGGGGAGAAGGGAGCTAAGAGATTGAAGAGATTGGTTTTCTAGGGGACAGGGTTTGTGGCTTTTTATTTTTTTTGCTACCCACAGCCTTAATTAAATGTCTGTGCTAGATTTGATGCTTAGTACTGATAGAGAGCAGGTTAGACAGGCCCAGGGTTTATATCTAACACAACCTATGTGGGAATGGACAGAACATGTGCACAGGAAGGCGAATGTAGGGGGAGTATTTCCTTTTTCTTTTAAGTTTAAATTTTTTTAATATTAAATTTTTAATAGTTTATTTATTTTGAGAGAGAGAGTGAGCATGAGTGGGGGAGGAGCAGAGGGAGAGGGAGAGAGACAGACTCTCAAGCAGGACAGACTCCACACTGTCAGCACAGAGCCCGACGCGGGGCTCAAACCCACAAACTGCGAGCTAGTGACCTGAGCTGAGGCTGGACGCTTAACCGACTGAGCCACCCAGGGGCCCCTTTTAATATTTTTTAAAAATGTTTATTTACTTTTGAGAGACAGGGTGAGCATGGGGGAGGGGCGGAGAGAGAGGGGGACACAGAATCCGAGGTGAGGGCTCCAGGCTCTGAGCTGCCAGCACAGAGCCCGATGGGGGGCTCGAACTCTCGGGCCACGAGACCATGACTTCATGACCTGAGCTGAAGTCGAATGCTTAACCGACCGAGCCACCCAGGCGCCCCCTTTAAGTTTTAATTTTAATTCCAATTAGTTACCAGTGTTATATTAGTTTCAGGTGTACAATATAGTGATTCAACCCTTCTATACGTGGCCCTGTGCTCATTACAAGGGAGTATTTCTTAGGTAAGTCAATAAAAAGCATGTTGACGTTCCATAATACATGAAGAGTGGGCAAGAGAGTGTCTCTGGGTTTAGGTGATTGGGGAGCAGAGAGGGACTGGGAAGCTGGCTATGCCAACTACAGCTGTCAAGAGAGTACTGACAGCGTTTGTGGGGGGCACTGGTGTTGTGCCGGAATCTGAAGTTGCCTATCAGAACGGGTCTCTAATTCAAGTCCACCTGGCCCACATTTCACCTCCTGACAAGAAGCCCCTCCCAAACTTTTTTGCTGCGGTTTGAGATTGTGTACAGTTCAGTAGAGTCCTTGGAGGAGAAAGACTTTTTTTTTTTTTTTTAATATTTGCTCCAAATATTTAAAAAATTTTTAATGTTTATTTATTATTGAGACAGAAACAGAGCATGAGTGGGGGAGGGGCAGAGAGAGAGGGAGACGCAGAATCCGAAGCAGGATCCAGGCTCTGAGCTGTCAGCACAGACCCCGACGCGGGGCTTGAACTCACGAACTGTGAGATCATGAGCTGAGCCGAAGTCGGACGCTCAACCAACTGAGCTACCCAGGCGCCCCAAGAAAGACTTCTTTCTCACTGGTGTCTCATCTTTTAGGGCTTGATTCTGTCTGTATCTCCACTTTTCACCCCAAGCACTCTGTGATTGTTACTCTTTTCACCCTTGGGATGAAGCACAGAGAGGTAGCCCTAAGCATATAAGCAGCCTGTGTGTGCTGTAGATCCCCCCCCCCCGCCCCCAACAGCCAGGGGGTGGCGTTTGGTCGGGCAGAGGACTTACCACCATCCTGGCTATGTTGGGGACTACCAACTTCACACCATTACAGGGTGAGCTATAAAGATCACCGTACTAATAACCATTAGTACAGCTGGGCCCTGAACAATGCAGGGGTTAGGGACACTGACCATTCATGCAGTTGAAAATCTGGGGTGCCCCGGTGGCTCAGTAGGTTAGGCGTCATGATCTCACGGTCCATGAGTTCGAGCCCTGCCTCAGGCTCTGTGCTGACAGCTCAGAGCCCGGAGCTGCTTCGGATCCTGTGTCTCCCTCTCTCTCTGCCCCCACCCATGCCCTGTCTCTCAAAAATTAATAAATGTTAAAAAAAAGAAAATCTGTGTATAACTTTTGACTCCCCCAAAACTGAACTAACAGCCAACTGTTGACTGGAAACCTTACCAATAACATAACAGTCAATTGGCACATAGTTTGTATGTTACATGTATTATACACTGTATTTCACAATAAAATAAGCTAAAGAAAAGAAAATGTTATTAAGAAAGTCAAAAAGGGGGTGCCCGGGTGGTTCAGCTGGTTGAGTGTTGGGCTCCTGATTTTGGCTTGGGTCATGGTCTCCCAGTTCGTGGGGTCGGGCCCCGAGCAGGGCTCTCCGCTAGGCACAGGGCCTGCCTGGGGTTCTCTCTCCCTCTCTCCCTGCCCCTCCACCACCCCTCAAAATAAATAAGTAAGTTAAAAAAAACTGTAAGGAATACACCTGAAACTAATGTAAATTGTGTGTCAACTACAACAAAACCAGAAAATCATAAGGAAAATACATTTACTGTACTGTTCACATATTTACTGAAAAAAATCCGCATATGGTGGGCCTGCGCCGTTGAAACCCCGTGCAGTTGAAAACAGTGTTGTTCAAGGCTCAACTGTACAGTTTTAACATTTCTTTCTCCGTCTCTTTCCTTTCTGTCTTTGTCCTTTCACTTTCCCTTTTTCTCCATCCTTTTTCTATTCCTTGTCCTTATCATTTCAGGAAGCCGAACTCCATCCAATGACTTCAATCCCGCCGAAATCCTTCCTCCCAACCTGAAAGCCTTGTATCCTCACTGGTCCCACATGGTCACAGCCAGTTAGAGGTGACAAGAGCTCAGGCCGAGGGCCTTCTGTTTACCCAGCTAAGAAAGACACGTGCTCCCCGTAGCCGGGAGTGACGATACAGATACCGTGCAGCCTTCCACACTATATTCCTTCAACAAGACTTTTCTGGGTCCGTTTGCTTTCCAGCCCAATGACTTCCTCCTTATTGGATTGGTCTCTTTTTCACCTACCAAGCCTAGATTAGGCAGCTCCCTGAGGGCAGGAAAGTCCTTTGGCACCCCTTCGTTGACTCTTCTGACCATGGAACACCATCAGCCTGCCCGTCCAGCCTCCGGCGAGGCCAGGATTGTAGAAGCAGTCAGCCCTGAAAACCTCGAGGTCCTCTCACCACGAGAGGAGCGCCCCCAGCACAAGGACGACGGAGATGCTGACGGGACAGCCAGAGAACAGGAGACAGTCAACCAACCTTCGCTGCTGGCCCAGGGCCAGGATAACCTTGAGTCACCTGCACCTAATGCTAGTTCAAGCCAACTGGGGCCAGCCCAGGGGACACAGCCTGAGGTAGAGACAGAGGGGGCGTGCTCCAGACCCCAGGAGCTCCCCCAACCCCCCAGGGCCCGACAGCCAGAGCTGGATTTCTACTGTGTAAAGTGGATCCCCTGGAAGGGAGAACGGACACCCATCATCACCCAGAGCACCAATGGCCCTTGCCCTCTCCTTGCCATCATGAACATCCTCTTTCTTCAGTGGAAGGTAAGGGAGTCCAGATGGGGGCTTAGAAATTGCTGGGGAGAGTACTTTTCCCTGACCCGTCTCCTCCATCATCCTGATTTCCTCAAACCGGGCAAAACTTTCAAGATTATTCTCTGTATTTCTCCAACTTGAACAAATGAGACGAGATATTCATAAAACCAAGACAAAACAAAACAATTTTCTGTCCTGCTCTTGTATCTTCTACTGTCTGGCAAATGGCAATGTCTCGCAGAACTTCACATGCCTTCCCTCACTCCTTTTTTCCCCCCGCCACGCCCTCCCCTTCCCCCCCCCCCCCGCCCCGTCCTTCTGTGTATCTTTCCTTCAGTGCTCTCGGAAGGAAAATGCACACTTGGCTCACCGTTTGGTCACCCCTTCTGCCTCCAGGTGAAGCTGTCCCCTCAGAAGGAAGTGATCACATCGGATGAGCTCATGGCCCATCTTGGTGAGTGACTGGGCCTTGGGGAGGTTCAAGAGCTCTCCCCTCCGGCAGAAATCCAGAATAGGAAGGGACTGCCCATTTGGGGGCTCAGATGTGGCACCGAAGGTGAAGGTGTACTGGGCTTCTCTACAAGGCTGGAGAATGAAAAGCCAGACTCAAGGTGTCAGGAGCGTGGGATTGTAACCCTCCTTCTGCCCTGGGCTTTCACACATGACCTTGGGTGGGCCCGTCGCCTTTATGAGTCCCTCTCCCTTGGGAAGTGAAAGGTCCGGATTAGATTCTAAGGGTCTTTCGGCTCTGAAAATCTGTGGTCTAAGACCATTCTCTAGGAGAAGAGGAAGTAGCTTTGGGGGAAATTGGGGTGAGCTGATAAGGAGTCCTGTCTTCTAGGAGACTGCCTCCTGTCCATCAAGCCCCAGGAGAAGTCAGAGGGACTTCAGCTGAATTTTCAGCAGGTGAGGCAAAGGTCTGCGGACATAGGAATCTGCAGGTTCGTGAGGGGACACCTAGGCTTCTGCTTCCCAGGAAGGTCCCTTAAACTGTGATTTCTTTGTGGAGAAGGACGGCATATCTTTATCCTAGAAAATACGTTCCTTTATATAAGATAAAGAAGGGTTGAGGCAAAAGAGGAATGAAATGGCCTGTAAGAGAACCAGGGAAGAAAAGCAACAAGATTAATTATTTTATTTCTGGAGCTAGGAGTCGGGGGAGGGGAGGCTAGACTAGCCATTAGTGTCGTCTTGTTTTCTCCCAGCTTTGAGATATAAGTGACATATAGCATTGTGAAAGTTGTTATACATGTTGATGTGACATAGTCCTCATCCTCTTTTCTAACCCCAGAATGTGGACGACGCAATGACAGTGTTGCCTAAATTGGCCACAGGTCTGGACGTCAACGTGCGATTCACAGGGGTCTCTGATTTTGAGTATACTCCTGAGTGCAGTATCTTTGACCTCCTAGGCATCCCTCTGTACCACGGCTGGCTTGTCGATCCACAGGTGAGGGCGAGACGGCCCAGCTCAAGCCGACAGAGGGACAACATGTCGTGGGGTGGGTGTTGGGGAGTTAGGGATTAGATTGGCTTGAGAAGAGGATAGGCTTTAGAAGCTGGACCCGGTGCGGAATTGCTAGAATTTTAACCTTTCTGGGGAGAGGGGTAACATTCAGATGCGGGCAGACCACACGCGCATAGGTCCGTTCTTCGGATACGGAAAATTTCAAGAACCTTTGGTTATAGGGTTGCAATCCTTGTGGGCTTGCTTCATTTCCTTCCTCAAAAGATCTTCATTGTTTCGGTACCACCCCGCCCCGCTGCCCACGCAGAGTCCTGAGGCTGTGAGTGCGGTTGGGAAACTGAGTTACAACCAGCTGGTAGAGAAGATCATCACCTGCAAACACTCTAGCGACACCAACCTTGTGACAGAAGGTGATACCCCTGCCTTCTCTTCTGTGGATCTTATGTGGAGGGAAGGACGGCTGCTTCAGTTTATTGTTCATTGTCTCCCCGCCCGAGTCCCCCTAGAATAAGCAACCCACGAGAGAGAAATCGGGGAACTGTCTGTTGCGTTCAGTACCTAGAGCAGTGCCTGGCACAAGGCTCAGAAATCACCCATTGGGTGAACGGGTATAGCCAGGCTCCGAGGGATTCCAGAAGGTGGGACCATCCTTAGGGCTTTTGACAGGGGCCCTCTGAATGATCCGTCTTCCAGTTGTGGATTGCGGAGTTCAGCCAAGCCTCTTGCCCCCCAATTTTGTGCCCTTCCGGCAGGCCTGATCGCCGAGCAGTTCCTGGAGACCACCGCGGCACAGCTGACCTACCACGGACTGTGTGAGCTCACGGCAGCGGCCAAGGACGGTGAACTTAGCGTCTTTTTCCGAAACAACCACTTTAGCACTATGACAAAGCACAAGGTGATGAGGCTTTGGAGGTGGGGGCTGGGAGGTGGAGTGCTGTCACTCCCTTGGGGCTTTTTTTTTCCAGGCCAGTGTAGACAGGATAGGGTAGGTTGAGTTCAGGTGACAAGCGAGCCCTGGAATCCCTGTGGTTCCCACAGCAAAGGTCTATTCCTCCCCCATGCTGTGTGGCCATTGCAGACTGGCTGCAGTTCTGGCCTACATCATCTTCTCTCTCGGAGGCAGGCCGACAACACAGCTTTAATCTGGGATATGGAATAATCTGGAATGTGAGAGGGAAAAGAGAAAGAGGGACACCACGCACTCGCTTTGGATGCTTCTGCCTAGAGATGACGCGTGTCATGCCTGCTAACAGCTCACTGGCCGGAGCAAGCCATAAGGAATAAGCCTGCCGTCAAGGGGACAGGAAAGCAAAATCCTCCCCCTAGAAGGGAATGCAATTAAACGGAAGAGGGAACGGTCTTTGGCTCTCACAGGATTTATCCCCACAGCCGTCAGGCGAGCCCAGAGAACCATGGGAGGTAGGGTAGGAAGCAGCATCTTGCGTGGGACCCGGAGCCCTGAGGACTCGCTTCTGCCCACAGCGGGGCCCCCGCTTACACCCGGCTGACCGTTTGCTCAGACGTCCCTTCCTCCTCCCCGCGGCCGCGCGTATTTGTAAGAGAAGCTCGTGCTCACACCAGGTGCTTCAGATGGTCTCTGCGTCTCCGGAGACCTCTGGAGTCAGGTGGCCTCCGTGCCACCTATCCCATCAGCGAC
The DNA here is from genome assembly GCA_028646485.1 of Cryptoprocta ferox. Taxonomy (NCBI): domain Eukaryota; kingdom Metazoa; phylum Chordata; class Mammalia; order Carnivora; family Eupleridae; genus Cryptoprocta; species Cryptoprocta ferox. The sequence goes on from CM053570.1 coordinate 1,825,490, forward strand.
CTTTGTCCTCCTTTTTGCAGAGTCACTTGTACCTGCTGGTCACCGACCAGGGCTTCCTGCAGGAGGAGCAGGTGGTGTGGGAGAGCCTGCACAACGTGGATGGGGACAGCTGCTTCTGCGACTCGGACTTCCACCTGAGCCATTCCCCGGGCAAGGGCCCCGGGGCCGGAGGTGGGCGCGGCTCCCCCGAGCAGCAGCGGCAGGTGGACCAGGTGCGTGCGGGGCGCAGGCCTGCTTCAGAGCTTGCCGCCGGCCAGGGGCGTGCGCTTCATCAGCTAGAGACCACGACACATGACACCTGTGCCCCTTTACTGTAACCTTCGGACCAGCCCCGCGCTCGCGGTGTCGCTGCCACACGCAGTGTACTGGGCTGTGTGTTTTGGTCTGGAGGAGGAGCTGGAGAGGTCGAAGGAGGGGAAAAATGGGTTTGGAAACCTAAAGCCAGCCCGGATGTCCCCCAGGCCCCGGCCCGCCTCACCGCTCTCGTTCTCCGGCGTCTCTCTCTAGGATTACCTAATCGCCTTGTCCCTGCAGCAGCCACAAGGCACGCTGGGTCTTAGTGACTTGGAGCTGGCCCAGCAGCTTCAGCAAGAGGAGTACCAGCAGCAGCAAGCCGTGCAGCCGGCGCTGGGGCGGGGCTCCCCGCAGGTGAGAAGTGCTCCCAGGCGCCTCCCCCGCTGGCCCGGAGCTCCGCCCTGCTGGGTGAGCCGAGCTCCCCAGGGGCCTCCCCCGCTGGCCCGGAGCTCCGCCCTGCTGGGTGAGCCGTGCTCCCAGGAGCTCCGCCCCGCTGGGTGAGCCGTGCTCCCCGGGCACCTCCCCCACTGGCCGGGAGCTCCGCCCTGCTGGGTGAGCCGTGCTCCCCAGGGGCCTCCCCCACTGGCCCGGAGCTCCGCCCTGCTGGGTGAGCCGTGCTCCCCGGGCACCTCCTCCACTGGCCGGGAGCTCCGCCCCGCTGGGTGAGCCGTGCTCCCAGGAGCTCCGCCCCGCTGGGTGAGCCGTGCTCCCAGGCGCCTCCCCCACTGGCCCGGAGCTCCGCCCCACTGGGTGAGCCGTGCTCCCAGGAGCTCCGCCCCGCTGGGCGAGTCGTATTCCCCAGGCGCCTCCCCCACTGGCCGGGAGCTCCACCCTGCTCCTCGGGGCCCAGACCCTTGTCATTGCCTTTCCTGCAGTGGTCTCTTCGAGGTGTCTCTCTGCCCTGGGTCCCATCTTACCTTTTTCTCCCCACCGCCCCTCCTGATCCCGCCCCCCGTCCATCTGAGTCTCTGTTCGTGTGCTCTCGGGGCTGCTGGGTGACCCACTGTTAAATCCCATGCAGGGGAGAGGAGCTATGTCCGGACGTCCGGTCGGAGAGCGCCGGCAGAGGCCGAAGCAAGAGTCAGACTGTGTCCTCCTGTAGCTGCGCCCGACGCTGGGACTGCCCTCCCTGCCTCTCCTTCCAGAGGCCGTGGCTCCTCTGCTCGCTCCCCCAGCTCAAGTCCTGAGATAGGCTGGGTAACTTATTTCCGGACGGTCGGGGATCAGAGCAGGCAGTGAACGCCAAGGTCAGACTCGCTAACGTCCTGCCCTCATGTGCTGCCACCTTCTCTGCCTCCCAGTCATCCAGGGGAACGTTGGGGGTGGGGGGGTGGGGGGTGAGGCTTTCTGGTTCCCAGCCCCCCTTCCCCGGAACACTCACACTAATATACGGACTCGGCCTCCAGAGTGAGGGCTCCGTCCAGAACGCCGCTCCCCTACTTCCCACCCCTGACTGGCTGGGTCTCCCTGCTGACCCTGCAGAGCTGTCTCGCATTGTTTCAGGGTTGATTTGGGTTTCTATCTCCATTATTTGTAATGCCTTCCTAGGGGTTTGGAAATAAAACGTCTTTCCTGAGACCTGTTGTTTGCCTTGCCCTGCAGCGGTCGGGTTAAGCGTTTGACCCAGTTAAGGAATGCAAAAAAGGTGGGGGGCGGGTAAAGAGGTGCGGAGGTGGGAGGGGGTGCGGGGAGGGCGTGGTGTGTGCTTTGCTTGTCATTTCTAATAGGGCCAGCAGGGGGAACCAAAGCCCGCTTCTTTTTTTTTTTTTTTTTTAATTGTTTCAGTTGATCAGGTTTTGATAGATCTTCAACGGGAATGGTAATCCTGTTTGGCAGGTGGTTTTCCAAGTCCCTGCTCTGGACAGATGCAATCTGGAGGGTGTGCTCCCTGCTAACCTAAGACTTCCCAGGCAGGGAAGGGCAGCTTGATCAGACGGTTCTCTGCGATTCTGACCATTTCTGACCTCATTCTGGCTCCTGTTTCTGAGTTTCTTCGCCTGAAATTTCCTGGGGAAGAGAGAATAATGGGGGGAAATGGGGACTCTGAGGGGAGGGGCTTATTGCAGCAAGAGAGCCTCAAACAGGATCCCTGTTGAATATGTAAGTGCACATCAAAGGCACCTCCAACATCAAGACCTCCTCCCTGCCCCTGTCCTGCTCCACCCAAACTTCAATCAGGGAACACAAACAACAGTGAAGTTTGCCAAAAGAATTCAAGAATCAGTGAGACGTTGTGGCCAGCGTTCGGGGAGAATGAATAGGCCAGAAACCATGAAAGAGAGGTCTATACCCAAGACAGAGGGCTAGGGCACCCAGATATAGACATCACTTTGAGATGAAGAAACCAAAGGACTCAAAAGAAACTTCAAATTCTAGCCTCAACAAGAAGCTGGAGCAGGTGGTGTTCAGTGCGGGGTTATCCTCTTTGGAGGCCCAGCTGGTCTCCTGCAGAGCCAGCCAAACATGGGGATCTCATATCCTTGAATGTCTGCGGTGGGGCAGGGAGGTCTCAAATGTCTTCAGCCCTGCACAGGGCTAGTAGGGCTGACCGGCAGTCCCCTTTCACTGCGTCCTGCAGACAAGAGAGTCAGGTGTTAGAAAGACCCCCCACCCCCCACCACCATGGCCCAGACACTCTGTTTCCTCCCTTGTGCTGGCCCAGAACTGTCTGATGTCGAGACTTCTGTACTAAATTAACCAAAGACCCATGAGTTCTCCAAGGGCCTGAATACGCTAGGCCGTGTGCCGAGAGGGCAGAGTGGAGGTGAGGGGGTGAGGCTCTGGGGCTCCAGGCTAAGAGCTAGCCACGTCTCACCTGGAGGGAAGAGTAAAGGGACTTCCCGAATTTCTTTTTGAACTCAGCTCGGATGCTTAGAAGGTCAGTCTCGCTTCGAGAGATGAGGATGCGCATCAGGACTTGGTAATTGGGCTCCGTGTCCTGGTAGAGAAGAGAAACAGAAAGGAGAGAGGTTGGTGGTAAGGTTCTGGCAGAGACTGGACGGCATGGTAAATCACCCTGCAACGGGGAAGCGAGGTGCGAGTGCAGGGGAAAGGCGTGTGCACAATCTATCTTTGTCCTCCCTTCTGGAAGGTGATGCCGCAGGAACGAGGAGGCTCCGTGGGAGCAGCTGGCGTAGGTGTCGTTCTGGCCACACACCTTTCCTGGCCAGGTCTCTCGCTTACAGTCTCCTCCCGCTAGAGCTCCGGGGTGGGCAGCTCCAGAGGCACAGACTCAAAAAAAACAAAGATAGGAAGCTGCAGCGGAGGGGGCCAGGGAGAAGACGTGACAGGTCCTGCGGGGCCAGGACTCCGAGGAGCAGGGCCTGACCGCGCGGGTCCTGGTTGAAACGGTTTATCATTCGATTCGTGTGCAGCATTTTCTTCTCTCCCCTTGGAACTGGATTGCTGTGGCAGCCTGGTGACCTAAAGCTTTTTTGCAGCGTTTTACACCCTTGGAAGGATTACTGACTGCATTAGCCGGTTTGCGCTTTTTAATGGGACCCAGGAAGCAACTGAAGAAAGAGTTTGAAACAAGATTGTTTGCAATGATGATTATGCTTTTGTGTTTCGTATTTACCTTGTGTGCTTTGGTGACACAAGAGGGGACTGGCCTTATGATTCTGCGTATTGTAGTGGCATCAACGACCTGGTGTAGCCTGTCGTCTATCCCGTGGCAAGAGATGCAGTATTTAAATGCTGTTCTCTCTCTCAAGTTGAAAATCAGAAACTCTTTGAAAAGAGCATTGGAAAGTTGATGTTCTGTTTTTGGCGGAGTGTGGTTTCCTGATGTAACAACCACTCCCAAAACAATAGCCATGACCAGTGAAGACCATCTTGTGTGCTGGTGAAAACTACATGCTTCATTAAACAGTTACATACTTGCAACATTAAATTCATTATGTGTCATTAACATGCTCTTCCCCCAAATAAGGAGATTTTAATCGTTGCCCGTCGTAAGTGATTTGTAGCTAGTTTTATTAACTTTTTCTAAACAGCATGTAAGATGTGAATATTTAAGGGTAAACCTATGTCAGGAGCTTTTTTGGCTCTTTAAAAATGCCTACATTTTTTAGATATCTTTTTTTAAATTTTTAAAATATTTTTTTGTTAATTTTTTAAATGTCTATTCATTTGTAGAGACGGAGACAGAGCGTGAGTGGGGGAGGGGGAGAGAGAGAGAGAGGGAGACATAGAATCTGAAGCAGGTTCCAGCCTCCACCCTCCACCCTCTGAGTTGTCAGCACAGAGTCCAGCGCAGGGCTTGAACCCACAAATTGTGACATCATGACCTGAGCTTAAGTTGGACACTTAACTGAGCCACCCAGGAGCCCCTATTTTTAAAAAAAATTTTAAGTTTTATTTATTTTGAAAGAGAGAGAGGGAGAGAGAGAGAGAGCATAGGAGGGGCAGAGAGAGAGGGAGAGAGAGAGAATCCCAAGCAGGCTCCACACTGTCAGTGCAGAGCCCCATGTGGGGCTTGAACTCACGAACTTTGAGATCATGACCTGAGCTGAGATCAGGAATTGGACACTTAACCAACTGAGCCACCCAGGCACCCCAATATCTTAAAAAAAAACCTTTAAATGTGAAAATTTTTACTTTAAGCTAAAAATTGCTTATTATATGTAATAAGCATTTGTATTTTATGTACTAAAGTACATATAAAGTAATAAAATCCATATAATAATTGTATTATATGTGATATATGTAATAAAAATAACATATAAATCTTTATAATTGTGAAATAAACCCACACTTGGAAAAATAAAAAATATAAAAATATAAACAGAACGACTTGCTACCTATACAGACTTCCAGCATGAAAGCCAGAAGTTTATAACTTCCAAGTTAGTGAATGTCCAAGGAGGATATACCCAGCCTATCCCCCCAAACGAGTGGCCCCGGGTTCGGATAGGGAGCAGGGTCATGTGACTTCCAGTTCCGATCCTGACCTCCCCGGGCCACCTCACATCCCCGTCTGTATCCATCCGTTTCTCCCAGTTCGACATCCGGCGCTCAGCATCACTGTCTTCCTCCTAAATCTGTACCAAGCCTCCTGCCTTTTGATTAAAGAAGGTAATGGAGGGTTCTGTTTAGAAATAATAGAGGTACGATACAGTATCAAATGTTGACTTATAATTAATTATAATAAATGTGTAACCATGACAGATTTCTAAATAAAAACTGCACTGGTGCTGTCACTATTTCCTATTAGCCCCTTTCCCGGAGTTTCCTGTTACTTGACTCATAAGACCCTTCCCAGAACTGCCTGGCATACTTATGGCATCTACACAGATCATAAGTTCCCATAAAAAAAAAAAAATAGAAAGGAAAAGGAGGAAGTAACAACAGGATGGCATATTTCATCTGGACTCGTGACCTCATTGTCAGTGCACCTAATGGCTACTTTATCTTAAATTTCATGTATCACCAATTTTGCATTGTGATAAAAGATTGTTTTCTTTTCTTTTCTTTTATGTTGATTTATTTATTTTTGAGAGAGAGACAGAGAGAGCACAAGTGGGGGAAGGGGCAGAGAGAGAGAGGGAGACACAGAATCCCAAGCAGGCTCCGAGCTGTCAGCACAGAGCCCGATGCGGGACTTGGACTCACAAGTTGTGAGATCAGGACCTGAACTGAAACTAAGAGTCGGCGCTTAACTGACTAAGCCACGCAGGCGCCCCTGTCATAAATGATTGCTGATTGCTCCCCAGTATCCATTCTTCCCTTCTACCAACTACTATTACTCCTAAGTTGTAGAACTGGGGTGAGTCACTCATTAACTGACTATTCCCATCGGTGTATAAGCACCCTTTCTTGGGTTTTTTGGTAAAACCTACAGTAGACATAATTCTTGCCTAGTTACTTGAGAATGTACTTGGCATCTCATACTTCTCTAGGATCATTTTTTGTTGTTGTTTGTTTTTGAGAGAGAGAGAGCTCAAGCGGGAGAGGGGCAGAGAGGGAGATACAGAATCTGAAGCAGGCTCTAGGCTCCAGGCTGTGCGGTGCTCGAACACACAAAACATGAGATCAGGACCTGAGCCGAAGTCGGACGCTCAACCAACTGAGCCACCCAGGCGCCTACACTTTCTCTAGGATCTTTTAATGCAAATTCATTGTATGGTTCAGATAGGTCCAAATTTTCCCAAATCAGCCTTGACCGAAGGTTGTTTTTCTGAATAAATATTTGTCACGATCTACGTTTTCGCATATTTCTCATAAGAGAAGAAGACAGAAGCATCTGACTGAGTTTTTCCTTTTTAAAAAAAGTTTTCAGAAAAACAGGCCTATATTAGTTTTTGACTTCTACTTCTAAGGGAAACCTGGCATTTACATCCAAGAGTGTGGGTCCTATAATCCAAATACATTACAATCATTTACTGCTAGGATGCAAGTTGAGCCTGACACAGGGCTCGAACCCATAAACCGCGAGATTATGACCTGAGCCACAGCCGGACGCTCAAGTTTGTTTTTATAACAGAAATTTAGACAGATAACCACAGCTCTTCAAACCGGTCTTAGTGTTGGCTCAACATAATAGTATAGACTTTATGGGATAAATAAAATGGAGATCTCCATTGATGATAAAAATAAGAGCATATACATACTGTCTTTTGAATAGCTGTCAACGAGGCACGATGGTTTCTCAAGCAGAACTCAAGAAGCTAAGCCATCTACCAAAATGATAACTGCTTTTATCTTCTCAAAATTTGGGTGAGTTTTTTCTTTATAGGCTTCGGGGGACATTTATACTAATAAATAGGAGACCTAGCTCAGTGAGTAGAATGACTGGATTCTGCTTATGAAATTACTCAAACCAACATCACCAATTTCCGTGTGGATAATATGGAACAAAGTCTGACCAGAGTGGAAAAAGGTGGTCCTGGGTGCTAATAACTCTTAGGGTAGAGCTTATAGTGTAGACCAACGCCTATGGTATAGACTAGGATTTGACCACGGCAGTTAAGCGTCCTACGGGACCGTTATGTGTGTGTATGTGTGTTTAATTGTTTTTAAATCCCAGTAGAGTTAACATACGGTGTTATATTATTAGCCATTGTGTGTTTTGTAGGAAGCCTGTATGATTTATTAGCTGCGTGACCTTGGGCAAAGACCTTAGTCTCTCCGTACCTCAGTTTTTCCATCTATAAAACAGGGATGGAGTGTGGCCATGAAGATTAAATTGAAATGTGTGTCACAAGCCCAGCATAGGCCTGGGACACAATGAGCACCCAAGAAATGCGGGCTCTTGTCATTATTCTTGCCAGCATTTTCACCATCCTTAATTCTGGCAACAACCGAAATTGGACAAGATGCTGTCTTATCGACCAAATTCATCTCTATATTTGGCCACCCAGATATCACGTAGGCCAAACTTTTAGCTTCGGTGCTCTTTTGAGTCAACCAAGTTAGCTCTAACCACAGCTCCATCCTCTGCTCTTGACAAGGCAGTTCGTAAACCTAGGGAAAGAGAGCCGCTATGTGTTTATAGAATAAATATGAGGTTGTTACATGAGTAAAAGTGTGAAGCTCCCTCTCTCTTGCCCAGAAGGTGTCTCCCCACCGCCCCACCCTGGTTTCATTCCAAAGGGAGGGAAAAGAAGCGTCCGTCTCACCTGGAGGGCTTGATGAAGTTTATCAGCAAAGTACAGTGGTGTGTTCTTGATCACCGAGGCTGCAAGCAAAGAGGGGACGGTGGAGCGATGGCTCCCATGCCAGGTGACAGCCCTGCCCCGTCTGTGCTGAGCAGGTCCTACCTAGGCTGAGCAGAGCCGCCTGGGCGTCCCCGTGGAAAATGTTCTGGACGGCCTTCTCCAGTTCGTGCCCAGTGCACTGCTGGTACTGGTCAAACACTTGTGTGTGTGAGAGAGGAGTCAGAAAGATGGGGCGCAGGGGGTGATTATCACAGAGAAGGACGAGCCCTCCCCACCTTCCTCAGCCAACGCGCATCATTAGGCTAAGCTGGGAGGACCAGGAGTCTCGTGTGTACCTCGGACAAGGTGCTCAGGATTTCGCTGCGTGAATATTAGGACCCACGTGCCCTCTGTGCTGGGCCCTTCCGCCCGCTTTAATGCCTGGGAGGGAGGAGTAAGTCAGGATCATTGGTTGGGGGCTAGGGAGCCATGGCTGCAACGTTCCCAGAATCCATCATCGTGATGGATTCGAGTAGAAAAGTTTCTCTGAAACTGTAAAGTAGTTGCTTTTCTTTACAGGGAAAACAAGCCAACGAAAAGGAATAGGGCTAAGAGAGGGGCTCTGCCCTGACAGCTCAGTTCCCCAGTTTGGGGAAATCCTGGCACTCAAGGAATTGAATAGTCTCCAAGGGAAGGTCTGAGGAGGGTTCCCCCACCCAAATGCCCAAGAGAGGGGTATCTGTCAGGGGACAGGCTCACTTCTGTGAGTTCGGGAATCAGAGGCTAAATGAGTGAAAAGGCTTCGGATGGTTACTACCAGACACGTCACGTTCTCACGTGTCACTAAGGACCCCTTCCCCGGGGCAAGGAGAGGTTGGCAGGACAAGAGGTTACATAGGTCTCCGGCTCTAGGATACGGTAGAGGAGGATGTCTTACGTGTGCACCTGGGCAGACTGCTCACCCCTGCTCACCTGGACGTCCTGCTCCACCAGGTTGTAGTCAATGATTCCAGAATAGCTCTCACGGGCCCCCTGCGGGAAGCTCTCTCAGGAGGACTCTTTGAGGGGTAGCTTTTTACCTCCAGGCAAACCAACCCAAACCTGTTCTCCTCCCAAAGCTTTCTCTCACTAATTATACCAGTGCTCCCCAGCCTAGCCCAGCCCCCTCCCAGGTGGTATAACTCCCTCCCCTTGCCGGCCGGTCTTCCTCACGTTGGCCAGGGCCAGGAGCAGGTCCCGCAAGACGCCCCTGGTCTCAGATTTGATGTCCTTCTCAGCCTCCACATGGAAATCTGGGGGAGGATCAGGAGCTCCCTATATCCCATTTTCCCCAGTGTAGATATTCTTTGTCAAACTCCCAAACCACCGTGCCCTGCCTACTGCCATCTCCTGCTTGGGGTAGCTTGATAGCAGGTAGTTCCCAGAATGTAAGGCAGAAGCACCATCATGGGTACCCCGGAAACATCCCTCAGCTGTGAGTAACCCAGGCCCTGTGGGCTTCCTCGGTGGGGTGGCCTCGTCTCCAGGAGCCAAACTGCCTTGGGCAGGAGGCATCTGTTATTCGAGGGGTAGCCAAGGGTCAAGGGGGGATAGGGAAACCTGCATGATGAGGCCAGCTGGCTGGGCCTGCCCCTCTCACTGGAGGCAAGGAGAGGTGATAAGGGAGGAAAGCTGTGAAGAAGTGAATGAAGAAAGAGAAAGGGAAAAGGAAAAACAGAAGGAAGAAGTGAAAGAGGTAGGAGGGGGATTAAGACAGGCCAAGGACAGAACAGACATCAAAGGAAACTTGGGGGGGGGGCTAAGATGGTGAGAAAAGGCCAGTTAGCAATTAGTGGGTGAGCCTGGGGGCCGAGCAAGGGCCTGAGGGGTAAGACTCACGACATAGGGAGCAGTCCCTGCCCTCCCTGCCCCGCCCCAGCTGTAGCAAGGTTCCATTCAGCCTGGGATGGGATATGTTGGCAGAATCGGGAAGGGGCTGGGAAGATGACATGGGTACCCTTGGGGCTGTCAGAGTGCCCAACACTGTCATTACCTTGGACTGTGCCCTGGAGCCCCAGACTAAGATGCTTAATCATTGCTTCTCTTTCTTTAATGATCACATCTGGCTCTTACCCTGGGGAGACTGAGAACTGGTAAGGATGGGGTGGGGGGGAGAGACCCCAAGGGAAAAGCTCTGAGGCAGACGGGCTCCCAGAGGGCTCACCTGTAGGGAGTGCCGGGAGGAGGGGCTGTCCTGCCATCCTCCCCCCCCCCCCGCCCCCTCGCCCCCCACTCTTACTATGTTTGTAGACCGTCAGGCACTCCTGCAGCTGGGGTGGGCTTCGGGTAGCAAGAATTTCCACGGCCACATCCTCAGTGGAACCTGGGGTCTATGAGAAATTGGGAGACCACTCCGACACTGGGCCATGTCATTCGCATGGCAGAGAGCAGGGGCTGACCCCTTGTCCTTCTAGGGGCCAGTACGGGTGGTTGAAAGGGGGCCTCTGCGCGGTCGACCCCTCTGGACTGGGCAGTCAACCCTCTCCTCCCTTCAATGGAGCCCTCGTTCAAAGAGAGCCCCTTCAGGTACCTTCAAAGCTGTCCTCAGTTCCTGGGCGTCGAAATGGGCTGCAGGCTGCAGCAAAGCCACCACAGTCCTCTCCAGGTCCCCAGAGAGCGCTGCCTGCAGGGACTTCAGCAGGTCCTGTGATAAATGGTCCCCATGGCGGAGGAGCAGATGTGGGGGGCCCCAAAGGTGAGGGGGAGGTCTGGGAATATCTGCTGGTTTCTATCAAAGACCAGAGGCAACAGCCACCCCCCCAGCTGTTACTGCTGCACCCCAGGATTTCGGGGGGGGTTTCTCACCCCAGTCCACTTCTCCTGGGTAGTCAGTGGCCTCACCTGTTGGGTGCGCTCCTGGAAGGCCCGAGAGATGAGCTGCCTTTGCTCCCTGCTCCGATTGGTCAGCACGCCCACGATGGCACCACGGTCCACACCTGAACCGAGGGGGGGCCGGGCTGTCAGCCGGGCAGAGCCCAACAGTCTTTACAGGGCGGGAATCCCCCTCCTCTTCGGACTTGAAGCCTCCAGAGGAGGAGAGAGGGAGGTCTAGGGAGGGGCTGGGAAGGACTGCATCACCCCGCTTTCCATGGGGCCTCAAAAGGACGCAAATAAGATGCCCAATGGCAGGCGAACCTGACCCCAAACTAGGTGAAGGTGGCCTGGTGTGCTGGGGACCACAGACGTGGATTAGATTCCTGGCCCTGCCGCTGTGAGCTTGGGCCAGCCTCTTTGCCTCACTGAGCCCGTTTCCTCATCTGTAGAATGGAAATAAGCCTCACCGCACTGTCCCGAGAGTGGGAACGACACACCTACCGTGGGACTTGACATACAAGAATTAAGGCATTCCACAGTCATTTATTGATCAACATCACGTCCTCCTTCCTGGCTCCTTCTGGGACTGCAGTCTGGTTCCTGAAGGGTAGATCCCCGGATACAGAGGGGAAAGGGCTCACCTTGGCCTGCAATGGCCCTCAGCAGCCTCTGCACATCCTTGTCCACGCTGAAGCTCAAGAACGTCCTGAGGGTGCCCAGGGTTCCCCAGGCTGCAGTCTGTAAGAGCATGAGGGGTGAGGGGTCGGGGGAAGCCTCGTGGGCCGGCGCACGCTCGCCTAGCCCGGCCCTTGGTGTGGTCTCAGGGCCTGCCCTCCCTTTCCCCCCTCCCGCGTCGTCTCATGGCCCTGCAGGTGATGTAGGAACAACGATTCTAACCATGATAGCCCCTACCTTGTTGGCCAGGCCCAGGTGACTGAGGATCTCCTGGGTCAGGGATGGTCTCGTCTTCCCGCTGGTCACAGACATGGTACGGCTGACTACGCCAGGGAGGGAGACAGGAGCCGACTGAGGAGAACTTCCTGGCCCCTTGGGCCTCGTTACAGCCCCCCCCCCCCGACCCCTGGGGCTCCCCTCCCATGCTCTCTCTCCTCTGTTGCAGAAAAAGAGTATATCAACCTGCTTGGCAGGTTTGGGAGCCCAAGTGGAGGGCTGAGAGGGGGGCCCCATCTTCCCCAGCTCTCACCCCTCCTTCAGGAAGCAAGGATTGATCAGGAATGCCGCTGGAGCCTGCCCCAAAACAAACCTCCCTGACTCCAGGGCTCCCCAACTTTCATCTCAGGTGCGTGACCCCCTTCTGAGATCCACATCCCTTCCTTCTGGTGGCCTGGTTAGGTGTCCCTGGGGCAGCCCAGGGGAGGTGGGGCGATTCAGTAGGTGGGGTGGGAGATACCAAGGCCTAAAACACCTCCTCACCTTCAGCCCCAGCCTACAAGTCAGCCCTGCTCCCTGCCACCCCCCAGGTGACCTGCCTGCTGCCTGCCTTTCACCCTTGGCGTCTCTGGCAGGGACCTCTAGGTCAGCAGGTGCCCTCTCTGAGCTGATGTACGTGTGTGTTCTTGTGGCTGCTTGGGTGCCTAGACAAGGGAGCAAGCACCCACATTAGAAAAGGAAAACTTCCTCCCTCTCCCCAGGGATCGTCCAGATTCCCCTCCCCTCCCCCTACACGAGGGCCCAGGTCCCAGTGCTTACCCAGAGGTGCTGGAGGCGAGGCAGTAGTCGTCACAGCCTGGCGGCCGCCTGTGTGGACACCAGCTTGTGTGTGGCCTGCGAGAGCAGAAGGGGCGTGTCAGCCCCGGCTGGGCAGCCAGTCAGATGACCTCTCCGGCAGCCCAGCCCAACTGTCGCCTCTAGCTCTGGGCCCTCCCCAGCGTGGGAGAGGCCCGGGCCGTACCTGTCCCACATGTAAACCCCTCCCCACGGAGCATCCTTCCTCCCGGGAGCCCGGCCTCAGCCCACGGAGGCCGATCTGCTCAGCCTCTCAGGAGATCAGCCGGACACAAGAGGCTTGTGCCTGCTTTCCCTGTGGGGAACGTAGAAGCCCAGTGTCTAAGTCCAGCTTCTGACCTGGCTCTGCCTCTGGCTCTGGCTCTCTGGGGGGACAGGTCAGACAGGCTCCAGGCTGATTTAGAGGCTGATAGAGAAAAACCTGTTGGGGCACATACCAGCGGGGCACCCCAGCCTGCAACCCAGAGGGGTTCCTAGGCCCCAAAGTCCCGGACTACTACTGCCTTATGAGAGCCAGCCAGCCTGGGCGGGAAGGGCCAGGGGACTGGTTATGTCTGTGGGGCAGGAAGAGCACGGGTGTTTGAGGGTGGAAACAGATCAGCAGAGTCAAGAGAGAAAAATGCAAAGGGTGTTCCCTGTGGACAGAAGCGTCTCGCTCCCAAAAGGCGACAGGGAGATGGGAGTGGCTCCCTGGGTCCCTGGGTCTTGGATTCCTTCCAGTGACTTTTGGCTGCCACGGACGTCTCAGCCGTAGGTGACGCAGGCCCAGCAGCTGGGGTTGAGGCCGGCAGCTCACAGAGCAGCAGGTGAACGCCTTGGGGAGCCCCAGGGGCTCCTAGCAGGCAGTCACTGGAAACATCCAGTCAGCTCCCTGGGGTCTAGGAGCTGTTTGCTTCCTGCCTCCCTAGTGAGGTCAGGCAGGGGCTGGGGGCAGAAGCCAGAGAGCTGTGTCCACTCCTCTGCCATTCTCCCTCCCCGGGAAGGCCCTCGCTGGTTTTCTGACATTCCCGAGGAGGGACCTGCCCCTCTTCCACAGAGCCGGCCAGGCCTAAGATGCCACGAAGGGAGATCCCCTTGGTGGCAACCACTGCTTCTCACTTTTGTCTCCTGTGAAAGTGGAATGCATCCCCCAAGTTTTGCCAGAGACCGTGGGTTCAGTCCCCAGCTCTGCCACTTGTTCCATTCTGTAACCTCAGCTAGTCTCTGTGACTCTGTTTCCTTACCTGAAAAAAAAAAAAATGGGAAAAGGGGCGCCTGGGTGGCTCAGTTGGTTAAGCATCTGACTTTGGCTCAGGTTGTGAACTCACCATTTGTGGTTTCGAGCCCCATGTCATGCTCTTCTGTGCTGACAGCTCAGAGCCTGGAATCTGCTTCGGATTCTGTGTCTTCCTCTCTCTCTCCTCCCTCACCCCCTTTCTCTCTCTCAAAAAAAAAAAAACAAAACATTAAAAAATGGGAATATTGGGAGAGATATATGGAGGGGACATCCTGGACACCTGAGACTAGCTTTCCAGGGAGGATTAAATTAGGTAATATATGTGATGGCATTTGGCAGAGAAAAATGCCTTGTAAAACAAGGCTGCCAGATTTAATAAATAAAAATACAGGATACCCAGTTAAATTAGAATGTTGGGTAAACAACAAATAATTTGCTGGCATTAAGTATGACCCAACTGTTTCATGGGATATACTTACGTCAACAAATTATTTGTGGTTCATCCAAAATTCGGATTTTTAAAAAAATGTTTTTAATGTTTTATTTATTTTTGAGAGACAGAGAGAGAGAGAGAGAGAGAGAGAGAGAGAGAGAGAGACAGCGTGAGCAGGGGAGGCCCAGAGAGAGAGGGAGACACAGAATCTGAAGACAGGCTCTAGGCTCTGAACTAGCTGTCAGCACAGAACCTGACGCGGGGCTCGAACCCACGAACCGTGAGATCATGACCTGAGCCGAAGTCGGACGCTCAACTGACTGAGCCACCCAGGCGCCCCGAAATTCGGATTTAACTGAGCATTCTGTAATTTCCTTGGCAACCTGGAAAATGGGACTCAGTTTCAGCATGGTGATTAAAAGCAAAGGTCCTGGAGCCAGGCTTCTTAGCTTTTTTTTTTTTTAAACATTTGTTCATTTTCAAGAGACAGAGTGTGAGCGGGGGGAGGGGCAGAGAGAGAGGGAGACACAGAATCCGAAGCAGCCTCCAGGCTCTGAGCTGTCAGCACAGAACCCAGCTCAGGGCACAAGGCTCAAACCCACCAACTGTGAGATCATGACCTGAGCCGAAGTCCCATGCTCACTGACGGAGCCACCGGAGGCGCCCCGAGACAGACTTCTTAGACTCAGAATTCCAGTCTGCTGTGTGACCTTGGCAATTATTTCAACCTTTCTGTGCTCTGTTTCCTCATTGTTGAAACAGAGATAATAATAGTGTTTTTTAATAAGCTATTGTGATAATTAAATTAATACACGTAGAGCACTTCGGAAGAGTGCTGCGCACAGGGCAGTAGGTACACACGTCAAAATGTTAACCAATATATAGCAATGAACATGGATATAATGTTATTTTAAAATGGTAACTGTTACTGTTAACTTGTCTCCCTAAGGAGTCCAGTCTTGGCTCTCTTCTGCAGCTTCTATCTTGCCAATCTTCAATCTGGCCACAGGAGGGCATTAGAAGCCACGAGAGCCCAGAGCCCCCTAGTGGCCCCTGGAGGTCTCCAAGGCTCTGGCTCCGCCCACAGATCTCCAGGGGCTCCCTTTGCTCACTTGCGGGGAAGCGGAGTCTCTGGAGGACGTCAGGTTCCTAGGTGGACTTGGTAGGCAGGCAGGGTCGGAAGAAGAGCCTCCAGTAGACACCTACTCAAGGGACCCCGCTCCCCTCCCCAGCTGAGACCTCAAGACACTTGCAGGCGCCTTCCTAGTGTGGGTTACCGCCCTACAGTGTCTCTCGCGGCCCTGGTCCCACGCCTTCGACCTTCTCTACCCTTCAGAGTGTCTCCTGGGCGCGCGTTCCAAGTAGGCTTAGAGGAAAATGAAGGGAGAGAGAGGGCTCTCGTTTCCCCAGTCCGAAAGTCCGCAAGGAATTCTTGGCGGGTGAGCAAGGCTGAGCCCTGTATTTGAAGAATGCGGGCAGAAGCCCGGCCACAAGGCGATAGAGTAGTCCTGGTGGCCCAGAAGTTTGAGAAGGGAGCGTGTGAATCCATTTCCAGCGGTTCCGCTGAAACTTGGAGCAAAGGAATCTCACTCCTTTGGTCCTGGCGTTTCGTTTTGTTCAACTCCAGGGTCAGATTGAGGTTGGTTTTAGAGTTACGAATCACCTTTCACCCCCATGCTCTAAAATTTTAGAACTTCAGAGATGGAGGGGTTGTTGGAGACGACTAGTCTACCCCCCTCTTGTTACTGATTCGGGAGGTGGAGTGACTTCCCAAGGGCCATGGGGTTGGAACCAGATCCAGGTCTCCCAACTTCTCCTGTGTTTTCATCATCACTTAGATGAGGGCATGGCTGATCTGGGGTTCCCCTTAGTGGAATATATAGGGATAAGCAGTAATATTTAGGGACCCAGCTGTTGACTCATGAATGCTGGTTCAACTCCAACTCCATATTGCTTTTCTGCAAAGTCTTTGCATTGCCTAATTTCAGAACGCATAGAAATTCCTCCTGGTCATTTTTCCTCTTGTTATAAAACTTTTACTTCCCAGAACTCCAGGTGCCTGAATCCCTCTGCTTACACAGTAGCCAAGTTCTACTCCTTTACCCAAATAGGCTTCTGTGTTGCACAAGCCAGTCTGATCTGGGTCAGGTTGGAGTTCCTCAACTGGGGTCCATGTCTCTCCCTGTCCTAGAAGCCTGCCCAGATACTTAAATCCCAGGCTCAAGGCCTGGTGGTGTCCTCTGCACCTCTGCAGCAGCAGCGCATATAGAGGAAGTGAGTCACAGCAGGGCAGGCAGCTTGGGGCACTGTGGGTGTGGCCATGTCTGCCCTGGGGCCTGGGGGATGGGTCAGAAAGGTGGTGATCAAAATCTCCTGGTCCAGTCAAGGTGGGAGTCTGTGTGACCGTATGGGTAACATCATTCTAACGCTGCCCAAAGCCACTTCCCCTTCTCCATCCACCTTCTCTTTTGTCTCTTGGGGGAGGGGTGCGCCCTCTTATCTTTATTTCTCAGGCCTTGACTCTCCAACTTCTGCCCCCAAACTTCCCCCTGCCCACTGTTATCTTAAAAAGGTTAAACGGTCTTCAGTCCTCTGAGGAATCATTTAAACAGTCTTGTGCCTGGGGGTGGGGGGTGAGTGGGGGCACCTTGGTGGCTCATTTGGTTGAGTGTGGGACTCTTGATGTCCCTGCTAGGGTCGTGATCCCCGGGCCGTGGGATGGAGCCCCGCATAGGGCTCCGTGCTGAGCGTAGAGCCTGCTTAGGATTCTCTCTCTTCCTCTGCCCCTCTACCCCACTCGCGCACGCTCTCTCTCTAAAATAAGTAAAATAAGAGAAATAAAATCAAGTCTTGTGGGCACCTTTGGAGAAACCTGGCATCTAGGAAAACTGCTTGAGAAAAGGGTTCAGAAGCTAAAGGGAACCAAACAGTACAAGGTGTGAGGAGTTAGAGAGGGACCCAAGGGAGACGCACTGAGCCCAGCTGGAAAAGGGCGTGTGGGTGCGAGGCACAGAGGAATCTGGGGAAATCGCAAGACAGGTAGAGGGAATTCTGGATTGGAAGGCAGAGGGAGGGGCTTACAGAGAGGTAGAAAGATGTAAGCAGCACTAATCTGGGAGGAATTCAGCCTGGGGCAAAGGAAGACAGGGCTGGAGGGCTTGCTGGGATCCGGAAAATCAGGCAAGTCTGGGCTAAAAAACTGCAGAAGAGTCCCACGGGGGCTGGTTTGGTGAGAGGCGGGCCAGGGGCTGGGCCACTAATTCTCATTTCTCCAGTGGTAGGAGTGGGTTGAGGGTCCACCTGCAAAGAGCAAATGAAGAAAGAATAGCTTGGAAATCAGTCAGCTTCTGCTTCTCCACCTCTCCAGAGAGCGTCAGGTGAGGGCCAAGGTGAGGCGAGGTGAGGGCCTCAGGTGCGGGCCAAGCTCTGAACTGGAACAGGCGAGAGGTCACTCTCCTTGAAAGATCGCTGTCAAAACACCTGAACTTGACTAGATAAACCATGAAGGAAGTTAGTGTCAGAGGTTCGAGCACCAACATTTCATCAAGGTAAATAACGAAAACAAGAACAAACAAAAGAAAGTTACGTCTAAGTGGTCTAAGTGTGGAGCAAACTCTAGCTCTCTCTTTAATCTTTCAACACATCCTAGCCACCTTCTGTCCGGGTTAGGAGTCAAGGTCAGTTTTCCAGGATAAACATGCGGCATCTTCCTGAAACCTCAATTCCACCAGACTGAGAACGACATTTCTAAAATACGAATTAGAAGAGAGACCCAAGGCATAGATTGCAAAGTCAAATGCATTCTACAAAAGTTGGGGGTTGGCGCTTTCCGAGTGTCTACTACAGCGGACCGGGGACGAGGTGTCACAGCCCTTGGGCGGAAACGTGCGGCTCTCGGCGGGGGTGGGGCGGGGGGCTTCGTGGGGGCCGCAGGCCCTGCGAGGAATCGCCAGGACCCGCCGGCTGGGTCGGCCCGAGGGGCGCCCGGCCCGCGCGCACCGCACTGGGGCGGGGGGACTCGCCCAGGCTTCGCTCCCGCGGGGCCGGGGCGCCCTCCTCCCTCTGCTGCCCAGCGCGGCTGGAGGGGGGAAGTGTGGCGACCGGTCGGGCCGGGGGAGCTGGGCGCCGCAGCGGGGCTGAGGTCGCCGAGCGCGGTCGGGGCGGGCAGGTGGGGCGCGCGCACGGATTCCCGGGCGCCCCGCGAGGGGACAGCCCGGTGGCCGCCGGCCCCGCACCCTGCCTCCCCTCCTCGGGGGCTTCTCCGGGGTGCGGCGACTGCAGCGGGCGCGGGTCCGAGGGTCGAGGCGGCGGCGGCGGGGAGCGGGGCTGGGCGCAGAGGCCCGGGCCCCCTCCGCCCTCGCCTCCCCTCCCCTGCCGTCGCCGGGCCGCAGGCCCACGCCCAGTCCCCCGGTTCCTGGGCCGCCCGCGGCCTTGCTCTCCGGGGCTGGGCTCGGACGCGGCCGTGCTGGGCTCGGCGGGAGGAGGAGGAAGGAGGGAGGGAGCGGGCGGGCGGAAGGGGGAGGAGAGGAGCGAGCCGAGCCAGCCCGGAGTGGGGGGGGCGCGGAGCTCGGACGCCCGGAGACACGGAGCAGCGGCTCCCGGCCCGGCCAGCTCCGCGACGCCGCTGCCGCCGAGTGAGTCGGGGGGGTGGGGGGGACCCCGGCCCGGGAGCCGCAGGCGCTGCGCGCAGGGGTGGGGCGGGGAGCGGCCGCGGAAAAGTTGGGCGAAGTGGGGGCCGCTCGGACGCGCCCCGCGGAGCGGGCCCGGGCGGCGGAGGGAGCGGGGGCGGCGGGGCCCGGGCGGGGCGCGGGGGGCGGCGGCGCGGGCCGGGCGCGCTCACGGCGGCGGGCCCGGGGGAGGGCGGGCGCGGCGCGGCCGGAGGGCAAGGCCGGCCGGGAGCCTGGGCGGCGTGGGGCGCGCGGCCCCGGGGCCCGGAGGAGCAGGCCCTCCTGGCAACAGGTAGGGGCCCGGGGGCCGCCCGCGGAGGGCGCCCCTGGGTTGGGGAGACGAGCCCGGGGACCGTGTGCGCGAGAGCCCCCCAGCCTGGCCGTGGGCCCCGCGGCGTGGCTCCCGGCGCCGTGGCCGGGGTGGGAGGGAGGCAGGGTCTCCCTGCTTGTCCCCGGGCCCGGCCCACAGCCCCCGCGCCGGGAGGGAGGCCAGAGCGTCCATGTGCTTAACGGGAAACAGGAAGGAGTGGCTCTTGAGCGTCTGCCCCGGCCCCCCAAGGCTAAGGCTCCTATACCGTTATGGGGTGTGTGTGTGAGTGAGTGTGTGTGTGTGTGTGTGTGTGTGTGTGGCAGGGGTGGGGAGGGGGGAGGCTGCTGGTGAAACTGGTTTTCTGGGCCACAGCTTGTTAATTACTGGCCTGGAGGCTCTCTGGCAAGTAGGTTAATTGCAGGTGTGCGGCACTAATCTTTGGCCCGAGCTTGGGGGTTTCTGTGTCTCCCCAGGCGCGGCCCCTGGCATCAAACCCTGGGCTCCCTTACTTGAGTTGCTAGACTCGGTAGTCGGGCGTTCTGAGTGAGCCCCCTCGTCTCAGAGAAGTGAATCTGGGGAGGCCTCCAGCAGGCACTCACTCCCACATGGGTGCTGGAAGGGTCGCTGCCCCATACCAAAGTCCAGGTCACCTCATCTCGATGTGGGTGGCCCTTGCGATGCGGCTCCTAGAGTTAAGGACTCGTCGGCAGCTTTGTGTCTCCGGGCCTGGCCCTGATCATAAAGTGACCTGCACAGACTCTCTGTTCTGAAGAGAGAGAGAGTTCCTTGTCTCCCTTGGTACCCCCCAGCCTACTCCCTTCCCTGGGGCCTTTGGACAGCTTTCCCCCTGGGAGGGAGGGCCTCCTCTCTCCCCTGTCACTGGCCACAGGCCACCGATTCTTTACAGCTCTGCCACCCCCCTTCAACCTGCCGGCCTCTCCCTGTCCCTGGAGGCTGTAGTCACATGCAGTATTTGGGTGTGCTGGGGCCTCTAGCGGGGCAGCTCAGACAAGCTAAATTTGGGGGCCTACACTGCGGAGGCTGGAACATGACACACCTCCCGCTGGCTTCATCCTTCTAGTTCCTGATGGGCTGTTGCTGCCTGAAAAGAAAGTTCTCAACAAGAAGACTCTTGGGGTCCTCCCACTTTTTTGTAGTCCTGCAAGCCTGCGGGAGGGACCCTGTGTTTGTCACTCTCTCCTCCTTCCCTGACTCTGTTTCCCTCAATTATTTCTCCAAGCTCTGAGAGTCAGAGAGACGGGTGTCACACTGGGTCCGGGACATCCCACCCACTCAAACTTCTGTCCTCTAAGCGTTCTGGGTTTACAAGCCCCCATGGGGACCCTCGGCCCCTTTCCATCCATCTCTGAGTGTTTGGGAGGGGTCAGGCAGAGTTGGGATAGAGGGTGGGGGCTGGGCAGAGCCCTGTTCAAGTTCCTGGTAATCCAATGCCCATGAAATCCCTGCTCTGCTGGCCCCTCTCCAGCCTGTGCCTCAGAAAGTGGCTCTGTGTCTCTGAGACAGGTGTGTGTGTGTGTGTGTGTGTGAGAGAGATATACACACACACAGATGCGCACACCCTACTGTCTTCATGTGTGTCAGGAGTAAAGTCTGTGAGTGGAAAAATATCTGTAGGTGTGATTTCTCCACCAGAAATCAAGTATTTACCCCGAGGGCCAAGTGGCCGGAAAAGCGGGGTTGCCTCTCTGTGCCAAGGATACATCCCGTCTTCTTGCACCAGCCTTTTGTTTATAGGCTCCCTCGCTTGGCTTGATGTGCCTGTGCCAAGAAGCCACAGGGAGCAGACTTGTTGGTTCTGTGGGGATGTGTAGGCAGGGCGCTGGGAGCCCCTGGTGTTTGTGCCCCCCCCCCCCCACCTCCCATGTTGAGTCAGAAGTCCTGACCCTGCTGAATCTGGTGCTTCTCCCTGCTGGGCTAGGCCCTGGGTGGGGAAGGGGGGGCAGGGAGGGAGAGTGGGGAAGGGGGGGCAGGGAGGGCTGTGGTCACAGCCTGAAACCCAGGTGTGAGAGAGCCCCCATGAGTCTGCGAATCTGTGTCTCGGAGCTCCTGACGTGCCATATTCTTTGGCTTTCCCTGCTTGGGACCGGAAGGGGGTGGGTGCTCTCTTGTTCTGGGGTTGATGTAGTTGTGCTGTCCTGGTGATGGCCCTTGATTGCTCTCTGCCACTTCTTCTGCCAACTTCCCAGCTTCTTACCTAATGTGTAGGGAGGGATAGGCTGGCGGAAGACATTCCTGGGCCCCAGGATTCAGGGAGAGGGGCCCCACCCCCTGCCCTCTGGGACCCCAGCCGGCCTTCTGAATCCGTAATCCTCAAAGTGTCCCTGACAAGAGAAACTTCCTGCCAGTTTTCACTGATGGTGTAGGGATGGGGCCCCACATCCAGGCCTGTCTGTACCTTTGGCTTTAGATCTCGGTGAAGGACAAGTCGGGCTCCAAGAGACATAGCAGTCAGGAGACACGCCAGGTGTATTTCCCCACCTCCAATGTGGCCAAGCTAAGAAGGTGGAAAGGAGGAGCCTGAGGTGTGCTAGCACTAAATTTTCTCTATCTTCTCTCCAGGGAAAAAAGCGTGTTGTCCGCATGCTCGTGTGGGGAAACTTCCACTGTGGAAAATTATGTTTAATTTTGTTCAGTTCAAAAGGCTTCCATTTCTTTTAACTGATTAAATATTTACTCTGGCTAAAGTAGAGGGGCATGGGGCAAGGCCCTCAGGGGCTGGGGTCTGGAGAGTGTGTGCGTGCGTGTGTGTGTGTGTGTGTGTGTGAGTGTGTTATTGGGGGAAGGTGGAGCTGAAGCTCCCTTATTGTCAGTGCTGATCTCTGATTTCATCTGAGAGCACTGACCAGGAGTGGGGACAAGAGGGTAAAGTCCTTGAGCTGGAATAATGACCCGTGACAGGCCGGGAGGGATTTCGCAAGTGCTTCTGTGGTGGGTGTGGGCGGAGCTGTTGGAAGAGCAGCCGGAGGACCAGCCCAGCTCAGCTCGATCTGATCAGCCTTCGGCCAGGGCACCAACTGGTCTCCGATTCACAGTGGAGAACAATCTCCCCACTCTCCTCCCTCCTTGGGTGGGAAGAGACCACCTTCCTTGTGTGTCAGCTCCTCATTCCAAGGTCAGCCTCAATACCACCACCTCTCTTCCCTCCCGGGAGGATGAGGGCCGGGAGCCTGTAGACCACTGCCCTTGTCAGCCTACTGGCATTCAGTGCTGGGTCCCAGGACTGCCAGGCATTGTGCTGGTACCAGCACCGTTGACGCTTCAGGACCGGTTCGCTCTTTGTCTCTGCCGTCCCGCTTGGGAGCCACAGACAGTGGCTTGTAGGATACCTCACAGGAGGTCTGTATCCCCCCTCGTTCTGGCATCCACGTGGTTGGTCACCACCACCCTGGTGGTCCTTCCTCTTCCAGTGCGGTTAGTGTTTTATTTTCTAGATGAGCCTCGTTCTACCAGATGTCTTGGTCTGCTGTCTCCGTGGTCTGTCCCCCAACCCCTAGTTCTTTGCGGCCTTGCCTTCACTTTGTTTCTGAAAAGAGGCTTCTTCTGCCTGGTTTGCAGGGATTGGATGTCTCAGCATGGGGTGTGAATCTCGTGTGTAATATTGGATGTCTGCTGATTGTCCTGGGGCTCAGCATCCTTTAGGGACATTATTTTCCTTTACTCTGGCCTCTGAATTTTCCCCAGGGACCTGTTGCCTAGACGGGTTGTAGGGAAGGGGGACGTAGGGTTTGCCTCAGCCCTGAAATCTGTTTTCGGGCTTCCCTGGCAAAGGAAGCTTCTAGCTGAGGGTTGGCTTGAGGGATGGAGGGGGTAGCTGAAGAGTGCGGGCAGGCGTGGGGGTGGGGAGAGGGTGCCTCCTTTGCTCAGATTGTTGGTTACAGCCTGTAGGGCCAGATCCTGCCTGACGTCCACGCTTGGGACGTCATGACAGGAAGGAACATGACAGGAAGACCCCAGGGTTCTTAGTTCTAGAGAATCGGGACCCCTGGGGGTGGCTGGCGTCACCTTCAGTTGCTATGAACGGTAAATGTTAGAACTGGAGAGGAAACTGATTTGTCCAAGGCCCTGTGGCCAGGACCAGAATCCGGACCTTGACTCTCTGTCCCCTTCTCCTTTGTTACACCATGGAAACCTTCGTCTCTCTCTTCCCCCATAGCTGCCCCCTGTGATGCCCTCTCCCTTCTCCGCTCCTCACCCAGGATGCTCCAGACCTTGTATGACTACTTCTGGTGGGAACGGCTGTGGCTGCCTGTGAACTTAACCTGGGCCGATCTAGAAGACCGGGATGGACGTGTCTACGCCAAAGCCTCAGACCTCTATATCACACTACCCCTGGCCTTGCTCTTCCTCATCGTGCGATACTTCTTTGAGCTGTGAGCAAAGCACCCTAGCCCCGCGCCTTCCCTGGCTGCCACACACAGTGAACTCTCTTGCGCTTCGAGTTTGTCTCTTGCTGTTGAATTGGCCCTGGACCCTGCTCTTCTGGCCGCCCGGTCCCTGCCTTCTGTGCACCCCCCCGCTGAGGGCAGCATTGTTCTCCTGAGGGTTCAGCACCCCCAGGCCCTCTCCTTCAATGGCTGTTTGTTCTCCCTCTCCACCCTGCCTGGTCACTAGTGAACACAGGCGGCTTTGTCAGCGCAGGGCAGCCCACGGAGGCCAGACAGAGGGTTGCTGGGAAACTGAGGCCCAGGATCAAGTGGCCTGAGCTTGCAGTCCTTTCCCCTCCCAGCTTAGGGGCTACCAGGAGACTGAGGTGCTTCAAGGGAGCCGGCCACTTCTCACTCCTATCCCTTCCTCAGTTATGTGGCTACACCACTGGCTGCCCTCCTGAACATCAAGGAGAAAACCCGGCTGCGGGCACCCCCGAACCCCACCTTGGAGCATTTCTACCTGACCAGTGGCAAGCAGCCCAAACAGGTTGGAGCCGCGGACCCCAGTCTGGCACTTACTGAGTGTGATGGGGAGGGCCGGGGCGGGGGCAGGGGTGCGGGCCTAGGTCCTTGCTGGGAGGGGCCGGGAGGATGGGGGTGCCCCCGAGTTCCAGAGCCGAGTGGTAACGGGCTTCCTCGCGACACCCAGGCCGAGGTCGAGCTCCTGTCGCGGAAGAGCGGGCTCTCTGGCCGCCAGGTCGAGCGCTGGTTCCGGCGCCGCCGCAACCAGGACCGGCCCAGTCTCCTCAAGAAGTTCCGAGAAGCCAGGTAGGCGAGGTGGGGGCAGGAGCAGCTGGGCGGCAGAGGAAGGTCTGACGTAGGTCTTGCTGGGAGGGGTGGGCCGTGGCTGAATGCAGGGAGAGGCTGGACCCAGGTGAGGAGGCGAGTTTGGTCATTCAGGATACCAAGAGGACATCTGGGGGCCCCCGGGGGCGATGCCACTCTTCCAGTCCTTTCCGCTTCCTCTTCCAGCTGGAGATTCACCTTCTACCTGATTGCTTTCATTGCTGGCATGGCCGTCATTGTGGATGTGAGTGGGGGGTCCTGGGGGGTGGGGGGAGGTTCCCTTGCAGGGGGATGAGGCCACAGAACCTGGGTTCCTTCTCCCTTGACCTCTCACTGTCTCTCTGCAGAAACCGTGGTTCTCTGACCTGAAGAAGGTCTGGGAGGGATACCCCATACAGGTAGGAAACGGGTCCTGACCCCCTGTGTGGGGTGACAGAGAATCAAGGTAGGACAGGACTAAGGACATGCACACCTTTGTGGAGAGATGCTCTCTGGAACGTGTGGCACAAAGCCCTGGAGTCATGGTGCTGAGCCACCTGGGGCTGGAAGGGCTGGGTTTGGACAGGTGAGGTTCCGGGGCTGCTCACCTCTCTCTCCCCTCCCCCAGAGCACCATCCCTTCCCAGTACTGGTACTACATGATTGAACTTTCTTTCTACTGGTCCCTGCTCTTCAGCATTGCCTCTGACGTCAAGCGAAAGGTGGGTGAGGGAAGCCTAAGGAGCCAAAATAAAGCCCTGGGATGAAGGGTCCCCTGCCCCGCTTTGATTTCTGGGCATTCGGGTGGAGCCGTGGGTTGCGGGGAACCTAGTGGAAGGGGAAGCAGGAGTGGGGGCCGGGGAAGGGAAGGAGTGCCCTGGAGCCTGCATCTTCTCTGCAGGACTTCAAGGAGCAGGTCATCCACCACGTGGCCACCATCATCCTCATCAGCTTCTCCTGGTTTGCCAATTACATCCGAGCAGGGACCCTGATCATGGCCCTGCACGACTCTTCCGACTACCTGCTGGAGGTCAGGCTTCCCGGGCACGTCTTCAAACCCCGAGCCTCTGGTGCAGGTTCTCCCTCCCTCTCCCTTTTGTGCGGCGGTGGTGGGGGTGGGGGCGGAGGGGCACAGAGCCAGCGCACACATGAATGTATACGGGGGAGTCGGGAGCCCGTGATGACGGATGGTGGCTCTCTGTGCAGTCAGCCAAGATGTTTAACTACGCGGGATGGAAAAACACCTGCAACAACATCTTCATCGTCTTCGCCGTTGTCTTCATCATCACCAGACTGGTCATCCTGCCCTTCTGGTGAGTAGGCGGCCAGACCACACCGCGGTCCGCACTTGCCCCTCCCCGCTCCCCCCTCCGTGTGTTTACAAGCGCCCCCTCCCCACGGCAGGGTTCCTCACTGCACTGTGTACCCCCCCCCCACCGTGTGTTTACAAGCCCCGCCCCCTGTGGCAGGGTTCCTCACTGCACCGTGGTGCACCCCCCCTCCCCGTGGCAGGGTTCTGCACTGCACCGTGATGTACCCCCCCCTCCGTGTGTTTACAAGCGCCCCCTCCCCACGGCAGGGTTCCTCACTGCACTGTGTACCCCCCCACCCCGTGTGTTTACAAGCCCCGCCCTCTGTGGCAGGGTTCCTCACTGCACCGTGGTGCACCCCCCCTCCCCGTGGCAGGGTTCTGCACTGCACCGTGATGTACCCCCCCCACCGTGTGTTTACAAGCGCCCCCTCC